>JAXLNS010000007.1:95315033-95392533 GCA_037215915.1 Pantherophis vulpinus | reverse complement strand
TGTTAAGATAAGTTACGTTATTATATGATGTTATTATGTTGTTATATGTTATTATATGATTGTATTATATTATATGTTATGATATGTTATGTTGTTATTATGTTATTATTTTATATGTTATATGTTATGATATGATGTTATTATATCTTATTATTTATATGTTATATTATATGTTATGATATTATATGTTATATGTTATACGTTATTATGTTATATTTTATTATATGTTATTATATTATGTTATTATATGTCATATTATGTTATTATATTATGTTATATGTTATATTATTATAATATATTTTATTTTATTTTATTTTATTTTATTTTATTTTATTTTATTTTATTTTATTTTATTTTATTTTATTTTATTTTATTTTATTTTATTTTATTTTATTTTATTTTATTTTGTTTATTTTATTTTGTTTCTGTATTATGTGATTTGTGTTTGTGTTGTGGATTTTTAATGTTGGACTCTCCCTAGAGTGAGTTTCTGTATTATGTGATTTGTGTTTGTGTTGTGGATTTTTAATGTTGGACTCTCCCTAGAGTGACCTGTGCATGAGTTGGGAGGCCATATAAATTTGTATAATAAACAAGCACACGAATACATTTGCAACCAAAATCTAAAACCTCTTTTTTGTTGTGTGTGTGGCGACATTACTCAGGGTGACAATATCAGGCTAAATGTGTGTATCTGTTTTATTTCTTCCACCACTTGTGGACTATCTAAACCAAATAATTGACATAGTTTTTTTTAAAAAAAAACCTTTTTGGTCATTAATTAGTACAAAACTTGAAAAAAAAAACACCTTACGTTTTTATCTGTTGCATCCAATGTATTATAAGGAGGAATTTAGCCTGTGAAAGACATGTGAGAATGTGCTTGGTTCTGCCTTAAAATGAAAGGAAGGATCAAAATTCGTTTTTTAATAATGCTGTATGCACACCGTATCTCTGTTAATCAGGGAATCTCAAAAAGCTTTGCAAATATTTAACCGAGGATGATTTTTCCTTTGTGATTTGTGAAGGTTTTTTTTTTTTTTAAACTGCTGGGAAAATTGTATGGCAGATATTAAATTTTTCTACTTACCCCGTTTCCCCCAAAATAAGACATTCCCTGATAATAAGCCCAATCGGGCTTTTGAGTGCATGGCAATAAGGCCAAGCGCTTATTTCAGGGTTCAAAAAAGTATAAGACAAGGAAACATTGTACTAGCAAGAAATCTAGATTCGGACAAAAATACAGTCTGATCAATTTGTATCTGCGTTGAAATGACAGGCATGGTGGTCAGGAAACCAGTGCAAACTTGTAAAAAAGACTTTCCTAATATCCCTTTGTGCAGGGAATTTGTTTAAAGGAAATTAAAGATAGTCCTCAAACTTACAACAGTTTGTTTAGTGACCATTTAAAGTTACAACGGCCCTGAAAAATGGGACTTACAACAAGGATAAAATATGGAAAGAAGGGCACAGAACTAAGGCAGAATAGCAGCAAATAGCCCGAGCCTGCAAAGATGAAGGCCCAAAATGAACTAAGGCAACAAACAAAAATAACAACATAACAAACAAACAAAAAAAACTTCTTTCCACATGTAAAAAAAAAAAACCCAAGAAAAAAAGTCAAGAAAACGATGGGAGAAAATGGCCAGAAGGTGATGAGCAACAGGGAGAAAGCAGAACTGCTTAACTCGCTGTTGTTGTTGGTTTTTTTTGCATCTGTCTTTCCACAAAAGGAAAAAAAAAATATAGCCCAAATATTCAACAGTGTTTCTAGATTTTTGTTATTCAGGGAACAGTAGGTTGAATTCAAAATATATGAAGTGAGCGAGTAAAGGGAAGAGGATTGCAATGCCTTACAAATAAGAAAATATGTGTTTTCCAAGCACATGGTTCATGCTTGATACATACATACAGCCAGGAGTGGGATTCAGCCGGTTCGGACAGGTTCGGGTGAAACGGAAGCTAATTTTATATCTGGTTTGCCAAACCGGTAGTTGCAAGGATTGGCTGGCCCCTCCCACCCCAGTCCTCCCAGGAGTCTCTACGTGGCCCGTTTTGGTTGCCAGGTAAGTACAGCGCCTGCGTGGAGGATCTGGGAGGGTGAAAAATGGGCTTCTCAGAAGTTCCGGAAGTCCAGAAATGGGCCTGTTTCTGGCCTCCAGAGGGCCTCCAGAGCCCAAGGGAGGCCGTTTTCACCCTCCTGGAGGTTCAAGGAAAGCCTCCGGGGCCTGGGGAGAGCAAACAACAGGCCTCCCAGAAGTTTCTGGCCTCCGGAGGGTCTCCAGAGCCCAGGGGAGGCCATTTTTGCCCTCCCAGAGGCTGAGGAAAACCTCTGGAGCCTGGGGAGGGTGAAAGATGGGCCTCCCGGGAGTTCTGAAAGTCTGGAAACGGGCCTGTTTCTGGCCTCCGGAGCCCAGGGGAGGCCACTTTCACCCTCCCAGAGGCTCGAGGAAAGCCTCTAGAGCTTGGGGAGAGCGAAAACTACCCCCCCCCGTGGTGCAGGAGGCTGAGTAAGCCACGCCCACCATGGCCACGCCCACCCAGCAACCGGGCAGAGAAACAGTTGTTAAATGTTTTCAATCCCACCCCTGCATACAACATAATTTCCCTAATCTAAAGGAGTTGGACCATAAGGAAGACTGAGTGCAGAAGAATGGATGCTTCCTTCAAATTGGGCTATTGGAGATGACTTTTGAAAGTCCTTTGGATTGAGAGGAGAGCTACTCAGTCAATCCTGAAGGAAATCAATCCTGATTCTTCTTTGGAAGGGCAGATCCTGAAGCTGAACCTCAAAGACTTTGGCCACCAAATGAGAAGAGAGGAGGACTCCTTGGAGAAGACCCTGATGTTGGGAAAGATGGAAGGCCAAAGGAAAAGGGGACGGCAGAGGATGAGAATAGAATAGAATAGAATAGAATAGAATAGAATAGAATAGAATAGAATAGAATAAGAGAGGGACCTTCCCTGCTTAGGCAGGAAACCCTACACCACTTCAGACAAATGATTATCCACCATCTTCTTAAAAACTTCCAGTGTTGGAGCATTCACAACTTCAGGTTGTTCCACTGATTAATTGTTCTGCCTGTCAGGAAATTTCTCCTTAGTTCTAAGTTGCTTCTCTCCTTGATTAGTTTCCACCCATTGCTTCTTGTCCTGCCCTCGGGGGCTTTGGAGGATAGCTTGACTCCCTCTTCTTTGTGGCAGCCTCTGAGATATTGCAACACTGCTATCATGTCTCCCCCAGTCCTTCTTTTCATCAAACTAGACATACTCCATTCCTGCAACCGTTCTCCATAAGTTTTAGCCTCCAGTCCCCTCATCCTCTTTGTTGCTCTTCTCTGCACTCTTAAAGTAGCATTGATTGATTGATTGATTGGTTCGATTTATATGCCGCCCTTCTCCAGAGACTCAGGGCGGTTTACAATGCGTTAAGCAATAACCTTCATACTTTTGTATATACCTGCTTAGTAGGGCTTTTGGCCTCCCCCTAAGCGGTGTTCTTTTTTGTACAATGTCAGCTTATTGCCCCCACAATCCGGGTCCTCATTGCCTACATCTTTAGTCAATAGCACTTTCAAAAACAAAGTTTTTCCAAAGACCAGCTCTGGTGGACAATTGTCAAGGAATTAATTATGCAAGCAACAAAGACTTTCTCATGTACATAAAAAGCACTTCAGATAAAGTTCTCCAAAAAGCAGCTGAATAATTCACAATCCACTTTAACATTTTCTCAGAAAGGAGCTGAGATCACCTCGTCACAAACGCAGAGATGCGCCCGCCCGGTGCTAAGAAAATAGGGGCTTATTATTCCATTTGGCTCTCAAACACTCAAGCCAGGCTCTTAAGGCCTGAGCACCTCACACGAGCAGTTGTTTGAGGTCACACGGTATTACGGGAAGCCATTACACACATATTGAGTCAAAGGAAGTTTGGATGGATCGCTCAGGACAAGTGCCAATTCTAGCATTATCAGAAATTGATTTTGTTTGTCTGGCTCCTACAGCTTGGCTTTTTCAGACTGGACCTGTTCCCTGGATTCATACTTATTTTTCTAGTGATTAAGGTTTCAGAGATGTCTTTAAAAGGCCACACATTTTCTTTGTTGTCCTGTCTGCAGTTACAGGAACTGGGCATGGCTGGCCTAGTAAAGAGAAGGACCAGCAGAGACATCAGAGGTGGTATTCAGCCGGTTCAGGCGAATGACTGTAGGCTACCACCCGCCCAGATGTAATGTCCTATCTAGCCACATTTTTAATAATAATAACTCTGGAACGAGCTCCCCCCGGAGATACGGAGGATCCCGGATCTGCGCACCTTCCGTCGCGCGCTTAAGACTTTTTTATTTCATCAAGCTGGCCTGGCCTAAATCTTCTCCCCTTTTAAATATAAATTTTAATTTGTTTTAAATTATGGGGTATTTTAAATTCAGACAAATTATTTAATTCGTTTTTAATCTATTTTAAATTTTTGTATTTATGTGTTTTATCTTGCGGCTGTGCACCGCCCTGAGTCCTTCGGGAGAAGGGCGGTATAGAAATTTAAATAAATAAATAAATAAATAAATAAATAAATAAATAAATAAATAAATAAATAAATAAATAAATAAATAAATAAATAAATAAATAAATAAATAAATAAATAAATAAATAAATAGTCATTGTACGTATATACCCAGTATACCCATACAATGAAATTCACTTAACACCCAAAGACCAGGTCCAACACACATAACAATCCCCAAACACACCCCCACCCACCACAAATTCCACACCCCTAAACCACCCAAACATCCACACAACAGACCAAGTAATGCTGTCCAACAGCTCACCGATGGTGGCCCTTTAGTTCATGGTTGAGTGCAGTTATTGCACTGGGATAAAAACTATTCAGAAAACGTGTGGTCCGAGTTTTAATTGTTCTGTATCTTCTGCCAGAAGAAAACAGTCCAAAAAGATTGTAAGCAGGATGGGAAGAGTCTCTGAGAATGTTACGCAACTTTCTCAAACAGCAAGATTCGAAGATGTCGTCCAGGGCTGGTAGCTGGAGTCCGATGATATTCTGGGCAGTTTTAATGATTCTCTGTAGAGCTTTTTTGTCCACTGCAGTGCTGCTCCCATACCATGCAAGAATGCCGTATGTCAGGACACTCTCAATGGTGCTGCGATAGTAGGACAGAAGGAGATGCTGAGATAGATTTATCTTCCTGAGCATCCTCAGGAAGTACAACCTCTTCTGTGCCTTCTTCGCAAGCATGTTAACGTTCATAGATTTTTGATTAGAATGCTTTCACTAGGGCTTGCTAATAAACTTTTGCAAGTTGGGTTGCCAGAAGACGCTTCTTACGGAAACTCAGTGGTTCTTCCAGGTTCAGTGGTGGAATTCAGCTGGTTCAGGCCAGTTCAGACGAACCGGTAGTTCCTCTATCAATGGGACTCCTGAAGAGGGTTCCCAATTTCATATTTTGTGTGTTGAATGCGGGTACTTCAAGTACTCCACTATGGTTTCTTTCACTGCGTTTTATCGAATAAACGATAAGCAAAATCCTTTTAAGATTTATCTCATTGGCACAACTGGGGAGAAAAAGAAACAATTTTAGCACCAGGGTTTCCTGCTTCTTCCTTGTGAATGAGATACTGGAATGCAGCAGATTGCATCAATTCCAAAAAGTGAGCTGACCAAAAACAGTCATTTCTGCTCTGGTTTTTTTTTTTTTTACTGGAAAGAGCTTGTCCTTTAAGGAATTGGCTTCTGAGAAAACCTTGAAAGGGAGAGACCTTCATCAAGATGTCACCCATCCATGGTTCTTCCACGCTTCATTGAGAGGCGTCCCTTTTATCTGTTTAAGCCATCAAACTTCCATTCCTGACACCAGCTGACCCTGGTAAGTTAAGATGGATGGGCCTGTGTGCCAGAGGGATGATGGCTCACCCCTTGGTAATGTCTTGATACGCTCGTAACATCTCTTGGGGGAATTCGTGGCCAATTAAATCCCCACATTATAGACCTTTTCCAGGATAGGAAGAATGGCTAAATTTTTATAACGACTACTACAGCTGCGCTCCCCCCTCCCCATCCCTCCCTCTCCCTCTCATCTATCTATTTATCTGTCTCTATCTCTCTATCCGTATCTACTAGCTATCTCTCTTCTATATACTCAATCTCTCTTCTAATCTCTCTGTCTGTCTGTCTCTCTCTCTCTGCCTGCCTGCCTGCTTGCCTACCTATTCTCTCTCTCTCTCTCTCTGCCTCTATCTATCTATCTATCTATCTATCTATCTATCTATCTATCTATCTATCTATCTATCTATCTATCTATCTATCTATCTATCTATCTATCTATCTATCTCTGTATCTGCATCTATCTATCTATCTATCTATCTATCTCTGTATCTGCATCTATCTATCTATCTATCTATCTATCTATCTATCTATCTATCTATCTATCTCTATCTCTATCTCTATCTCTATCTCTATCTCTATCTCTATCTCTATCTCTATCTCTATCTCTATCTATCTCTATCTCTATCTCTATCTCTATCCCTCTCCATCCATCCATCCATCATCCATCATATCTACCCATCTACGTATCCTTCTCTCTCTCTCTCTCTCTCTCTCTCAATCTATCTCTATCCTTCAATCTCTATCTATTTCTGTCTACATCTATGTATCTATCATCTATCTATCCATCTATCTATCCAGCTATCTACCCATCTATCATATCTATCTATCCATCTATCATATCTATCCATCTCTCTCTCTCTCTCTCTCTCTCTCTCTCTCTCTCTATCTCTATCTCTATCTCTATATTTATATCTATCTCTATCTTTATCTATATCTATATCTATATCTTCAACTACCTCTATATAATCAGTCGCTCTCTCTCCTTCTCTATCAATCTCTATCTCCATCCCTCTGTCTGTCTATTTCTATCACCAACCTTGGCAATTGATAAGGGAGCTTCGCCCCATTTTATGACGTTTCTTGTCCCAGTTGTTAAGTGAATCACTGCAGTTGTTAATTTAGTCACATGGTTGTTAAGTGAATCTGACTTTGCTCGTGAGAACGTCGTAAAAGACCCTGGGACGTTGCAACAGTCATAAATACAAGTCAGTTGCCAAGCGTCTGAATTTTCATCACGTGGCCATGGGGAGGCTGCAACGGTCGTAAGTGCGAAAAACGGCCATAAGTCACTTTTTCAGTGCTGTTGTGACTTTGAACAGTCACTAAATGGACTGTTTTAAGTTGGTGCCCTCCTAATGTTTCTTATTGAGAATTGTTGCTTTCAAAAGCAGAGCGACTGATAAAAGCCATTAGATTTTACATCAGGAACATAATGCATGTTATAAAACACTAATGTCCTGAATACCAAATATAAGTGCTTATATTGTGCTTTTTTTTTTCTCTCTCTCTCTCCTAAACTCATGCAACTTAAGGAATTTCTCCTTTGGCTCTTGTGGTTGTTTGCGACCAAAGTTTTTGCACTCTCTAGCAAAAGCCAGGAACATTTAAAGCGTGCATTGTTTTACATCAGCGGTATTCAAACATGTAGGGAATCGTAAAGGCTGAAAAGTAAAGACAAAGAGTTTTGAAGAATGCCTTAGCTGTGCATTATTTTACCCATTTTATGAGCCCTGGACTGAAAATAAGTTGCTCCCTTTTACCTCGTGTGAGAAAAAAATGGCAGGCAGCCCAGAGAGGAGATTGGCAGGCAGTGATGTCAGACGCAAAGGATTGGGACCTCACCAGAAGTGGTATTCAGCCGGTTCGGACCAGTTCAGGCGAACCGGTAATGGCGACTTGCGGGTGCAATCCCGTGCTATATTGCTGTGTTTTTGATGCCGTATGCATGTGTGGATGGCGGGGGCAAGCGAATTGGCATGTTTTGTGATGCCGCACGCATGTGCAGATGGGCACTCCCATTTCCGGTGCTGGGCGAACCGGTTGCTACAGTAGGTGAATCCCACCTCACATCAACTTCCAGTGAAGATTTATTGCTGAAGTTTATACACAAGAATCTAGTCTAATTAATATTTGGTAGTAAAGTGGCGCTAGATAAGACTCGGTGGAATTCAAGACGGGTGGATTTAGACCATTTCTGGCAACGTAACGATTCTAGGCTTACAACTTGCTTGACTCCATCCCTAGCCTCTGTCTGTTCTTCTCCTACATGTGCATTTTTGTGAATGGGGACCGTCTCTAGATCACAATGTTAACATTCTGAATTAATTGAAGGCCACACAATAGTGCCACCGAAAATTCATACTTTTATTTTTGTTGTTGGCCTCTTCTTTCTTTGGGATTTTCTTTGTGAGAGGAAGATTTAGGACAGCCACCAAAGCATTCGATACCATCCAGATGAGATGGAATTGAAAACCTTTGGGGTGTGTGTGCATCTGATGTTCCCATTCTCTAGGACGGGGGTGGGTGGGTCAAACTCAAAGCCCGGGAGCCGGAGCCGACCCACGATCCGACCCACAATCTGGCCTGTGGGGCTGCCCTGGAAGCAGTGAAGAACCGGTCTGCGATGCCTTTACCAGCAAAAACGGAGCTCACAAGGGCTGCGTGCGACTCTCCTGAGCTCCGTTTTCACTGGCAGAGGGTTTCTGGAGGCCGTCCGAGCCGAAAACGGAGCTTGCAAGGGCCGCACGTGCCCCCCCCCGGGGTGAAATTCACTTACCTTCCCTACCGGTTCACAAATGTGCATGCGCAAAGCCTTCTGTGAATGCGCAGAAGCTGAAAATGGTCGCAAAAAAGGGACGTCATGATGTCCACATGGGTGGCAAGAGGCCATCGCAGCTGAAAACGGAGCTCGGGAGCCTGTTTTTGGTGGCAGAGTGCTTGGCCCACCACAGGTGCCCCCAACACGAGTGATGTCATGCCCACATCATCCCTCTGAGGTCAAACACAACCCTGATGCGACCCCCTCAATAAAATCAAATTTGACATCCCAGATCTAGGACCATTTGGAGAAGCTGCATCAAATCTCGAGCGATGGCATGTGCCAAGTCCAAAGATGTTTGCGTAACCATGGCGACCACGGCCTCAGGGTTCCGCAGCCGCGTGGTCCCTTCGGATTGGCAAATGTTTTATTTATGAACCCGGGAGACGATTTCCCTGTGATCAAAACCTGTGCCGCGTAGCGCGTCGCCGGAAGGGCTGTGCATTTGTTTTTATTGGCATCCTGAGCCCTTCTGTACGGAATTTTGGCGTTGCCTTGGCAACAGAGCATCAAGTCCATCCTCAAAATACTGGGTTAACTTTTTTGGCTGTCGGCTTCAGAAGCCGTACTTCCCTAGGAGGGATGGAATTAAGGGAAGCCCATTTCAGATTCTTCAGCTGTGCCCCAGGGAAAAGGGGGCTGTCTTTTGCACCGTCCTTCACTTCGGAGGTGCTGCCTCACATGAATGTGGAAGGAAAATTTATTTATTTATTTATTTTCTTAGATTTCTATGCCGCCCTTCTCCCATAGGACTCAGGGCGGCTCACAGAATAAAAACATATAACAATAAATAGAACTAAAAACATCTGAATGTAAAAACCCCAACAACTAAAATCTCATGTACAGCGATGTGTTCTGAGCAGTGCTTTTGAATTTGGAGATAAATCTCTACCCAGTAATAGAAAATATTTGTGGCTCAAGATTGAACTTGTGGAGTCGTTGATGCTCTCTGAGTTTGGTGTTTTTCTTGCCGATGTTTTGTTACCCAGCTAGGTAACATCATCAGGACAGAAACATCTGCAAGGAAAACAACCAAACGCAGCAGGGACCCCACACAGGAAAGGGTCTTTTGGAGCACCGGAGGGGCACTCATGGCCAGGGGCATCCATGGAGATCCCCAGACATTCAAGATGGTGGGCACCCCTTAAAGTATTTGCAATCCAAGTGCTTACTCTGCTGTTTAAAGTATTTGAAATTCCGGTGCTTACTCTACTGTTCAACTCTGAGCTACAATTACTGCCTCGGCGTAGCTGTTTAGGGTACACCGAAGAGATCATTTGCATTTGTGATATGGAAAAAGAAACTGGATTATTAGAGGAAGGAAGTTTCTTTGTATAGGTAAAGATTCCCCTTGCACTTATGTACTAGTCGTTCCCGACTCTAGGGGGTGGTGCTCATCTCCGTTTCAAAGCCAAAGAGCCAGCGCTGTCTGGGCCCATTTTTGGCGACAATGGGACACGCGGGGGGTGGGTGGGTTTCGGGAGGTCAAAAACAGGGTCATATTCGGTCTATAAGATGCACAGACATTTCCACCCACAGTTTTTTGGGGGAAAAGTGTATCCTATAGTCCAAAAAATACGGTATATCAAATATATAAACTCTAAATAAAATATATGAATCATTCATTCATTCATTCATTCATTCATTCATTCATTCATTCATTCATTCATTCATTCATTTCTCCCTTCCCCCACCCCAAATCTAAAATGAAATGCTTATTAGTTCTGAAGAAAATTCACTTAGATATAAATTAGCTGATAATAGTCTGTCAGGCATAACGTTCCTATGCAAAAAGGTGATGTTATTTCATTAAATCCTATCAAATGAGATTTATTCCGCCATTGCATTTTGTCTCTGGATTTTGAGAAATAGGCACGGTGTGGCTAATTTTCCAGATATTAACAGGTTGAAGGTAACTCCCACGGGTCTACGACAATTCGTTGCGGCCAACTCGCCGTGGCCAACTCGCTAGGACCAACTCATCGCGGGACAGGAGTTATACAAATATCAAAGAAATGGTGGAATAGAATCACTAAGGAAAGGATGCAAAAGGAGGGACAGAATGAAAGATGAATGGCAAACATTAAACTTGTTTTTTTATTTATTTGAAATGATTAAATAAAATGGCTAAATTGTCCCACAGCGAGTTGGTCTTGGCGAGCGGTCAAGCAGCGTGTTGGCCCCCATGCATGCGCCTTGCCCCCCATGCATGTGTGCGTACCCCCAGCATTTGCTCCAGCAGAGACCTGACAACCAGCTGGCAGGTGGGAGGGGCGATGGCTCGTGTGCCCACAGAGAGGGCGCTGCCTGCCACCTGTGGCACACATGCCAAAGGTTCACCATCACGGCCTTATACCATTTCAGATAAATTGTTGCCCAATCTCTTCTTAAAAACTTCCAGTGTTGGAGCATTCACAACTTCTGGTGGCAAGGTGTTCCACTGATTAATTATTCTCACTGTCAGGAAATTTCTCCTTAGTTCAAGGTTGCTTCTCTCCTTGATTAGTTTCCACCCATTGCTTCTTGTCCTGCCTTCAGGTGCTTTGGAGAATAGGTTCACCCAGTGGTGAAATGCTCCCGGTTCGGCCCGGTTCGGCCTGGTTCGGCCCGGTTCGGCCCAGTTCAGCCGGTGGTAGCGATGGCGGTGTGAGGCTCCGCCCACCTGCCCAGTCGTCGTTACTTCCTGGTTTTAAGCAGCCCCTCAAAAATTGGAACACTGCTGTCCTGTTGGCTGGGGAATTTTGTGAGCTGACGTCCACAAGTCTTAACGTTGCCAAGGTTGAAGAAAAAGCATTTTTTACTGGAAATGCTTGCTTTTATCATTCGAAGCCTGACTTTTGATGCCTGAAGGCGGGTCAGTGAGTGTCATGCTCAGTTCAGCCAACGGACACCCCTCCTGCTAGCTCAGTTCGTGTTTTCGCACTGCCACATGCTACTTTAGTTTGCAAAAGCCCCGACTGAAATCCGAAATTGGATGCCACGTTTGCCGTGTGGCTAAAAATAAAAGTGCAGCAAAAGAAGAATTTGGGCTTCGGGTGGCGCTTTTGGGTGCCAAGGACTGTTTTAAATAGAAACAACAGTAATACATGCTGAAACGCCACCCCCAGAATTATTGTACGCGCATCATTTCTAGAGGCTTAAATATGAGGCACCATAAGTGGATTTCAGAGCCTAGCAATAAAAGCCAGATTAGCGGTTGATTAATTTCCCCCATATTAGCAACACGTAGATAACTGGTTTTAAGAGCTTTTAATGAAACACCTCCAGGAACTGGGCACCAGCAGCAAAACCTGCCTCAATTAAGTCCTGTATTTTTGTAATTTTTTTCCCTAAATATATGAGGTAATTTTCATTTAACTGCTTTATCGCGGGCCTCTTTCCAATTTGCTTAAATAGCCATTTTCCCCACCCCTTCCCTGACGATGCCTATCGCCTCCTATATTTATGTCAGTACAGGATACAAATTATTTTGTGCGTGTATTAATTTAATGAGGAAAAATAGAAGGCAAGGATTAAAATAACGGCGAGATGTGGATTTTGAATCGGAGACCTACTTAAAATGAAAGCGCTGAGACCTGTTTTAAATGGAACTTATTTTTAATATATTGGCTGACCAACATATTAATTTATTTAGTTTATTGATAGACATCTTCTTCAAATGGGAAATATAACAGAATCACAGAGTTGGAAGGGATCTTGGAGGTCTTCTACTCCGACCCTCCTGCTGAAGCAGGAAACTTTATACCATTTAAGATAAATGGTTGTCCAATCTCTTCTTAAAAACTTCCAATTTTAGAGCATCCACAACTTCTGGAGGCAAGTCATTCCATTGGTTGATTGTTCTCACTGTCAAGAAATTTCTCCTTAGTTCTAGGTTGCTTCTCTCCTTGGTTAGTTTCCATCCACTGCTTCTTGTTCTGCCTACCTCAGGGAAAGAACAAACAAACCATGATCTGTTTTGCTGATAAGCCTTCATCCGTGATGGCGAACCTATGGCACGGGTGCCCGAAATGGCACACAGAGCCATGTCACCTGGCATGCGTGGTGTTGCCCATTCCTTTTCCGGGTTTCTGCCGTGGATGTGTGCGCAATGATTAGCTGTCCTTTTGTGCGTGCAGCAATGCAGCAAACCAGAAGAGCTGGTCTGTGAGCCGGGAATGGGGCTTCCTCGAATTTCAGAATTGGGAGTGTCCAGAAAGGAGAACCAATGGGAATTCTCCCTTCTGCAGCGTCATTGGTCTCCAGGCAGATATTGCAAAATCTCCATTCCCACCCCACTCCAGGGGGGAGGATACAGCAAAATCACCATTCCCTCCCCACTCCTGGGGGAAGGATATTGCAAAATCTCCATTCCCTTCCCACTCTGGGGCCAGCCAGAGGGGACATTTGCCGGTTCTCCGAACTACTCAAATTTTCCGCTACCGGTTCTCCAGAACCTGTCAGAACCTGCTGGATTTCACCCCTGGTGTGTACCAGTGGTGATATTCAGGAGGTTCTATCCGGTTTGGGAGAACCGGTAGCAACAACTGCAGGAGGCTCCACCCACCCGCCCGGACATCATCACGTCCCATTTATCCATGTTTTTGATACTCTATGCATGCACCGATGCACGTGCGCTCCCATTTGCCAACTAGTAGCGAAGGTATGTGAATACCAACTCTGGCTTGTACCATCATTTCCACCTTGATTTAACCCTCTTTTTTTTTTTTTAATTTGATTTATATGCCGCCCTTCTCCGGAGACTCAGGGCGGCTTACAATGCGTTAAGCAATAGCCTTCATCCTTTTGTATATTTATACAAAGTCAGCTTATTGCCCCCACAAACTGGGTCCTCAATTTACCTACCTTAGAAAGGATGGAAGGCTGAGTCGACCTTGAGCCTGGCGGGATTCGAACCTGCAGTAATTGTAGGCAGCTGGTCTTAATAACAGGGTGCTTTAAACCACTGTACTTGATGCCTCCCAAAATTTCACTTTTGAAGATTAACTGTCTTGTGGATGAAGATCCGTGGCAGCATATTAAGGGGCTTCCGGGGGCCGATGGAGTCTGTCAGGTGTCCACCCTTCTTATAAAGCAGTTTGTTTTTCCCTCCCTCTTATTTTTTAATGCTGATTCAGTCTTTTGTTTCTCTCTACAATGTGTGTGTGTGTGTGTGTGTGTGTGTGTGTGTTATAATACACAAGGGAAACCCTTGCCCCTAATCATTGCAGATGCAATCTTGACGCCCATGTGTGTGTGCGTATCTGTGTGTGCATCTCTCTCTTCCTTTCTGGGTGAGTCTATCTTTTTTTTCCGTCAAGATGTGCCCATCCTTGACTTGTGAATTATGCACACTTTTCAAGGTAAAGCAAAAGGCTGAAGCGTGCAAAAACAAACAAACAAACAACAACAAAAAAAAAAAACCCCAGAGTCAAGATCTTCATCTTTCTGTTGTCTTCCTGTGGAAGACTTTAACAACATGTCCTGGATCAGGGTATCGGCAACCTGCGGCTCTGGAGCTGCATGTGGCTCTTTCATCCCCCTGCTGTGGCTTCCTGTTACTGGTCAGCTCCACAATTGATAGGGCTTTCGGTTAGGACAGGTAGAGGAAAAAGGATGGCGTGCTAGGAGGAGACTCTATGGTGGGTGGGTGGGTGGGAACCCGACTTCCAGTTGGCAGAGGAAAAAGGATGCCACGCTAGGAGAAGACTCTATGGTGGGGGAGCTGGACTTCTGGTCGGCAGAGGAAAAAGGATGCCATGCTAGGAGGAGACTCTATGGTGGGGGGAACCGGACTTCCAGTCAGCTCCAGAATTGAATGGGAGCTTCTGGTTAGGACCTTTGTGGCTCTTTGAGTGTTTAAGGTTGCCGTCCCCTCTCTTGGATGGAGAGCTTCATGTTTGCATCTAAGGCAGCTGTTCGCAGCTGGCTCTTTTCCTGCACTTTCCAAGTTACGGTTCAGTCGTTCTCGACATACGACCACAACTGAGCTCCGCATGTATGTTGCTAAGTGAGTCATCGGTGAAGTGAGCTTTGTCCCATTTTACAATTTTTTTTTTTGCCACAATTGTTCAGTGAATTGTTGCCATTGTTAAGCTAGTGACACGGTTGTTAAGTGAGTCTGGCTTCCCCATTCACTTTGCTGGTCAGAAATTTGCAAAATTTGCCAAAAAAAAATTTGCGTAACCCCGGGACACTGCCGTCATCATAAATATGAATCAGTTGCCAAACATCCAAATCACAGGGATACTGCAAGGCTCACTAAATGAACAGTTGTAAGTCAAGGACTACCTGAAATGTTTGGCTCCCAGATCTATTTTAGGATGGATGAGAAGAAAATCAAAATTTATGCTGTTGTTACACAAAAATTGCTTGCTCTTCCCTTACCAGTGACTCAGGCCACATTTATCTTCATTCCTGAAAATAACATGGTTTTATTTCCTCCGTTGAATTAGGATGAGGTAGGGTTTTGGCCTTTCTGGCTGCTTATTTATTAGATAGAATAAATTAATCACTTTCTGCCCATGATTTACAGAGGCATTATTTTCTGATTTAAACTGAGATCAATACCTGGGCATTCTTGAAGTGATGGATTGGTAAATTATTGTTTGGAAGGAAGGAAGGAAGGAAGGAAGGAAGGAAGGAAGGAAGGAAGGAAGGAAGGAAGGAAGGGAAATGAGAAGGGGAAAAAGAAAAGAAAGGAAATCTGTGAGAGAAGGAAGGAAGGAAGGAAGGAAGGAAGGAAGGAAGGAAGGAAGGAAGGAAGGAAGGAAGGAAGGACATTTTTAATAAAATTCTTTTGACTTTTCACTGCCACGTTCTTACACTTGACAGACCATATTTTGCTGCCTTTAACTGTAGTGATCCTGTAATCTACTAGGAAAAGATATTTGCCTGAATCTAAAAATGCAGATTTGCTCACATCCAAACTTGTCAAGTTTTTACAGGAGATGCAGGGCAAGCAGAAGGAGAACAGGATAGAAAAATGGGACCAGAGCAGCTTCACAACACTATCAAAGCTCAGCCCCCCCCCGGGAAAATAATTTGTCAGGCTTCCCGCGTCCCTCTGATCTTCCTAGCTGTGCACCATTAATCTGATGATTTCCTCTCTTTCTCTTCCATTTCTGTAGGATAAAACGGTGGGTGGACATGATGCAGGAAGACCTCGTGCGGCTGGTGAGAACAGCAAGTGGGGTGGATGATCTCATGCAAGTAAGTGACACTTCCTTGTGCTTTTCTTTAACAAGGATGGCTACTACCGTATTTCCTGGAAAATAAGACCCAACCGAAAAACAGCCCTGGCACAATTTTTCAGGATGCTCTTAATAGAAGCCCTACCCCAAAAATAAGCCCCAGTTAAGATCGTCAGCCAGATGGATGCATTTAGTACCATATTTCCCCCAAAATAAGCCCTAATATAAACTCTTCCCCCAAAATAAGACCCAACCAAAAAATAAGCCCTAGCATGGTTTTTCAGGATGTTCTTAATATAAGCTCTACCCCAAAATAAGCCCGTTAAGATCGTCAGCAGACAGAGGAGTTTAGTACTGTATTTCCCCGAAAATAAGACTCAACCGGAAAATAAGTCCTAGCATGATTTTTCAGGATACTCATAATATAAGGCCTACCCCCAAAATAAGCCCCAGTTAAGATTGTCAGCAGATGGAGGAGTTTAGTACCATATTTCCCCAAAAATAAGACCCAACCGGAAAACAGCCCTAACATGATTTTTCAGGATGCTCTTAATAGAAGCCCTACCCCCAAAATAAGGCCTAGTTAAGATTGTCAGCCAGATGGATGCATTTAGTACCGTATTTCCCCCAAAAGAGGACCCAATATAAGCACTACCCTAAAAATAAGCCCCAGTTAAGATCATCAGCCAGACAGACATGTTTAGTACTGTATTTTCCCCAAAATAAGACCCAATCAGAAAATAAGTCCTAGCATGGTTTTTCAGGATGTTCTTAATATAAGCCCTACCCCAAAAATAAGCCCCAGTTAAGATCTTCAGCCTGGTGGATGTATTTAGTACCATATTTCCCCGAAAATAAGATCTAACTAGAAAATAAGACCTAATGTGTGTTTTGGGAACAAACATTAATATAATACCAGGTCTTATTTTTGGGGAAACACAGTAGCATAATATAGATATTTCTCAACTTTTGACCACAATTGTTACCAAAAGGTATGTTGCTAAGCGAGATATTTGTTAAGTGAGTTTTCCCCCATTTTATGACCTTTCATGCCACAGTTGTTAAGTGAATCACTGCGGTTGCTCAGTTAGTAACCTGGTCAATAAGTGAATCTGGTTTTCCTCGTTGACTTTGCTTGTGGGAAGGTCACAAAAGGGGATCATGTGACACCCACACCCACACCAGGACACTGCCAACCATCATAAATACGAGTCACTTGCCAAGGATTTGGGTTTTGATCATGTGACCACAGGGAGGCTGCAATGGTCGTAAGTGTAGAAAACGGACCTAGGTCGCTTTTTTTAGTGCCTTTATAACTTTGAATGGTCACTAAACGAACTGTTGTAAGTCGAGGACTACCTACAGATGACTTTTTTTTTTTTTACTAAAGTCCTTCTGTTAAATGGAAGAGGATTGAGTTTACAGGTAGTTCTCAACTTAACCATTTGCTTAGCGACCATTCAAAATTGTGGTCGTAAATCGAGGATTACCTGTACATTCCTCTTTAAATAGAAGAAGGCTTGCCTTGCGTACCTTTCTGTTCTGAAGCCGCTTCATACAGTCGTGTTCCTTCACACAATTTGAGAAAAGCCTTACAGGGGATCCTCAACTTACAACCATTCGTTTCGTGACAGTTCCAAGTTAACGATGGCACTGAAAAAAATCTGACTTATGGCCGTTTTTCACACTTATGACCATTGCAGCATCTCCACGGTCACGTGAAAAAAACATTCCGATGTTTGGCAACTGGTTCGTATTAGAATAGTTGCAGTGTCCTCGCAGGCTGTTTCCGGATGATTTTTCAAACCGCTTTCTTAGCTTTTAAGTGTCCTGTTTTGGTGCTTTTGTGTGCCTTCATTGCTCACCCGTGCTTGCAACCATACACTCTCCAAACCCAAAGACACATCAGTGTTTTAAAAATAATTCTTGAATGTGAATGTGAAAGCAGTTTCTCTTTGAAAAAAAAAAACCATCCGACATATCCCAAGGACAGATTTTCTAATGCATTTGGTCCTGGATGGAGATAATGGCTTGGCATTTCTGATTTTGAAAGCCTTCTTGTATTTCTCGTCTCTGTTCTGCTGGTCCCTCCAGCAGCCGAATCAGAGGAGGAGGAGGAGGAGGAGGAGGAGGAGGAGGAGGAGGAGGAGGAGGAGGAGGAGGCATGGGAGTCAGGACTAGTATCAAGGCAACCTGAGAGCTCCGAGGGGGAGGAGGGAATGGAGCTGTCAGAGAGAGATAGAGACGGAGGCAGAGCCTGGGCCGTCCGTCAGCCCTCAGATGGAAAGTCAGTAGCCCCCAGGTCTGGAGGTGGCTGATGAGGAAGAGGAGAAACAGCTGGGTCCAGTGCCTGACGTACGGATGCACAGAAGGCAGAGGAGAGGAGAACAGTGGAAATCTATGGGCCGGTCCTTGGGACGGAAGAGCCTCTGCTGCTAGCGAAGCCCCATCCTAGCTCTGGGGATAAAAGGCAGGGGGCGGAGATGAATAGATGTGGCAGACAACTATTCATCTTCCCTGTCGGACAGACTTGTTAGCCTGCTGTGAGAGAGAAACTTTTTGCCGGGGCTGCTGGCGCTCCTAATAAAGGAATCACTAATTTAACTTCAGAGGGTTTGTCGTGTTTGGGGAGCTGGGTCAGAACAGGCTGCGGGGAACGACGGGTACCTAGGCTCAATTGCAATGTGATCTGCAGGTGTTAATATGCCACCGATTCGGATCGTGACTTATTCATAGGCCTTGATTTAAAATGCTGGAACTTGGCCAGTGACAAAAGTGGCTGCGTATTTATTAATTGACTTATTGTCTTGCAGACTTTGTTTGGTCAAAGACTAGTTTTATTGTTGGACTAAAAAAAAACAAAACAAAACCCTAATATTTAATCAGGTGCCAAAGGCAGGGACTTATGATAGTGTCTGGCAGCAGCAAGCTTCTTTGCATTAGGCTGCCTGCCCAGGAAACGGGAGATGCTGTCTCTAAAAGGAACTCGGACAAAGAGATGGGTGTATGAGGGAACAAAAGCTGGAAGAGATGGCTTCTTTGTCGACAAATGTAATCTAGTGAATAGAAGAACTGGGATTGACAGGATAGCAGTGTTCCAATATTTGAGGGGCTGCCACAAAGAAGAGGGGGTCAACTTATTTCCCAAAGCACCAGAAGGCAAGACAAGAAACAATGGATGGAAACTCATCAAGGAGAGAAGCAACCTGGAACTAAGGAGAAACTTCCTAAGAGGGAGGACAATTCATCAGTGGAACGGGTTTACTCCAGAAGTTGTGGGTCTTTCATCACTGGAGGTTTTGAAGAAGAGATTGGACAACCATTTGTCTGAAAGGGTAAAGGGCCGTGATGGCGAAACTATGGCATGCGTGCCACAGGTGGCACACAGAGCCATATTTGTGGGCACGCGAGAGTTTCCTGAGCTCAGCTCCAGCGTGCATGTGTGCCCTGGCCAGCTGATTTTCAGGCCTTCCGGGCCCATTGGATCCAGACGCTTTCTAGGAGCCTGGGGAGAGTGAAAAACGGGCCTTCCGGTCACACGGAAGTCGGCAAACGGGCCATTTCCGGCCTCCAGAGGGCCTCCGGGGGGATGGGAAAGGCTGTTTTCGCCCTCCCCAGGCTCCTAGAAAGCCTCTGGAACCTTGGGAGGGCGAAAAACGGGCCTACTGGGCCTACTGTATCATCACCTGCCAAATGTGGGGGGAGTGTGTGTGGGGGGGGTCACGTGCACATGCACGACAGGGTGGGGCACATTGATTATGGGTGTGGGCGTGCACACACGTGACCCCCCTGGCGTTACCCCCCGCTTTTGGCACACGACGGCAAAAAGATTAGCCATCACTGGTATAGGGTCTCCTGCTTGAGTAGAGGGCTGGAAGGTTCCTTCCAATTCTGTTATTCTGTTAAATGTCTGGCTAATACATTCCTCTTAAATAGAACAAGGCTTGGATAACTCTCTTTTTTTGAGGGATTGTTCACTAGTCCTTGTGCATATAATTTTAGAAACGTCTTATGGGTAGTCCTTCACTTACAACCATTTGTTCTGGAACTGTTCGAAGTTACAACGACACTGAAAAAAGTGTCTTACGACCAGCTTTCACACGCTTACGTCCATTGCAGCATCCCCGTGCTCACGTGATTAAAATTTGGACGCTTGGCAACTGGCTCATATTTATGACGGTCGCAGTGTCCTGGGTGTGTGTGTCATGTGATCCTCTTTTTGTGACCTCCTGACCAGCAAAGAGAGTACAAAAGGCAGATTCGCTGAACAACTGCATTCCTAACTTCACAGCTGAAGTGATTCAGTTAGCAACTGTGGCAAGGAGGGTGGTGCAATGGGGTAAAACTCACTTAACAACGGTCTCGCTTAGCAACTGAACATTCGGGTTCAATTGCGGTTGTAAGTCAAGGAGTATCTGCATTTTTGGAAGATTATAGGTTGATTCACTGGAATTCAAAATGTCTGTATTGGAGCAGGTAATATATCAATACCTGCAATACCAACAAGTCTAACAAAGGAAGCCCTAAAATCTTAACAGGGGACACATTCTTCATCCGAAGAGCTTGCAAAGAATGGAAGTGGGGCCATACACTAGGTGTAATTTAGGATCCTGCTTCCAAAATCTCATCAGGTTGCGCAGTTGTGCAATTATGGCGCTCTACAATTCCTTTGGGTGATGTTAGATGAGTTACGGTAGATTGGAAAGCTATGGATAGTTATTGATTTATTAGATTTATATCGTGCTGGGCTGTTTACACCACAGTCAAAATGGCTTAGAGCAATTAAAAATGCAAATTACAAAGCCTCACACATACACACAGAGAGAAGATTCCATTAAAACCATTCAAATCAAAATAACTTCAGTTAATGATGAAAATCCGGTGGAAAATCTTGGTCTCACTGCTTTCTGAGATGCTGGGAGAATATTTAGGTCCAGAGGTACCTCCTTGGTGAACAGATTGTGAGGATTACACAAGAGAAGAATTTACAAATGAATTTACACCCTGACCTGGATGACACTAGAATATCCATAGAATCTCTTCTTTAAATGGGAAATATAACAGAATAGCAGAGTTGGAAGGGACCTTGGAGGTCTTCTAGTCCAACCCCCTGCTCAGGCAGGAAAGCCTAGACCATGTCAGACAAATGGTTGTCCAATCTCTTCTTAAAAACATCCAGTGTTGAAGCACCACAACTTCTGGAGGGAAGTTGTTCCACTGATTAATTGTTCTCACTATCAGAACATTTCTCCTTAGTTCTAGGTTGCTTCTCTCCTTGAGTAGTTTCCATCCATTGCTTCTTCTCCTGCCTTCAGGTGCTTTGGAGAATAGGTTGACCCTCTCTTTTTTGTGGCAACTCCTCAAATATTGGAAGACTACTATCGTATCATCCCTAGTCCTTATTTTCATTATACACCATGTCTCTGCTAGTCCTTCTTTGCATAAAATATTGTATTTGGCCATTTTGTGTAGCTTCAGTCAAGCTTCTTTCTCCTTCTCCTGCCCAAATAGGTCTAACTCCTTCGGTGTGGATTTGGCATGTTCTCGCTGTATGTACGTGTTCCTTGTTGCTCTGAGTGGCTCGTTAACTGACCATTAAGTACGCCTCGTCAACTGCGGTGTTTTTGTGATCTAATTAGCAAACGGGCGCTGTCTACAATGCGCAAATAATTAAATGTTCATGCTCAATAAAGGCTCTGGCTAGACAAGAGTTATTCAAAGGTGTTTTTAAAAATTTTTTTAGCATCTCTGTATAAATTTACGGTGGAGCGTTGACAACGTAGGACATCGCTATCAATTAATTTTTCCGCAGGGTATTTTGTCACGTTTTGTTAAATCTGTGTTAGAGTAACCGAGGCGCTCAAAATAGGACCAGGGAATCCTATTTATCAGGGAATTGCGCAGCCGGTATCCAAAGGAAGTCAGGGACGCTGACACGAACTTGCAGTTTTATATAGATGACTACATTTTATACATTTATAGATGCCCCAAACAAGATAGTCAGGCGCATCGCTATGTCATGAGGTAAATCGTGAGGTAAATCACGGAACAGCATACAGAACACCGAGAAGAAAAAGGCGGGAAAAAAAGGGAAACTCCCCCTTTAAATTCAACAACCAATCAGGATGTAGATTGCCTCATGCAGGAGCCCGCCCTCTCCAATCAATCAACTACAACTGTGTGTTCTCGCTCATTGATTGTTCCAGCTATTAAATTAAATATCTTAACACTTTTGCTCCTTTTCCAAAATTCCATCACAAAATAGATGTCATTCAGGGGTTGGACTAGAAGACCTCCAAGGTCCCTTCCAACTCTGTTATTCTATTTTATTCTATTCTATTCTATTCTATTCTATTCTATTCTATTCTATTCTATTCTATTCTATTCTATTCTATTCTATTCTATTCTATTCTATTCTATTCTATTCTTCATTCCATTATTCTCTTCTCTTCTCTTCTCTTCTCTTCTCTTCTCTTCTCTTCTCTTCTCTTCTCTTCTCTTCTCTATTTTATTCCACAGTGTTGTGTTGTGTAGTGTAGTGTTCTGTTGTGTTGTGTTGTGTTCTGTTCTATTCTGATTTCTCTTCTCTTCTCTTCTCTTCTCTTCTCTTCTCTTCTCTTCTCTTCTCTTCTCTTCTCTTCTCTTCTCTTCTCTTCTCTTCTCTTCTCTTCTCTTCTCTTCTCTTCTCTTCTCTTCTCTTCTCTTCTCTTCTCTTCTCTTCTCTTCTTAGATGGTTATTCTACGATTCTTTGCCCGCATCATAAAAAAAAAATCAGTTCAAGGTTTCCAATGTTTTCGGAGAGACTCATTCGATGAACCTTATCAAATGGTGACTTTCTTTCTGTACAGAATGATGTACGTACAAGGCTTGGTACAATGCTTCTCCTTCAATAATTCAGTCAGCCGAGAAAACACATGAATAATAATTCAGACAGAAGACTTATTCTTAGCAATTCCAAGAGCTTTTTTTCCCTCTCCAGTCTGGCTTTCTTTTCCTGCGACAGTGTGCAAATTTTTAAGCCAAGGTGTAAATACATGCAAACGCAAAAGCGTTTCTGTGAAAAACTTAGTTAAAACTAAAACCCCATCAGCTCATTTAGATCTGCCTCTAGCACCGAAGAAACCAATTTGTTATATATATCAAAAATCAAATATATTGCTGTCGCTTTGAGGTTGAGATGGATGGCAAATAAATTGAATAAATAAACAAAAATAAAATATATACATTATTGCATATATCACACATAATCTATGATATTGTAGGCAACATAAACAAATCATACACATTAGGGACAAAAACGCAGGTAGTCCTCGACTTATGACCATGATTGAGCCCAAAATATACCAAAGGTATGGAGCCTTCTTTGCATCACTTAGGTGACCCTGAGGACACAGAGAAACCTCCAAGTGGCCTCAATGACCCTCTAAAAGGATGCAAATGACCAACTGTCTGCAAGGAGTATCAATCCTTCCATTCCCCACCATCCAGTCAGAGCTGAAGAAGCTTCTCGTATGAGAAGAGAAATGTCTTCAAAGCAAAAACAAGAAAGTCCAGTTGCCTCTTGAAAAAGAAACCTTTGAGAAGGCTAATAGTAATATAGTCCGACTATATCATCAGATATCCTTAGGCATAAGACAGTGCTGTGGGTATTATGTGTTTAGCAGGGTGATGGCATAAGGGGAAAAAAAGGTCTTTGTGTCCAACTCTTCTTAAAACCCTCCAATGTTGGAGCATCTATGTTAAGGATATTGGTGTTGTGTTACCAACCAGTAGAGTAGACCATGATATATAGTTTGTTCCATCCAGCCGGGTTACCATGGAAAAATTTGCTGCTTGTTCTAGTGCCATCTTCACTTGGATTGTTTATCACAAACACAGTTTGTACTATTCACATTGACTCTCAGTTTAGCTTTTAACAATCCTAGTTAGTTCTGGTTGGCTCTGGGCCCATAACCAATGTTAAGGATATTGGTGTTGTGTTACCAACTAGCAGAGTAAATGCACAAGGAAACGTTGCTGAGAGCAATGAATAAGAGATATGCAAACTGGTTTATCAAAAGCTTACTTTATAGTAGAAAAACAATCTCATAGTCTTTAAACAAATTCCAAGTCTTTGCCAGTAAATCAGTCCAGTAGTTACAGATATCTTCTTACTAAACAAACATTAGTTGGTTAGAATAACAAACTCACTCTGGTTCACAAACCACGATGGTAGCAGATCCATCCAACGACGATTAGCAGATATCAACTCCTCTCAATGGTAGCTTATCATATCAGCTCCATACACAAGGGCAGCATATCATAGCAGCAACTGAACACGTTACAATACCTTGCTTAAATACTCTCACAACCAGTGATTACCTAATTACAGCATGACTCAGCATTAAAGTCACATAATACATTTACAGATTAAAGTTACAGTACACTTATATTGCCTGGACAACTTGTTAGGCTCAAACCATATCCTAACTATCTACAACTTCTGGAGGCGAGACATTTCCTGACAGTCAATGGGACATCTTTCCTTCAGAAGTTGTGGATGCTCCATCACTGGAAGCTTTAAAGAAGAGTTTGGACAGCCATTTGCCTGAAACAGTGTAGGGTTTCCTGCTTATGCAGAAGGTTGGACTAGAACAGTGATGGCTAACCTGCGTGCCAAAAACGTGGGGGAGCGTGGGGAGGGGGAATCGCCCATTTCCTGACTTCTGGTGGGACCGGAAGGCCCATTTTTTTGCCCTCCCCAGGCTCCAGAGGCTTTCTAGGAGCCTGGGGAGGGCAAAAATGGCCTTCCCCACCGCCTGGAGGCGCTCTGGAGGCTAGAAACAGCCTGTTTCCCGACTTCTGGTGGGCCCAGAAGGCCCGAAAATCAGCTGGCGCTGGAGCTGAGCTACAGCAACGTTGCGTTCCCACAGATATGGCTCCTTGTTCGTGCCATAGGTTTGCCACCACAGGATTAGAAGATCTCCAAGGATCCTTCCCACTCTGTTATTCTATTAACTGAAGAAAACAAGGTCTTTAATTATGTATTTCTGATAAGGTAGGGTCTCCTTCAGGGGGTTGGACTAGAAGACCTCCAAGGTCCCTTCCAACTCTGTTATTCTGTTAATGGAAGAAAACAAGGCCTTTAACTGTAGTCCATCACTGGAGGCTTTTTAAGAAGAGATTAGTACAGGTGTTTCCTACTTGAATTAGAAGTTGGACTAGAAGACCTCCAAGCTCCCTTCCAACTCTGTTAGTCTGTTATAACATTTTGTAAACCAACTTACTACCCACACGGATTGCCTCCAGAAATTGTGGATTGATGAACAGAACCATTAATGTCCCAAAAATACAAAGCCACCATTAAACATTTAAGCTGTGCTGGGATTGGGATGTATTGATGGTTGCCAAATCAAGCCAATTTTTTTTCTTTGTGAAATGTGTAATGCCAGAAGCATTGGAAGTTGTCCAACGAATTAGTCCTGGACCTGTCTCTGTTTTTGCGCTGCCTGGGCTGGCTTCTCTTAAGACAACGTGACACCTTCTTAACAGAAGCGTAATGTCTGGAGAAGCTCAGGCCATCTGTTGACTTCATCAATGCATTTTTCTTGCTTGTTCGCTTTGCCTTAAGCTGTTGTTATAGATCTGGGTTTCGTCGGTAATAAACCTCCTTATTCATTGCAATTGATCTGATGGTTTCCTGTTTCTTTAGACCTTTCTCCGGGAGGCAATGCATTTTTCTCTTAACTAATTTGCGGCCTCAATGGGTCCTGGGAATGTTGTCCCTTCATGTCAGCCTTGCTCAACGAAAGATCAGAATCTCTAGCAGAGAGATTCTTGTTCATGGCATAACAATAACTGTTTCCCTGTCCAGTTGGATCTGACTCTAGGGCAGAGTGCTTATCTCTTCTTTCTTGGCTGAGGGAACCGGCGTTATCCGAAGACCTTTTCCGTGGTCATGTGGCCAGCGTGGCTATATGCCAAAGGTGCATGGAATGCTACTGTCTTCCCACCGAAGTGGTACCTATTGATCTACTCCCATTTGAATAGAATGGAATGGAATGGAATGGAATGGAATGGAATAGAATAGAATAGAATAGAATAGAATAGAATAGAATAGAATAGAATAGAATAGAATAGAATAGAATAGAATAGAATAGAATAGAATAGAATAGAATAGAATAGAATAGAATAGAATAGAATAGAATAGAACAGGGTAGGGTAGGGTAGGGTAGGGTATGGCAGGATAGGATAGAATAAGGAACAGAACAGAACAGAATAGAACAGAACAGAACCTTGGAGGTCTTCTAGTCCAGCCCTCTGCTCAAGCAGGAAACCCTATACTGTTTCAGGCAAATGGTTGTCCAATCTCTTCTTAAAGACCTCCAGTGATGGAGCACCCACAACTTCTGAAGGCAAGCTGTTCCACTGGTTAATTGTCCTCACTGTTAGGAAGTTTCTCCTTAATTCCAGGTTGCTTCTCTCCTTGATTAGTTTCCATCCATGCCCTCAGGTGCTTTGGAGAATAATTTGACTCCTCCTCCTCCTCTTTGGGACGGCCCCTCAAATACTGGAATACTGCTATGTGATTTTTTTCTTGCTGCTTATCTTCAATCCGTGCGTCACCAGGTATTGCAATGTCAATGAACCATACTTTTTTCTTTTCAACTATTGTTATGTCAGGTGTGTTGTGGACCAAGTGCCTGTCAGTCTGAATCCTAAAGTCCCACAAGATCTTGAGTTTCTCATTCTCTAAAATGATGATGATGATGATGATGATGATGATGATGATGATGATGATGATGATTAAGGTGTCTTGTTTCGTTTCCTCCTTCAGATCTATCAGAGGAACAAAAATTTATACACAGTGGAAGCCAACAATGCGCGGCAGTTAGTGGAAAGTGCAGCTCAAGACATTGAGAAGCTCCTGAGTAACAGATCCACCGCCTTAATAGTAAGTAGAACCTCGCCTTTTCTTATCTTGATTCCGAAATGGATGCGTAATTGCACTTTATTCTTCCTTTCATCTTCCAATCTAGTTAAAAAAATTTCATACGTTTGTATTTATTAAAGCTGTGCCAATTCTTCAGACGTGCAGAGGTTAAAACCTGGGAAGAGCATGTCCAAAGCATTTCTGAAGGATCAAAGCAGCTGCGTCTTTGGATGCGTGAAGCGGCTTCAGAAGTCTAGCCAAATTGTGGGCGTGCCCAGCCAGATTACATGTAGTCCTCGATTTACAACAGTCCGTTTAGTAACCAAGGTTACAACGGCACTGAAAAAAAGTAACTTCTGACCGTTTTCCACACTTACGACCGTTGTACCTATCCCCATGGTCACGTCATCAAAATCCAGACGCTCGACAACTGATTCATATTTATGATGGTTGCAGGGTCTCAGGGTCATGTGATCCTCTTTTGCGACCCTCTGACAAAGTCAATGGGGAAGGCAGATTCACTTAACAACCGGGTTGCTACAATTGTAGTGGTTCACTTAACAACGGTGGCAAGAAAGGCCATAAAATGGGGCAAAATCAACAAATTTCTCACTTAGTGACGTGAATTTTGGTCTCAGTTCTGGCTGTAAGTCGAGGACTACCTGTACTCTTCCCTCCCTATGTCTCCCCCAGCAAAGTGGCTTCGGTTACAGAGGAAGCCAAGACGTAGCTTCTGAAATAGCTGGACAAGGCTAATCAAAGATACGGCTGCTTTAATGATCCCCAAAGAGGGGCTGTGTACAATGTGACAATCTGAAATGTTGTTGGATGGAAAATACAGAACTTATGACAGTAGAGCATTGGATACGTGATGGACAGCTAGCAAAGCAGTGTGTTTTCACACACACATCATGAAATTGTGTGAGTGCATGTTTTGTGAGCTAGGACAGGGGTCGGCAACCTTAAACACTCAAAGAGCCACAATGGTCCTAATTGGAAGCCCCCCGTTCAATTCTGGAGCCAACCGGAAGTCTGGTTTCCCCTACCATAGAGTCTCCTCCTAGCGCGGCATCCTTTTTCCTCTATCTGTCCTAACCGAAAGCCCTATCAATTGTGTAGCCAACCGGCGACAGGGAGCTGCAGCAGAGGGATGAAAGAGCCACATGTGGCTCCCGAGCTGCAGGTTGCCGACTCCTGAGCTAGGAGAAGCATGGATTAAGGATACAAATCTCTTCCCACAACACAGAGTGGGCGATAAGTTGGAAACTTAATAACTGATAGAAGAATTTACCGTTGCACAGCTGGGATATAAGTGATAAGAAAACGATGGTTGTAGACCAACTCCCATATTCCGAGCCTCACCTTCCAAAAGAATTTGCGCGATCCAAATATCAGTATTTGTGTTCAGTTCTGCTTGAGAATTCGTGAATATCCTTCACTGTCTGAGGTACAGAATGTGGTTGTGTATTTCTGGGATGCAAAATCAGCTCAGTTGTTTGCATAAAAAGGCAGATGCTTCTATTTTGATTGACAGGTCGCGATTCCACCCTCCCAGCTATCCCAAATAGCTCATGGCATATTCGTATTGTTAAAGCACATGAACTTTCTGGATGCCCAACCTAATTAAATATCTCAAAACCCAATAAGACAAGGCAAAATGTGATAGTAAATGATTTGTCTTGCACAGATACATTTCCAGTGGTCTGGGAAAATTTTGTGGGATTGTGGAGGCTAGCAATGCATTACAAGTAATGTTGTTAGTTTGTGACACAGATAATTGTCAATTTTTTTTCATAGTAGGTAGTGCTGTTACCAGAACTACAGTTTAATTCTTAATTGAACTTATTTCCTCCCATCCCTAGTCACACAGTAGGTAGAGTTAATGAACTGACTTGCAAACTATTTCTGCCTTTGTTTGCTTACTATGTGGAAAACCAGAGAAACGGAAACAAATATTTAGGGCGTTTCCGAGAAATTTCCTGCACTTAACTTTTTTTGTGTGCTGTAAGGAAAGGTGTACAGTGATCTGCTTGCGGGACTGACCATAACAGATAAACAACTTAGGAGGAAATGTGTTATTACTAATTGAAATAGTCTTTATCACTCATGGCAACAGAATATCTTAATTATTACTTTAGTTGCACCATTACAACACCCTTTGGCTCCTTGAGAAGAGAATGTATGTAGCTCAGGGTTGAGCTTTTTTCCTTGAGTTTTGAATTCGAATCCAGTCTTTCATCTTACCCTGAAATTAATTGAAAGAATGATGGTATCCTCTCTCTTTCCCTTCACACTCAAGTGCCCCATTAATGTATTTGTAACTTCACTGGTTGACCTCCCTCCCCCTCCTTCCCTCCCTCCCTCTCCCTCTCTCTTTCTCTTGTGTGTGAGAGACAGGTGGAGAGAGAGAGAGAGGCAGAGAGACAGAAGCACACACAGAGAGACAGAGAGACAGAGAAAGAGAAGAGAGAAAGAGAGAGACAGAGACAGAGAAAGAGACAGTGAAAGAGAAGAGAGAGAGAGAGAAAGAAAGGCAGAGAAAAAGAGACAGAGAGAGGCAGAGATAGAGAAAGAGAGAGAGAGAAAGAAAGAGCAGAGAGAGAGAGAAAGAAAGAGGCAGAGAGAAAAAGAGAGAGGAGAGAGAGAGAAAGAGAGGCAGAGAGAGAAAGAAAGAGAAAGAGAGAGGCAGAGAGGAAAGAGAAAGCGAAGGAAGAGAGAGAAAGAAAGAGGCAGAGAGAAAGAGAGAAAGAAAGACAGAGAAAGGCAGAGAGAGAGAGAAAGAAAGAGAAGAGATAGAGAATGAGAGAGAAAGAAAGAGGCAGAGAGAGAAAAAGAGAGAGAGAGAAAGAGAGAGACAGAAAGAGTAGAGAGACAGAGAAAGAGAGACAGAGAGAGAAAGAAAGAGAAAGAGAGAGGCAGAGAGGAAAGAGAAAGAGAAGAAAGAGAGAGAAAGAAAGAGGCAGAGAGAAAGAGAGAGAGAAAGACAGAGAAAGAAAGACAGAGAAAGCGAGACAGAGATAGATAGCGAGACAGAGATAGAGAGAGAGACAGAGGTGACATTTCTCATTCTCTGTGACTTGTAGCCTGTTTTGTGCAGGTGCAGACAGAAGTAACACTTTGCCCATCGGTTGTTGTTGGAACAGCCGGAGGAGCGAATGCATTTGTGACAAAAAGAGGTTGTCTACTTCTTCTGCACATCTTAACATTCAGGTCACAGCCGAGTGTCTGGGATGTGCGGATGAAAACATTATGAGTCACCCAAGAGTCACAATCCTGAACCAGAAAAGCAGCCTTTATCCTTCAACTTATTTCACTGCTGTCCGTGGTGCTGAAGATAAGATGGCCTTCGTGTTTATACCGCTATGATCAGGATTGAAAATTTAGATAGCTAAACTCACTTTAGAGAAAGCTTTCAAAACTGCGTCGTGGGAACCCTGCTTTCCACACCCTTGTAAATTGCAAGGGGGGGGGGTGCTGTTTTGTCACCGTCACACAAATGTGCACGATCTCTCTTTCTTTTCTGCGCTCCAATCTCTTAAACGTGTCTTGTGTTTTGCTGTATCTGAAATTGCAAGCTGATTTGTCATTAGGAGGCTCCTTAGCTTCTCATGTATTACCCACCCCAGGGTATTTTGTTAAGCTGGCAGTACTCCCTTGTTATCATCTGAACCCGAATGGCATCTTTAAACTAACAACGTTTCCAGCTGGTTGTTGTGTTTTTTTGCACTCTGGAGTAGCTTCCCACTTGCCCGTGTAAGTTTTCTAAATCGCTGTTCGGGGCAGGAAGGTGGTTTTTATTTGCAACCCGGACATGCTCGACTCTACAACTTCGTGTCTCTTAAAAGAGGGGAAGACACTGCACATTATTCCCAGCATCCCTAATTGCTTACTCGGGGTTTACGGCAGAGCGCCGATTGGTCTTGAAGGACTAATTAAGAGTTGAATTCTGGAGGGGAATATGATGCAAGAAAGCAATGGGGGCCATTGCTTTTGCCCTGAGCTCTATGCCATCCTGTGACGATCAGAAGCGCCTGCCCTTAGCTTAGCCGAGGGAATTTGCAAAATAAATCAGCCTCACTAAACATGCCACATGAATAAAAGTCTGAGCAGGTTTAATTTAAAAAAATAAATAAGTAAAGGCAATGCGTCCTTAATGAAAGTGCCTTCTGTTCTCACCTTGCAAAACAGAAGTAAAATATATATTTTTTCAACCGAATCTGCATTCTGTTCTTGATATCTGTAATTCATGGGGTGAAGTTAAGTGTTGTGGCCTGCCGGCAGCCAGCAGAGTCAGACAGTGAGGAGGCTGGGGAGGAACAGGGGCTCTGCGTCGGAGGCAGAGATGGGGCTGGGGCCATCTGGGAGTTATGCATGGACTCTGGAGCCTCCAGAGTCAGACATCAGAGAGGCAGAGAAATAGGAGGAGCTTGTTCCTAGTGCGCGCATGTGCAGAGCTGCCAGAAGGCAAGAGCAGTTAAAACAAAAGGGACGTCTAGGGAGTAAGGCCCGGAGATGATTGGCCCCACCCATAAGACATAAAGGAAGAGCAAAGGCACATGGGCCTTTGCAGGAAGCAACATTGTGGATGGTGTCGGTTTGTACTTTGAAGCTCCATTGTTGTCTCTGTGTTTCTGTGTGGCCTCGCCAAGATAATTGCCAATTAGGTCTTTGGCAGCATGTCAAAGAAGATAAAGGTGGGTGTTTACCAGCCTTATCCGAAGGACTGTGGCGGACTTCTGTTGGACTATTTATAAACTCTTGGTGATTCAGCACATGCTGTGAATGAAAGGAATTCACAGCCATTAGAATAAAAAAAGGAGGGTTTTGGGACTAATTGTGTGCTTTTTACCATATCAGGAAGCCTAGGTCAGAACATTAAGTTACCGTCATGTGTCTATGGAGATTCTCAGTCATCCAGGTCACGGTTGTCCCAAAGGTGCTTTTGAATCCAGTCAGAACTGAGGAAGCTTCTTGGATGAGAAGTGAAATGTCTTCAAGGAAAAACAAAGTCCAGTTGCTTTTTGAAAAAAACACCTTTGGGATTACCGTTGTGTATATGTATATGTGTGTGTGTGTATATATATATATTCTCAGGTTTTCGCCGGTGTTTGTATGTAGGTCTTTGGTTATTCGGGTCTTCTCCCACGTAAAATTGGAAGTGTCTTGGCGACGTTTCGACGAAGTCTCATTCATCATCTTCAGGCTGGTGTTCTCGGCTTCGTGCTTCGTATCTTCCATTGCTCCTGGAAGCACGAAGCCGAGAACACCAGCCTGAAGATGACGAATGAGACTTCGTCGAAACGTCGCCAAGACACTTCCAATTTTACGTGGGAGAAGACCCGAATAACCAAAGACCTACATACATACATACATACATACATACATACATACATACATACATACATACATACATATATATATATATATATATATATATATATATATATATATATACATACATACATACATACATACATACATACATACATACATACATACATACATACATATATATATACTTTTCACATCTGAATAGCTGGTCTGGATTAAGCCAAACACCATCTTACTCCTTACAGTGGTCAAACCAAAGTTTTTGGGTCCTCACGAGGCAGATTTGAGGTGTATCTCTCTTCTAATGTTATTCTTCTGCAACTGATATTTGGTAGGATTCAGCCGGTTCGGGCCAGTTCGGGCGAAATGGTAGTTAAATTGCTGACTGCCCCTGCCCCTGCGGTATATAAGTCTAAGTGCTATTGCTATATTTGTCAGTGCTGAACTAGAGGGGAAGAATACGAGTTTCTGCTTTTTGACTTTTTAATTCATCTTTTTAATGTGTTTATGTAGTTTGGTTCTGTTCTTAGGGAAAAAAAATCTCCTTTTTTTTTCTCCTTGGAGTTTGTATTTTTAATTTCCTGTATTAAAAAAAAAAAATTGAAAAAAGAACATGTTGAAAGACGGGTCAATGGCTTAAGCATCTCGGTCTGAAGGAAATGTCTCTTTTTCTAATGCCTCCTGGCCATTTTTGTTTTGCTAATGCATTCGCTTTTTCTTCTTCTCCTTTTAAGTCCGTTTTTATGAAAATAATTCTAAGTGGTTTGGACGAATAAAGGAAAAAAAAAATCTCTCATCAGTTTCGTGGGTCTCCGTCCTAATGGGAGCGGAGTCTCCAAGGTCACAGCTAATATCTCTTCGGATCGGATCGATAACAACCAGGGCGGGCAAAATTGCAGAAGGAGAGCTAATTGGAATTGTATGCCCTCCTTTTCTTTTGAGGGGTTTCTCTTTGACAGATATTAAATACGTGCAATTGCATTAAAAAAGCATGCCGATCAGTGCTCTTATTTTGAGTTGTGAAGGTGTATGTATATCCATTCAGCATACTAAAAATCAGAGACATCACCCTGCCAACAAAAGAGTGTATAGTCAAGGCTTTCCCAGTTGCAATGGATGGCTGTGAAAGTTGGACCATAAGGAAGGCTGAGAAGGCCAAAGAATTGAGGCCTTTGAACTCTGGTGCTGGAGAAGACTCCTGCAAGTCCCTTGGACTGCAAGGCCATCCAACCGGTCAGTCCTAGAGGAGATCAACCCTGACTGCTCTTTAGAAGGCCAGATCCTGAGGATGAAACTCAAATCCTTTGGCCACCTAATGAGAAGGAAGGACTCCCTGGAGAAGAGCCGAATGCTGGGAACGATGGAGGGCAAAAGAAGAAGGGGACGGCAGAGAACGAGGTGGCTGGATGGAGTCACTGAAGCAGTCGGCGTGAGCTTCAATGGACTCCAGAGGATGGTAGAGGACAGGAAGGCCTGGAGGAACGTTGTCCATGGGGTCACGATGGTCGGACACGACTTCGCAACTAACAACAATAACATATCTATTCAGATAGAAGGGTGCTCTTCTTGTTGTTTTTTTAATTTAATATCCGCATCTTTTGTAATAAAGCAAAATGTTTTATCTAAAAAAAAAAAAGAAACTTAAAAAAGAACAGACTAAAATACAAGCTAAGGAGGAAAAAAAAAATCTATTTTATACTTATCGATAGTCACCGGCATTTACCTGTGAATTTACTATTATGATATGGACAATACAAGAGGTTGTCATAAGATGGACAGAATAATAATAACGAAATAACAGAGTTGGAAGGGACCTTGTAGGTCATCTAGTCCAACCCCCTGCCCAAGCAGGAGACCCTACACCATATCTGACAGCGGGCAGTCCAGTCTCTTCTTGAAAGCCTCCAGGGATGAAGCTCCCACAACTTCCGAAGGCAACTTCTATTCCATGGGTTGATTGTTCTCACTGTCAGAAAATTCCTCCTTATTTCCAGGTTAAATCTCTCCTTGTTTAGTTTCCATCCATTATTCGTTGTCTGGCCTTCGGGTGCTTTGGAGAATAGCTTGACCCCCTTCCTCCTTTCTGGGGCAGCCCCTCAAATATTGGAAGACTGCTATCATGTCTCTCCTGGTTCGGACTGGTTTGGGCGAACCGGTAGTTAAACCCAGTAGTGGGCCGCTGCTGGTTTGGACTGGTTCTGGCAAACAAGTAGTTTCGATCTGTGGGTGGCCCCTCCCATCCGCTCAGGTGCAATCCTGTCCTATATCGCTGTGTATTTGACACTGCACACGTGTGCGGAAGGCGTGCACGTGCGAATTGCCGTGTTTATTGACGTCGCACGTGTGCTAACATTTCCGGTGCTGGGCGAACCGATTGTCACAATATGTGACGCCCATCTCTGAATAAACCTTGCAACAGCCACGCCGTAAAACGAAACAACCACACCGATAAGAACATAATGCTTTGTTTTAAAAACAACAACAACGTCTAAAAATTCAGTCTGGTCTGAATGAATGAAGTCATCACGCCGGAGAATTAATGAAGCCTTTCAGCCGGCCTAATAAGTCATAAATAATCAGACTTGGAGATGAGGAGGAAGCCTCTGTGATCCGCATGCACACAAGAGCTTCGCGGGTGGCCTTGTCGACAGATGGGTGCATCTCACTAGCCGTGGGGGTGGGGGGGTTGGTGGGGGGGGGGAGGCAAAGATGAGCGGAGTTGTTAGTGGGCTTTGTAGCTGAGTTGTAGCTCACAGGAAACAAGGCCTTTGTCTTGTTTGCTCAGGGTGATCAGAGAGGACTGGCAGCCTGTGTTGAAGCAGCCACGTGGAGGGACCCCACTTCGGTCTGTAATCCTTTGCACAGCGACATATCTGGCGTGAACAAGGTAGCGAGGAAAATTAGGTGTCTCTTCTCTTCTCTTCTCTTCTCTTCTCTTCTCTTCTCTTCTCTTCTCTTCTCTTCTCTTCTCTTCTCTTCTCTTCTCTTCTACTTCCTTCCCCTTTCTCTGTTCTTTCCCTTTCTCCTCCTCCTCCATTCTTTTCCTTCTTTTATCTTTCCTTTCCATTTCTTCTTTCCCCATTTTCCATTTTTCCTTTCCTTCTCCTCCCTTCCCCTTCCCCCTCCCGTCCCCCTCTCCCTCCCCTGCCCCTTTTCTTTCCCTTCCTCCTTCCTTCCTTTCCCTTCTTCTTCCTCTCCTTTCCTCCTTTTATCTTTCCTTTCCTTTCTCCTTTCCTTCTCCTCCCTTCCTCCTCCCCTCCCCATCTCCCTCCCCTGCCCCTTTTCTTTCCCTTCCTCCTTCCTTCCTTTCCCTTCTTCTTCCTCTCCTTTCCTGCTTTTATCTTTCATTTCCTTTCTCTTTTCCTTCTCCTCCCTTCCCCCTCCCCTCCCCCTCTCTCTCCCCTGCCCCTTTTCTTTCCCTTCCTCCTTCCTTCCTTTCCCTTCTTCTTCCTCTCCTTTCCTCCTTTTACCTTTCCTTTCCTTTCTCCTTTCCTTCTCCTCCCTTCCCCCTCCCCTCCCCATCTCCCTCCCCTGCCCCTTTTCTTTCCCTTCCTCCTTCCTTTCTTTCTCTTCCTCTCCTTCCCTTCTTTTATCTTCCCTTCCCTTTTTCCTTTTTCCCTTTTCCTTTCCTTCTCCTCCCCTCCCCTCCTTTCCTTCTCCCTCTCCCACTTTCCCTGCCCCATTATCTCTGCAATGAAACTGCCTCCTGATTTAGGCAGTCAATCTGAAAACCAATTGGCCAGCTCGTCTTGGCAAGTCTTCCCAACAGCTTCATTCCATCCTGTTTCCTCTGGGATGAAGATTGTGCACCCTCCTCCCCTGTGAAGAGTTGCTATTCCCACGTTGTCTCAGTTGGCCCATAAACCATACCCAAGCAGGCAGATGGCAGGGAACCTTTGCTCAGCATCACAGGAAGCATTTTATCAGCAAGATTGGGAATGAGGAAGTTGCCTTCCATGGCTGAATGCAACCTAACAGGGGAGACATAAATTTCAGAGAGAAACCTCTTTTGGAGAGAAGGCCGCTGCAGACATCACAGAATGCTGGACTTGCAGCTGACACTAATGGACCATTAAGCTGGAAGCTATGTCCACTCCTGGACAAATGAACTGGCTGTGTATTGTCACTGCATCAAATGCTACTTGGTCGTTTTCATATAAAGCTTTACCTGATGTAGCATCTCTTTATCTACAAATGGACTTTTCTAGCTGTTAGCTTGCAGTGATCTAACTGGGTTTAAATAAACCTGGAGCCTTTTGGACGATTCATTAGATATACCGTATTTTTGCGGAGTATAAGATGCACTGGAGTATAAGATGCACCTTAGTTTTTGGGGAGGAAAATCAGAAAAAAAAAGGTGATTGGCGGATGTATTGGCCTCCTGAAATACCCCCAATCAACTGTTTCCAGAGGTGAATTTTAGCAACAGGTTTGTTGGTTGTGAGCTCTGTGCCTTGCTTTTTTTTTTCTGCCTCTGAAACTTCTGAAACAGAGCTTCAGAAAAAAAAAAAGCCTCTGAAGCCTGTTTCTGAGGCTTTTTTTCCCTGAAGCTCTGTTTGGAGGCTTTTTTTCTGAAGCTTTTTTTCTGATGCTTTTTTCAGCCTCTGAAACCTCCGTTTGAGAAGCTGGGTAGGGCTACATTCGGAGTATAAGATGCACCCAGATTTTCACTCTCTTTTTTGGGGGAAAAAGGTGCGTCTTATACTCCGAAAAATATGGTACATTCTACCAGAGGTGGTATTCAGCCGGTTCGCTTGAACCGGTAGCGGAAATTGTGGATGGGCCCTCCCTGCCCACCAGCCCCTCCTCTATGCCATCCTATTTAGGCATGTTTTTGAGTCCAGGTGCATGCACGGAAGGTAGGCATGTACGCGAATGAAGCAAGCGTGCACATGGGGTGAACTGGTAGTAACATAATGTGGAACCCACCGCTGCATTCTACCTGTTTTCCAGGTAGCTCAAGATACCTTACAAAAGGATGTTTCTTTCTTTCAGCCCTACAGATGCAATCCTGGTCTAAGAAAGTGATTAACTCACAAATCAACCAATGAGTTCCTATGACTGAAACTCAACCTTGAGCCTCCATTCACTTGGTCCAACATCTAACATCCTACTTCAGGACAATCTGAAGTTAGCATTATTGTAGCTTGAAGGCATCCATAACATTGTTTAGTTTTTGGTCTTGTAGGAGGTGACCAGGCTGAATCCGAGGGAGGAGGTCAAACACGTCATAAGTCACGAATCCCTGGGCAAGAGATCTTAAGAGATCTAGTCTTAGCTACGGAGTGAGTTAGGAAAGGGCAATTCACCATAGAATTAGATGAGGAAAACAGGGCAACCTTCCTTAACAAAATGAAATTAAAAGATTTTTTTTTTGCTTACGTGGTCGAATGCCTTTCTTATCTCCCGCTCATTACCCTGAACTGTTAGTTGGCCAGATTCTTGTAAAGAGCTTAAGCTTGTAATAAATCTTTATACTATTTTGAGTCTCCTGATTTCCCTGGTGCTTGACAGGTGCCATAGGAACATACACTTCTCTTGTGTTAGTCTTTAGTTAACTGATTAAAAGGTGTATGCGACAGAAGGGAATGGTTTTACACCATTCTACTGAATTTGATACTGCCCAGTTGTGCATTTTGTAGGATTTTCTACCAGGTGGTAGCATGCCCTGGTCTCATTTTATACCAAGGATAGATTACAATATATATACACATATCAACAAGCTCCTGGATTATAATAATTACTAAGGCTGGTTGCTAGAGAGCGTGAAAATTCTGTGTGTTTTATTAGCAATATATACCTACAGATACCATCAGCAGTCTGCTGAACAAAAAAAAATGCTCTTATGCATATTTTGGTCATCTTCACAAGGAGGCAGAGGATGGAAAACTTCATTGCCTTAGATAGAAGCTGCAGATAAAAGAAGATTTGTTTATAGTTTGCAAGTACCTTCTGTTACGAGTTGCCAAGGTAAAAACAGGTGAAAGACGAAAGGCTGTAAAACAGACATAGAGAATAATGTTTCACTAAGACGATTAAGGGATGTGGTGGCTCAGTGGCTAAGACACTGAGCTTGTCGATCAAAAGGTCGGCAGTTCAGCGGTTCGAATCCCTAGTGGGATGAGCTCCCATGACTTGTCCCAGCTTCTGCCAACCTAGCAGTTCGAAAGCAGGTAAAAAAAGCAAGTAGAAAAATAGGGACCACCTTTGATGGGAAGGGAACAGCGTTCCATGCGCCTTTGGCGTTGAGTCATGCCGGCCACATGACCACGGAGACGTCTTCGGACAGCGCTGGCTCTTCGGCTTTGAAACGGAGATGAGCACCGCCCCCTAGAGTCGGGAACGACTAGCACATATGTGCAAGTGGAACTTTTACCTTTACCTAAGATGATCAACAGACTGGAGGTTAACATGAAGCTCAGTCATAGAGCTGGTTATGCAGGTTTCTGCAAGATCCTTTTCTTCCTTTTCATGAAGGTGCATTTCTTATTGATAATTTATTGAGTTGGGGAGCTTAGTCCTTTCCTGAAAGTTCACATGGAGTCAGCTTAAGACATCCATATGCTTGAATTCCTGGATAAAGGGGAAGGAGGGAGGGAGAGAGAGATGGGGAGAGAGGGAGAAGAGAGGGAAGAGAGTGAGAAAGAGAGAGAGGGAGGGAGGGAGACTGTGTGGGCTTTTTATTTTCTATGAAAAGAAGGACTAGGGGAGACATGATAGTAGTGTTCCACTATCTCAAGGGCTGCCCCAAAGAAGAGGGAGTCAAGCTATTCTCCAAAGCACCTGAAGGCAGGACAAGAAGCAACGGGTGGAAACTAATCAAGGAGAGAAGCAACTTAGAACTAAGGAGAAATTTCCCGACAATTAACCTGTGAAATGGCTTCAATCCGAAAGATGTGGGGGAGGTTTTGAAGAAGAGATTGGACAGCCATTTGTCTGAAACAGTGTAGCGTTTCCTGCTTGAGCCGGGGGTTGGACTAGAAGACCTCCAAGGTCCCTTCCAATTTTGCTCTTCTGTTATCCTTCCTCTTACAATTGCTAAAGGGCATTTTTTTTTTAAAAAAAAAAATTGATTTATATGCTGCCCTTCTCCGGAGACTCACGGCGGCTTACAATGCGCTAAGCAATAGCCTTCATCCTTTTGTATATTTTATACAAAGTCAGCTTATTGCCCCCCACAAACTGGGTCCTCAATTTACCTACCTTAGAAAGGATGGAAGGCTGAGTCAACCTTGAGCCTGGGGAGATTCGAACCTGCAGTAATTGTAGGCAGCTGATGTTAATAACAGGGTGCTTTAGACCACTGTACTACCAAGGCTCTTTATGGAGCCTTTTAGCATTTATGGAGAACCCATCAGTCCTGGCTGGGGGAAAAAAAAACCTGAACCCCTGTAACTATGATACTCTCCGTCCTTGGTTTCCATCACATCTGCAAAGAGGAAGCGCTTTCTGGCGACGGTTTTCAGGAAGGTGAGGTGAGAAACGGAGCAGATTCTCCGATGGAAGCGCTCACGGTTGCTAGGAGCAGGAACTGGTTGCCAGGACTTGGTTCCCATCCCTCTTGGCGACGACGACCGTAGTGCTGGGGAGCGGGGTGTTGCCATAACAACCAGGGCCTTCTGTTACCTTATTTAGCTCCATCCCATTCTTTTCGGCTTCTGTGTATGAAAAGTTCCCGATCGATGGTTGGCAATTACTCTGGCTTTTTGGCCCGAATTAGAGAGAACTCAGCTTAGATTCCGTTGATAGTTTCCGCGCACCAATTAAAACGATTCTTTCCTTCATGATAGGAAAACGAGTAATGATAATGGCTGAGATTCAAGGGATACCTAAGGGGGAATTTAGGGCGGCTGAAGTCCATTGGAAGGACTTGAGGAAATGATGTGGATTGGGTTGAATCCCTTCCTTCCTTCCTTCCTTCCTTCCTTCCTTCCTTCCTTCCTTCCTTCCTTCCTTCCTTCCTTCCTTCCTTCCTCCCTACTTCCCTCCCTTCCTTTCCCTCCCTCCCTCCCTTCCTGTCCCTTCCCTTCTCCCACTCCCTCTCTCTCTCCCTCCTTCCTTCCCCTCCTTTCCTTCCTGTACCTCCCTCCTTTCCTCCTTCCTTCCAACCTTCCTTCCTTCCCCCCCTTCCTGTCCCTCCCTCCCTCTCTTCCTATTTCCTTCCTTCCTTCCTGTCCCTCCCCTTCCCTCCTTCCTTTCTTCCTTCCTTTCCTTCCTTTCCTTCCTTCCTTCCTTTCTTCCTTCTCCCTCCCTCCCACTTTCCCTCCCTCTCATCTCCTTCCTTCCTCCCTCCCTCTCTCCTTCCCTCCCTTCCTTTCCCTCCCTCCCTCCCTTCCTTCCTGTCCCTTCCCTTCTCCCACTCTCCCTCTCTTTCCCCCCTCTCTCCCTCCTTCCTTCCTTCCTTCCCCCCTTTCCTTCCTGTACCTCCCTCCTTTCCTCCTTCCTTCCAACCTTCCTTCCTTCCCCTCCCTTCCTGTCCCTCCCTCTCTTCCTATTTCCTTCCTTCCTTCCTTCCTGTCCCTCCCCCTTCCCTCCTTTCTTCATTCATTCTTTTCCTTTCCTTTCCTTTCCTTTCCTTTCCTTTCCTTTCCTTTCCTTTCCTTTCCTTTCCTTTCCTTTCCTTTCCTTTCCTTTCCTTTCCTTTCCTTTCCTTTCCTTTCCCTTCCTTCCTCCCTCCCCCTCCCTCCCTCCCTCCCTCCCTCCCTTCCTCCCTTTTCCTGTGCTCTAAATCTTTTCCACAGCTGGATCTCCAAAACAAAACAAAAGCAAAACCGCCCAGATATGACAGAGTTGAGAGCATCCCAGTCGGACAGAGGAAGTGACAGCCAGGCATTGTACTTTCCAAGCAGGGAAATTCTTGAACATGAGATTAGAAGCGAGTCTTTCAAGATTCGTCCCCTGCAGGAGGGAGAAAAACCGCTTCTTTCATAACTCTTTTTTTTAAAAAAAATAAATAAATTACTGAGCTGGAAGAAGTTCCAAACAGAGGAAGGTCTCTGTCAGAACTCGTCCTACGATATACGTAGGCCGCGTAGGGGAGATATTAGTCCACTACTAGCGATTGCAAAGCTAAACCAGGTTATAGAATGGCTTAAAAGAGCAACAACTTATTCTGTCTGTTGGGAGATGAAGAGCAATTCATTGATTAAATATTAGGAATGTCCTAACTGGGTTTTACGGTTTTTAAAAACATTCCTGACACAATAAGCCCTTGATGGCAAACCTATGGCATGTGTGCCACAGGTGGCACGTGGCGCCATATCTGTGGGCACACGAGCGTTGCCCTAACTCAGCTCCAGTGCACATGTGCACGCCAGCCAGCTGATTTTTAGGCCTTCCGGGCCTACCAGAAGTTGGGAAACGGGTCGTTTCTGGCCTGTGGAGGGCCTGTGGGGGGTGTGGGTGGAGAAGGCCGTTTTTGCCCTCCCCAGACTCCAAGAAAGCCTCTGGAGCCTGGGGAGAGCAAAAAATGGGCCTTCCGGTCCCACTGGAAGTCGGGAAATGAGTTGTTTCCGGCCTCTGGAGGGGCTTGGGGGGGGGCTGTTTTCGCCTTCCCCAGGCTCCAAGAAAGCCTCTGGAGCTTGGGGAGGGTGAAAAACGGGCCTACCTGGAGCCATATCTGTGGGCAGGCGAGCGTTGCCCTAGCTCAGCTCCAGTGTGCATGCGTGCACCGGCCAACTGATTTTCAGGCCTTCCGGGCCCACTGGATCCAGAGGCTTTCTAGGAGCCTGGGAAGGGTGAAAAATGGGCCTTCCAATCCCACGGAAGTCAGCAAGTGGGCTTTTTCTGGCCTCTGGAGGGCCTCCAGGGGGATGATGAAGGCTATTTTTGTCCTCCCCAAGCTCCAAGAAAGCCTCTGGAGCCTGGGGAGGGCCACGCTCGCACAGAGTGGGCCTCCTCAGGGTGCCATCCGCCAGACAATGTCGGCTGGCGACCCCCAGGGGGAGAGCCTTCTCTGTGACGGCGCCCACCCTCCGGAACAACCTTCCCCCAGAGTTACGTACAATAACAGACCTCCAGATTTTTCGTCGGGCCCTGAAAACCTATTTATTTCAACTAGCTGGGCTGGCTTGAGTTAAATTTTAAATTGATTTTAAATTGGGTTGTTTTAATTTACGGCCAAAATATTTAATTATTTTAATACTGTTTTTAAATTTTGTATGCTCTGTTTTTTACTTTGGCTGTGCACCGCCCTGAGTCCTATTTGGAAAAGGGTGGTATAGAAATTTAATTAATAAATAAATAATAAATAAAAAATAAAAAATGGGCCTACTTGGCCCACCGGTAATCTTTTTGCTGTCGCATGCTAAAAGCGGGAGAGCGCGGGGTGGGGAGCGCACACATGCACGGGGGGCGGGCATGGTGGGCATTGAATTATGGGTGTGGGCACGTGCATAGGTGAATCTTCCCGCGCAACCCCCACTTTTGGCATGCAACGGCAAAAAGGTTAGCCATCACTGCAATAGGCTGAAATATAGAAGATAAGAAGACATATGACATTTCTGAGGTGCTTTCTTCAACTTGTTCCCCATCGCATAGATGTCTGCGGACTTTTGCAATTTTGCAATTCCTGACAAAGCCTTAATAAATCTTATAAACATGTGTGGATGTTCATGGACTTACCTAGTTTTCGAATTCTGCTCAGCCAAAAATGATTTTTGTATTGCTGACTTTTCATCCCCCTGCAGACATTTACAACCTTCTCAGCTCTGTAAAGCAAAGGTCCTAAGCACCGACGTGGTTTCACCGAGTGATGGCTTCACTTAAGGACCGATCTGCCATTCCCCAATTGCGGTCACTCAAACGAGGACTACCTGTACCTCACCTTTCTTTGTACGGGAAGTCCTCGGCTTACGATCACTGCTGAGCCTGACATTTCTGTCGCGAAGCGAGAAAATGGGTTTCGTCTCCTTTTACGACCTTTCTGGCCACGGTTGTTAAGTGAAGCACCATGGTTGTAAATTAGCAATGTGGTGATTAAAGGAATCCATCTTCCCCTTTGACTTGGCTGGTCAGAAGGTCGCAAAAAGGAATCATGTGACCCTGGGACACCTCAACCGTCATAAATATGAGTCAGTTGTCAAGAATGTGAATTTTGATCACGTGGCTATGGAGATGCTACACCGATTTTAAGTGTGAAAGTGTGAAAAACGGTAATGAGTCACCTCTTTCTGGTGCCGTTGCGACTTTAAATGAAACTGTTGTAAATCAAGGACTGCCTATAATCCAATTTGTTTGCATTTGTGATATTACAAATAATTTATTACATAGGTGGAGAAAAGTAACATCTAAAAGAGATTTGTGCGTCCTCAGGTGACCGTCCAATTTTGTGGGTTTAATTTTCGAGGAAGGAAGCACAGAACTCCAATATTAATATTTGCAGAGCTTTCCTTGGCTTAATAGATAGGTCTCCATTATACAGGCAGTCCTCAATGTATGACCACAATGGAGCCCCAAAATTCATGTTGTTAAACGAGACATTTGTTCGGTGAGTTCGGCCCCGATTTATCGACCTTTCTTTGCCACTTGTTGTTAAGTGAATCCCTGCAGTTGATCAGTTAGTAACCTGGCTGTTAAGTGAATCTGGCTTCCCTATTGTCTTTGCTCATCAGAAGGTCGCAAAACCAGATCACGTGACCCCGAGACACCACAACCGTCATAAATACGAATCGGCCTCTGGGTGCCTGAATTTTGATCACGTGATCATGGGAATTCTACAAAGATCATAACTGCGAAAAAAGGGTCGTAAGTCACTTTTTTTCAACGCCGTTGTAACTTCAAACAGTCACTAAATGAACTGTTGTAAGTCCACGACTACCCATAGTTGAGAAAGATCCGGTATGTATAAATCAAGGTAGCTAGAAATCTGGTTTCTAGGTTTACTTTTTCAGACAATTGTTTGTTTTTCTTCCATGAAATAAGGTTAGAAATATAGGAATATTTATTCTTTGAAAAATTCTCGTGTGTTGTTATTGTCTCAGAAATTTACCGCTGTTGCACCGTGGCACCCACCGTTTCTTCTTTTCTTAGTTAGTCCCAAGGGACGATGCTACCAAGCCAACAATCGTACAACAGATGGAATGTTAGAGTGACAATTGTGTGCAGCACATATACTTAGCAGCTAGCTAAGATATTATTCGACCTGAGGATTTGGCGGTTAGGAAATCCAGGTGGAAATAAAAGCAATTAAGAAGCCAGGAGTGGAGGTTTTTGGAGAAGACTTAAATTCGTTGGAGGATACCGCCAATAAATTTTATAAATGAAATAAAATAATGAATAAATAAAATAAATAAATAATGAATAAAACAAAACAAAACATTAAATTAATAATAAAATAAAATGAAGTAATGAAATGAAATGAAATAATAATGAAATGAAATAAAATAAAATAAAAAATAATATAAAATAAAATATTAAATTAATAAAACAAAACAAAATAAAATGAAGTAATGAAATGAAATAAAATAATAATGAAATGAATAAAATGAAATAAAAAAATAATATAAAATAAAATATTAAATTAATAAAACAAAACAAAACAAAATGAAGCAATGTAATGAAATAAAACAATGAAATAAAACAATAAAACAATACATTAAAATATTAAATTAATAAAACAAAACAAAATGAAGCAATGAAATGAAATAAAACAATGAAATAAAATAATAAAACAATACATTAAAATATTAAATTAATAAAATGAAATGAAATAATGAGATAATGAGATAATGAAATGAATAAAATAAAAAAATAACGAAATAAAATATTAAATTAATAAAATAACACAATAAAATAAAATGAAATAATGAAATGAACTGAATAAAATAAAATAAAGAAATAATGAAATAAAATATTAAATTAATAAAATAAAATGAAAGATGCACTGTAAGCCGCCCTGAGTCTCCGGAGAAGGGCGGCATATAAATCAAATTAAAAATAATAATAATAATGAAATAATGAGATGTGATGCTGGGAAACTGCGACAGTCATAAATACGAGCCACTTGCCAAGCGTCCGAATTTCGATCAATGACTGTGGGGATGCTTCAATGGTCTTTAAGTGTGAAAAAGGGTCCTAAAGTCACTGTTTTCAATGCCATTGTGCACTTCGAATGGTCACTAAATGAACTGTTGTAAGTTGAAGATTAAATCTGTCCCTTTAATATATATATATATATTTAAACTGAAGCTGCCTTTCTCCTGTATTCTGTTCACTGATCAATTAACCAGTGGAACTGCTTGTCTCCAGAAGGGGAATGCTCCAACACTGAAAGTTTTTAAGAAGAGGTTGGATAACCATTTGTCTGAAGTGGTGTAGGGTTTCCTGCCTATGCAGGGGGTTGGACTAGAAGACCTCCAAGGTCCCTCCCAACTCTTCTCTTCTCTTCTCTTCTCTTCTCTTCTCTTCTCTTCTCTTCTCTTCTCTTCTCTTCTCTTCTCTTCTCTTCTCTTCTCTTCTCTTCTCTTCTCTTCTCTTCTCTTCTCTTCTCTTCTCTTCTCTTCTCTTCTCTTCTCTTCCCTATCCTATCCTATCCTATCCTATCCTATCCTATCCTACCCTACCCTACCCTACCCTACCCTATCCTATCCTACCCTACTCTACTCTACTCTACTCTACTCTACTCTACTCTACTCTACTTGCTCTACCCTACCCTACCCTACCCTACCCTACCCTACCCTACCCTACCCTACCCTACCCTACCCTACCCTACCCTACCCTACTCTATTCTATTCTATTCTATTCTATTCTATTCTATTCTATTCTATTCTATTCTATTCTATTCTATTCTATTCTATTCTATTCTATTCTATTCTATTCTATTCTATTCTATTCTATTCTATTCTTTTCTATTCTATTCTTCTATTCTATTCTATTCTACTCTACTCTACTCTACTCTACTCTACTTTATTCTACTCTACTCTACTCTACTCTACTCTACTCTACTCTACTCTACTCTACTCTACTCTACTCTACTCTACTCTACTCTATTCTATTCTATTCTATTCTATTCTATTCTATTCTATTCTATTCTATTCTAAAAAAAAGTCTTATCCACTTTTCTTTTATCTGCTCTGACTTTCTAGTTGTATTTCCATATGAAACATATTCCTCACGGACTGGCCCTGTCAGCTTCCTTTACGATTGTGACCTTTGATGTAGTTGTTAGCACAGCAGGCACAATTCCCTGGAAATCACACTGTCTGTCTTGGCAACACAACACAACAAAACACACACACACACAAACACATGCAGAAGAGTTCAGAAGTCTACAACAATACATCAGCACGGGTGGGAGGCCAGCAAAATAAAAATTTCTCGATGCTTTTCCCAAAGGCTTCCATCGTTGTTTATCCCCTCCTCCGGATTTGCATTTGAATTTCTAAGAAATTCAAAAAATCGTCGTGCTTGGGTAAAAGTTGCAGGGGCTGCTAGTTCAGAATAACAATTCATTATTTTTTTCTTCCCTTAAAACTAAATGTTTGCAAACAAGGTTACCGGCAAAGCTTAAGAGCTTAAATTTATTATTATTTTTTGCAAAGTTTCGATTCCTGGATTACCGGATTTTATTCTGGCTGGTAGAAACTTGATGATCAGGCTAAGGATTTTATCAGTCTGGTCACGGTATCTGGCTTTTTTCTTTCTTTCTTTCTTTTGGGGATGTTCTCCTATCTCCCGCTTTTGGCATGCGATGGCACGGTGGGCCCAGTAGGCCCATTTTTCGCCCACCCCAGGCTCTAGAGGCTTTCTTGGAGCCTGGGGAGGGTGAAAATGGCCTTCCCTACCACCCTGGAGGCCCTCCGGAGACCGGAAATGGCCCGTTTATTGACTTCTGGTGGGACCAGAAGGCCCGTTTTCACTCTCCACAGGCTCCAGAGCCTTTCTTGGAGCCTGAGGAGGGTGAAAACAGCCTTCCCCCCACCCCCGGAGGCCCTCCGGAAGCCAGAAACAGCCTAGTGGGCCCGGAAGGCCCGAAAATCAGCTTCACGGCTATAGGTAGTCCTTGAATTACAACAGCTTGTTTAATAACTGTTGTGGCACTTAAGGAGAGAAAAAGAGGGATGGAGAGAGGGAGGGAAGGAGAGAGAGAGAGAGAGAGACCGAGAGTAGGAGGGAGGCTGGCAGAGGGAGAAATAGAGGGAGGGAAGGATGGAGAGAGATAAGGAGGGAGGCAGGCAGGCAGAGGGAGGGAGGGAGGGAGGGAGAGAGAGAGATAAGGAGGGAGGCAGGCAGGCAGAGGGAGGGAGGAAGAGAGGGAGGGAAGGAGAGAGAGAGAGAGAGACCGAGAGTAGGAGGGAAGCTGGCAGAGAGAGAAATAGAGGGAAGGAAGGATGGAGAGAGAGAAGGAGGAAGGAGGAAGGAGGAAGGAAGAGAGGGAGGGAGGAAGAGAGGGTGGGAAGGAGAGAGAGAGAGCCACACACAAAGAGAAGGAGGGAGGCAGGCAGAGGGAAGAAGGGAAGGAGGGAGGGAGAAGGAGGGAGGGAAGGAGAGAGAGAGAGAAAGAAAGAGCAAAATGAAAAAAAAAAACAACCAAAGTCTCTTTAACATTCTGTAAAGTTCCTATGAAGTTTACTGTTGGATAAAATACGAGGTCCCTTTTTCCCCCTTACTCAACAGAAGTCTGGAAACTCCTTGAAAAAAAATTCGAGTTAGCTTCTCTCCATAAAACCCCATCTTGGTGGATTGGAGTAAGGAAGAAAGGGACAAGGGAGGGAGGGAGGGAGGGAGGGCAACCTGTGAGCTTCTTGAGAAAAAGTGGAAAGCATCTCTAATGAATAAATAAAGAGCCATTATCCTTTCACAAGCAGAGTCCACACAGCCCAGCATTTCTGGAAAGAAGTCAGAGGAGATATGGTTCCCTGCATATAATTGACATTGTAGAATTCAGGCTGAAAAGAGCATTGATTTTAATTTTTGGGTAGTCCTTGACTTACGGCGACCATTACCGTTGCTAAGTGTGACATTGGTTGAGTTAATTTTGCCCCATTTTACGACCTCCCTTGCCACTGGGACGCTGCAGTCGTCATAAAGAGGAGTCATTTGCTAAGGATCAAGGAATTTTGATCACATGTCCATGGGGAATACTGCGGCAGTCATAAGTGTGAAACACGGCTGTGTCATTCTTTTTCCCAATGCTGTCGTAACTTTGAACGGTCACTAAATGAACTGTTGTAAGTCGAGGACTACCTGTATAACTGAAAATAATTAAGCCAATCTCCTGAGAAGAAGTAAATTTAGGGTGTAAATTGCATTTATTTCATACGAGTACGAGAATGCCGTGGAAACTTTGCAGACCTAAATATCTCTTTAACTTCAAACAACTTATTTATCCTATTTTACTCATTTATCTGTCTCGCTTCTTAACCGCCCATCTGCCTCGGATTCGAATGGTTTTGTTTTATTTTATTTTTATTTCTCTTTTAACCCATGACATGAAATAACCGCGAAGAGTGATTTCATGCAATTTTGATTCAGAACAGGAAAAGCTCTGGACGCAAGTCGCTGTGAAATATCAAATGAATTCCTGCAATGCAGGTGTGTGTGTGTGTGTGTGTGTGTGTGTGTGCGTGTGTGTGTGTTTTCTTTAACAAAACCTGGTTTACAAGACTCTTGATTTATTATTTAACTTGGGGGTTGTGTTGAGTTCAGCAGGGAAGGCTTCCTTCCCTGTGGTTCTTTTGAGAACCTGCCTACGTTTCGTAGCGTTTCCCGGGGATCCGAACGTTTCTCCAGATTCCTCGCTGTGCGTTCCTGGAGTTTATTTTCATAATTGCCTCTGCGCTCACAAAATAATAAAAAAAAAATTAGCTTCTGCCGTGTTTATTGGTTCATTCGTGGAGAATCTGGGCTCCGGGGACCTGCGTTCCCCGGGTTACAATTTTGTCTATAACAAATTTACAAGAATTGAGTTGATACCAGTGGTGGGATTCAGCCAGTTCTGTCCGGTTCGGGCGAACCGATAGAGCCGACTGCAGTAGGCCCCGTCCACCTGCCCGGAAGTAATGCCGTCCTATTTAATTACATTTTGGAGGCCGTGAGCATGCACAGAAGGCAGCGCGCGAGCAAAGAGCGTGCACGGAAGGTGGTACATGTCAGCGAAGCGAATCTGGCTGTCCCGTTGACTTGGCTTGTCCGAACATCGTAAAAGGGGAATCACGTGACCCCGGGACACTAAATATGAGTCAGTTGCCATGTTACATCACAATTCCCAAGTAGTAATGGTCCTAGCCATCCTCCCAAATATTATTAGGTGGGACTTCCAGTCCTCGAAATATCACCATTGCACCATAAAGATAACTTCTGGAGAACTTCTTAGACCATGTTTAGTCTTTAAGAAGAACAATGAAGATTCGGGTCCTCCCTTGCCTTTCTCTACTGCTTCTCCTCAATTGTTTAGCTCACAATGCCTTTGGCTGTTTTGTACTGTTGCGGTTGCGGCCTAGCTGAACGTATTTCCCCCTTTTCTTCCCCCTTCCCCTTTGATGCGGTCACAGCAAGGAGGTGGCATTTGAAATCTGACTTAATCACACTTCCCAAGTGCCTGTTCTCCTGCCCTGAGTATAAAACCACACCACCTACGGTTAAAAATATTGAGTGCCTGTGTGCGAAAACACCCCCTTCTGTTTTTGTCATTAGCCGCTCAGCACTCTTGCGCGGAGAAAAAGCTCCAGAAAAACAAACCATCTCCTGAAAGAAGGAAAATACGTATTCCGTCATAGACCACACCGACTGCTGAGCTCAGGGACGTTCAATCAAGTAGAGTAGAGCTGGAAGGAACCTTGGAGGTCTTCTAGTCCAACCCCCTGCTCAAGCAGGAGACCCTATACCCGTGATAGTGAACTTGTGGCACACGTGAACCACACGGGAACGCCAGCTGTCATCCCAGCTCAGGTCCACAGCGCATGTGTGCATGCCTCTCGCTGGTCAGCTGGTTTTTGGGTCTCTGCCGTGCGTTGGGGGGGTGCATGTGCAGGGGGTGCTTGCATTGCATTTTGGGGGTTCGCGTGCATTCCCCTGCACCCTGTTTTGGGCCTGGCAGGCCTCCTGCACCAACCTGGAAGCCAAAACGAGTTGCGGGGGCACCACGTGAGGACCCCATGCCCCATTTTGATCCTGGAAAGCCTCCTGCACCAACCCGGAAGCCAAAATGGGGCACATGCAGGGCAGAGGTGAGATTCAGCAGGTCCTGACCAGTTCTGGAGAACCGGTAGCGGAAATTTTGAGTAGTTCGGAGAACCGGTAGTAAAAATTCTGACTGGCCCCGCCCCCATCTATTCTCTGCCTCCCGAGTCCCAGCTGATCGGGAGGAAATGGGGATTTTGCAGTAACCTTCCCTTGGATTGGGGAGGGAATGGAGATTTTACAGTATCCTTCTCCTGCCACGCCCACCAAGCCACGCCCACAGAACCGGTAGTTTAAAAAATGTGAAACCCACTATTGATGCACGGGGGGCAGGACGCATGCATGGGAGGGGCGCTCGCATTGTCGCACACATGCGTGCTTGCTTTGGGCACTCGGCACCAAAAAGGTTACCCATCGCTGCCCTATATCATTTGAGGCAAGTGGCTGTCCAGTCTCTTCCAGTGATGGAGCACCCACAATTTCTGGTGGCAAGCTGTTCCACTGGTTAATGGTCCTCACTGTCAGGAAGTTCCTCCTTAATTCCAGGTTGCTTCTCTCCTTGATTAGTTTCCATCCGTTTTTTCGCCTTCTGGTGCTTTGGAAAATAAGTTGACAATAAGTTGGATGCCGTCCTTGTTGATTATCCTGAGATGGTATAATTCGATGAGTTATTCCACGGGATATAAGTAGCCTCGAGGAAAAGTCTCTAACGGGGATGAAATGCAACGGCCTGCTTTGGTTCTTCTCCTTTTTTTTGTTCTTCTCCTTGTTTCTTCTCCTGTCTCTAACTTCTGCTCCTTCTGAAAGGCAAAAGAGGCCTCCTGCAGTTCCGAAATCAGTCTTGATTTGCAACTCAGAGACACAAACCCAGAGAATGTAAAATTCAATCTCCTTTTGGAATTCCTGCCTTGCTTCTGCTCAGGGTTGAAATGACAGATTCGTGGGTTGTTGTTGTTTTTTTAAAAAAATAGGATTCATCTCAGGAAATCTGCCTTCAGGGGCAGCGCCAAATTGGATAGACACACCAATGTAGTAGAAAGAGTTTTGTTGCAGGAAACGTCTATGGCACTATTCTTACTCTCTTCAGAATAAGCTAGAGAGCGGAGGGGATTCCTTTAGTTCTGAGTCGGGTTGGCCCGAGCTGTTTCATCAGATATTCAGTTTGGCAGGGTTAAAAGCCAGCCCTTTTTTTAAAAAAGCGAAATCCTTGCTGGCTGTTGGCTTGCGTTCCTTCCAGAAACAATCTCTCTTTTCAAAGGCGGCTGGCAGGCGGAAGTCAAGGTAGGCAGAGCTGGTGAATAATGTTGTGGTAGAAGAACGATTTTGTTGCTGCAGCATTCAGAATATGGAGTGGGTTGCGGAAGATGGAAAGGATTTTTTGTAGGTAACTCCGAGAAAAGGGGGAAGTAGTAGGTAGGTCCATGAGTGGGTGGGAAGGCAGGACCTTCCTTCCTTCCTTCCTTCCTTCCTTCCTTCCTTCCTTCCTTCCTTCCTTCCTTCCTTCCTTCCTTCCATCCCTCCAGGTTTTCCTTCCTTCTTCCTTCCATCCTTCCATCTCTCCTCCTGTTTCTTTCTTTCTTTCTTTCTTTCTTTCTTTCTTTCTTTCTTTCTTTCTTTCTTTCTTTCTTTCTTTCCTTCCTCCTTTCCTTCTTTCCTTCCTTCTTTCCTTCTTTCCTTCTTTCTTCTCTCTATCCTTCTATCCCTCCAGGTTTTCCTTCCTTTTCCCCTCCATCCTTCTATCCCTCCCCCTGTTTTCTTTCCTTCCTTCTTTCTTTCTTCCCTTCTTGTCTTCCTTCCATTCTTCCCTTCTATCTTCCCTCTATCCTTCCATCCTTCCCTGTTTTCCTTCCTTCCTTCCTTCCTTCCTTCCTTCCTTCCTTCCTTCCTTCCTTCCTTCCTTCCTTCCTTCCTTCCTTCCCCTTATCAGCAGTCATCAAAAACCTTCGCTGGTCCAAAGCCACCTAAGGCACATTGATGTCTGAGAATAGATCTGAGCTTCGGTTGTCTCATTCTAGAGGTCCACTCAATCTATTGTATGGTTAAATATGTTTTGGGACATGTCATCTTGGTGTTCCATGGGTCTTCTCTGCCTCCAGCACACAAGACAAGATAGGAATGACACCATACCAGGGTGAATGAAGAATCAGAATAACAGAGTTGAAAGAAACCTTGGAGGTCTTCTAGTCCAACCCCCTACTCAAGCTAGAGACCCTATATCATTTCTGACAAGTGACTGTCCAGTCCCTTCTTAAAAGCCTCCAGTGTTCAAGTCTGCAACTTCTGGAGACAAGCTATTCCACTGGTTGATTATTCTGACTATCAGGAAGTTTCTCCTTAATTCCAGTTTGCTTCTCTCCTTGATTAGTTTCCATCCATTGCTTCTTGTCCTGCCTTCAGGTGCTTTGGAGAATAGCTTGACTCCCTCTTCTTTGGGGCAACCCCTGAGATACTGGAGCACTGCTATCATGTCTCCCCTAGTCCTTTCTTTTCATTAAACTAGACATCTCCAGTTCCTGCAACCGTTCTTCATATGTTTTAGCCTCCGGTCCCTTAATCCTCTTTCTTGCTCTTCTCTGCACTCTTTCTAGAGTCTCAACATCTTTTTTTTATATCACGGTGATCAAAATTGGATGCAACATTCCGAGTGTGGTCTCACCAAGGCCACAGCATCCCCAAGTCCCTTTTTGTTTGCTTTTGTTTAATCCTAAGGAACGTAATCTTGGATTTGGGTTGTTTCCCATAGCAACTGTTGCTTTCAATGTACAGGCTAATATCAACGTCCGGTACAATGGATCCTTTTTCACACCACAATGTGTAAAAGCGTAAATACGTCAGTGTTCATAGATCCGCTGGCTCTTTGTCTAGGTCAGGTGTCTCCAACCTTAGTAACTTTAAGGCAGTGGTGAAATCCTTCCAGTTTTGTCCGGCTCACACGAACTGGTAGCGCCGACGGTGCATGGTTCGGTGAACTGGTAGTGGCAGCTGCCCGGATGTCATTACTTCCTGGTTTTAACCCTCTGCGCATGGGCAAAGTGTCCTGCGCATGCACAGAGGGTCAAAAATAGGACGTGATGATGGTGCACGCATTTCCGAACCAAAGGTAAGTAGGTTTCACCCCTGCTTTAAGGCTTGTGGACTTCATCTCCCAGAGTTCCTCAGCCAGCTGGTTGGAGACCCCTGGTCTATGAGGACTGTTTTTTTTAGTAGAAACCAGAGGTGGGTTGCAGCAGGTTCTGACCAGTTCTGGAGAACCGGTAGCGGAAATTTTGAGTAGTTCGGAGAACCGGTAGTAAAAATTCTGACTGGCCCCACCCCCATCTATTTTCTGCCTCACGAGTCCCAGCTGATTGGGAAGAAATGGGGATTTTGCAGTAAACTTCCCCCGGAGTGGGGTGGGAATGGAGATTTTATAGTATCCTTCCCCTGGAGTGGGGTGGGAATGGAGATTTTACAGTATCCTTCCCCTGGAGTTTGTTTTGTTTTTGTTTTGTTTTTATTAAATTTATATACCGCCCTACTCCCGAAGGACTCAGGGCGGTGAACAGGCACAAAATAAAATACATAGATACAAAAGTTAGAAACATAATTAAAACCAGATTAAATAATTTAGCCCCAGACAATTAAAAATCCCAATAATTTAAAACAGATTAAAATTTCGATTTAAAAGAATTTTAAAACAAGGGAGAAAATTAGGCCAGGCCGGCTTGCTGGAATAGGAAGGTCTTAAGAGCATGGCGGAAAGTGCATAGATCCAGGATCCTCCATATCTCCGGGGGGAGCTCGTTCCAGATAGTGGGTGCCCCCACAGAGAAGGCCCTCCCCCTGGGGGCCACCAGTCGACATTGTTTGGCTGACAGCACCCGGAGGAGCCCCTCTCTATGAGAGCGTACCAGCCGGTGGGAGGCTGTTTGTGGTAGTAGGCGGTCCCGTAAATAACGGGAGTGGAGATGGAATGCAGATTTACAGTATCCTTTCCCTGCCACGCCCACCAAGCCATGCCACACCCACCAAGCCACACCCACAAACCCAGTAGTAAAAAATTTTGAAACCCACCACTGGTAGAAACCATCTTTTGCACCCTGGTTACAAAACACACCCACCCAAAAAAACCCACACACACAAAGATACCTTCGTCTGAAATATTGTATATCTCCCAAAAGGATTTGATTGTGTCAGGGGAGATTTCCCCAAATAGATCTGCAAAATTGCAGCTGTAAATCATTTGGCCCTGTAATCAGGGGAAGAGGCTAAAATGAGGTTTGCCAGAAGGTAATTACAGGTTCTCAATGACAACAAGGCAGCCTGAGCCTGCTGGAGAACACTTGTCACATTAGCGAGAGATGACGGAAAGTCCCATGTAGGTCATGGGAACGGCCCTCCCCCATCCTGGGATAATGATAACCGTGTTTTTCCTGGAAAACGCGATCCTTGGCCAGCCGCTGAATCGAGCAAGGGTTGTTAAGTTATATGATATTCTAATATTTATATTGTTTTTATTTAGTCTCCTACTATGATACTTGATGGCTAGTCAGTCCTTGCAACTAGCGGTTCGGCGAACCGGATGTAAAATTAGGATCCGGTTCGCCTGAACCTGCCCGAACCGGCTGAATCCCATTCCTGCACAGGTTGTGAAGAGGGATGCCGTTTGATAAGCATCGGAGTCAGCTGTGTCCAAGTCAGTCAGAAGATGGAGCCAGGAGTCATTTGACTAAATCGTAAGCTTCATCTGGTGGGAGACAATGCATTCGGCTCCATCTCCGATAACGCGCTCTGGAGAAAAAAAAAACCAAAATGTTTGGACTGTGTTTGATATCTATGGCTCTCTGCGCTGGGTGGATTCCACCATGTAAGGGCAAGCGTGTAATCACTGTCTATTAGTCACGGCACGAAGAAAACTAACAGCCCTGGTATCGATGCTCATCTAAGTGCTGGTTTTTCTGACAGAGTCCTCTTTCCTTAACATGTCAAGGGGAGATAGACATTCATCTTTAGAGACACGGTTAGAATGCAGTACTGCAGGCGAACTCACTTCTCACTGTCAAGAGTTCGATCCTGACTGGATCAAGGTTGACTCAGCCTTCCGTCCTTCCGAGCTCGATAAAATGAGGACCCAGATTGTTGGGGGGCAAGAGGCTGACTCTGTGAACTGCTTAGAGAGGGCTGTAAAGCACTGTAAAGCGGTATATAAGTCTAAGGGCTATTGCCCTTCCTTCCTTCCTTCCTTCCTTCCTTCCTTCCTTCCTTCCTTCCTTCCTTCCTTCCTTCCTTCCTTCCTTCCCTCCCTCCCTCCCTCCCTCCCTTCACAGTGGTTAGAATGCAGTATTGCGAGGTAACTCTGCCCACAGCCAGCAGTTTGATCCTGACTGGCTCAAGGTTGACTCAGACTTCCGTCCTTCCTTGGTCGGTAAAAAGAGGACCCAGATTGTTGGGGGCAAGAGGCTGATTATGTGAAGTGCTTAGAGAGGGCTGTAAAGCACTTTAAAGCGGTATATAAGTCTAAGGGCTATTGCCCTCCCTCCCTCCCTCCCTTCCTTCCTTCGAACTGGTATGTAAGTCTAAGGGCTATTGCTGTTGCTAAATGGAGATGCAGTAATGGGCAAGTCCACTCCTACCATTGAAGAAGATAGAACATTTGATTTTTTTTCTTAAACAAGTATTCATGTGGAGCCTTGGTGACGCAGCGGACTAAACTGCTGTTAAAGTAGCATTTAGCTGCCAGCTGCCTGCAATTACTGCGAGTTCAAATCTCACCAGGCTCAAGGTTGACTCAGCCTTCCATCCTTCCGAGGTAGGTAAAATGAGGACCCGGATTGTGGGGGCAATAAACTGACTTTGTATAAAAAAGAACACCACTTGGGGGGGCCAAAAAGCCCTACTAAGCAGGTATATACAAAAGTATGAAGGCTATTGCTTAACACATTGTAAGCCGCCCTGAGTCTCCGGAGAAGGGCGGCATATAAATCAAACCAACCAATCAATCAATCAATCAATCAATCAATCAATCAATCAATCAATCAACAAACAAACAAACAAACAAACAAACAAACAAACAAACAAACAAATACATAAATACATGTATATAGCTAATCTTTTGAAACAATATCTAAGACTCCCAAGAATCCTGTCTGAAGGATTTCAGGAAATTCCAGAAGGTGGATACTAAGGATTATAGGATTTGAGGAGACCTTGGTGCTGTCTGAGCTTGGTTGTCTTCTTGCAGACATGTTTCATGACCCAACTAGGTAATATCATCAGTGCTAGGAGGGAGTGGAGTTTGTGGAGAGGAGGAGGAGGAGGAGGAGGAGGAGGAGGAGGAGGAGGAGGAGGAAAACTATAGGATCCTTGGTGCTCTCTGATCTTGGCTGTTTTCTTGCAGATGTTTCATTACCCAAGTAGGTAACATCATCAGTGCTAGGAGGGAGTGGAATGTTGAGGAGGAGGAAAAGGAGGAGGAGGAGGTCTGAAGGATCCTTGATGCTGTCAGAGCTTGGATGTTTTCTTGCAGACATTTCAAACTGGGTAACATCATCAGCTGGTAGGTTTTTCTTAGTTACCCAGAAGAATTCTACTTACTTGGGCAATCACTAATATTTATTTATTAATTAAATTTGCCTTCTAAACCCACTGCTTTTCCTTTTAATGAGGAAAACTTCCCTTGTGTGTACTTGCATTGCCATTTTCTGTTAGAGTCCTCCACTGACCGAATTCACGAACTGCCTTATTTGGTTGCTATATTTGTCTGTAGTTACACTAAGTGCCAATAGAAGAGAAAATTTGCAGCTCAAGAGTTAAACCGTGAGCTCCTTGGTGGTCTCTGAGCCTGGTTGCTTTCTAGCAGATGGTTCATTACCAGATTAGACAACCAAAGCTCAGATGCCACCAAGGACCCCACAATTATGCTACGTTTTAGGACAGATTGTGAGATTCCTTGCCAAGGAAGCAGTCATTGAATTCCTGAACTGGGAGACCTGATTGTCCAGAGCAGGGGTCAGCAGCCTGTAACTCTGGAGCCACATGTGGCTCTTTTGCCCCTCTGCTGTGGCTCCCTGTTGTTATGGAATGATAGGACCAAACAACATTCCCGGGTCAGCCAGAGACAGTTTTATTGCGCAAGGTTCAGAGCCAGTTTTGTACCTGAAGCTTTGAACAAGGAGAGAACTCTTATACAACTGGTTTTATACATTTCTAAGACAAAGGATTCAGTGAGATCATACATTTTCCATATATGGTTAACATGAGATCATACATCTGATTTTCCCCATATGGTTACATACATTGGATAATATGTTCATCTAATTATTTAAACCATTAATTTTAGTTTATAAAATTATCTTAGCCACACAACTTTTCTTAAGTGCTTGTAGTTGTTAATGGGAGAGTTACTGCTGTCCTTGGGTAAATTTATTGGATTAAGTAACTCTTTGTAACATATAGGTCTTTGTGTCATTCACAGTGAGGTCACTCAGATGTTTTCCATATGGCTGTCCTTTCATGACATCTAGGTCTCATCAGAAGATATATTACCACTTAATGAGGTTTAACTGTTTGTTAATGTAATTTCCAACAAGCACTTTTCTATCTTATAATAATGTGAATAGAGAGGTTCTCTCAAAGTTCATGTATCTAAGCACGTCTTCCCCCTATAACAATGTGAATAGAGAGGGTCCTCCAGAGCCCATATATCTGACTCTGTATGATTCCTTTCTTTTATCCACATTATTGTCACTCAAAATATGCGTCACAACCGCCAATGTGCGACACCCGCGGGCATACAATTTATTGAGCTTTTCAACCAACGGTAAGCCAACCATGGATAAATCCAAGAAAAGAAAAGTTTCAAAAGAAAACAGGACGTTTAATTAGACTACATATCCTAGTTTTGTGGCTGCTCAAGAAATAGTCAGGTACGGGAAGAGTTTTGTGGCTCCCGGTGTTTTCTTTTCTGTGGGAAACGAGTCCAAATGGCTCTTTGAGTGTTTAAGTGTTGCAGACCTTAAACACTCAAAGTTTAACCTTAAACACAAAGTTTGACCTTAAACACTCAAAGAGCGAAACATTTTCAAAGAAAACCAAACCAAACCAAACCAAGAAAGTCCACTTGCCTTTTGGAAAAAGCACCTTTGGGTTGTTTTTCCTTTGAATCAATCTCAAATCTAACTTTCTCATTCCCCTACCGTTTTTTTTGTGAACAGAGAACCAAGATATTCCCTTCCTGAAATAGCTTTCTTCTTAAAGGTGGGGGTAGTAGAAGTAATAGAAAGGTGGGAGTTTGTGGTAATGTAAACTCAGGCACTTTAGAAAAGCCCAATTTTGTAGGCATCATTCGCAAGCCGAAGCACTTGTGTAATACAATTAGTTTCCGCTTTTTGGCAATCAATCGATCGATCAATCAATCAATCAATCAGAATAGAGCTGGAAGAGACCTTGGAGGTCTTCTAGTCCAACCCCCTGCTCAAGGAGGCAATCCTATTTATTATTTTTATTTATTTTATTAATCATATTTCTATGCCGTCCACTCTCCGAGGACTCTGGGCGGTTTACAACAATCGACAGTATACTAAATAGTATATTGCCCCCAACAATCTGGGTCCTCATTTTACCCACCTCGGAAGGATGGAAGGCTGAGTCAACCTTGAGCCGGTGAGATTTGATCTGCTGATCTGCCGAACTAGCAGTCAGCTGAAGTAGCTGCAGTAAAGCACTCTAACCACTGTGCCACCTCGGCTCCTATACCAGTGATGGCTAACCTTTTCCGGATTGAGTGCCCAAAGCGTGTGCATGCGAATGCGAACATGCATGGCCAAGCCCCCAAAATACAATGCGTGCACCCCCCCCGCATGTGCCCCACCCTCGCACACATGCCTGCATCCCCCCCACGGGCCCCACATGCCCCTCGCCCTCCCCCCCCGCATGTGTGGCAAAGACCCAAAAAACAGCTGACCAGCGGGAGACATTCGCGCATGCACTGCGGAGCTGAACAGGGGTGACGGCTCGCGTGCCCACAGAGAGGGCTTTGAGTGGCACCTCTGGCACACGTGCCATTGGTTCGCCATTACGGCCCTATACCATTTCAGACAAGGGACTGTCCAGTCTCTTTTTAAAAATCTCCAGTAATAGAGAGCCCACAACCTCTGGAGGTAAGTTGTTTCACTGGTTAATTGTCCTCACTGTCCTTCTTAGTTCCATCGTGTAATGGCTGATGCCTTCCTGAGGTTTCTGCAAAGATGGCCATGGATGCCCTGAGGTTGATCCATCCTTTGATCTCTCTCAGTATCCTACCTTCATCGCCAGTGTTAAGTCCGGACATGAAAAGAGAGGCAGGACGGTCATAGTGAAGTAAAACAACCGTTTATTGAAGGCAACAGGGAACAAAAACTAACTACCAACTGAGAACTGCCCGAGGCTGCAGCTCCTTTTTACGGGGAGCTGTCCAGCCTGTCAGCCACTGATGCTTGTTCATTTTCCCGCTGGTGGGAAAATGAACCAATGATTGAAGGCTGATGTAAGATTCACTTCTACTTGCATATTCAATAGTTAGTTTACAATCATTGTTTCTTGTCTTGTTTTTTTGATGCTTTGGAAAATAAGTTGACCCCCTCCTCTTCGTGGCAGCCCCTCAAATATTGAAACACTTTTTAAAAAAATTTTTGATTTATATGCTACCCTTCTCCGGAGACTCAGGGCGGCTTACAATGTGTTAAGCAATAGCCTTCATACTTTTGTATATTTTATACAAAGTCAGCTTATTGCCCCCACAATCTGGGTCCTCATTTCACCTACCTTAGAAAGGATGGAAGGCTGAGTCAACCTTGAGCCTTGGAGAGATTCGAACCAGCAGTAATTGCAGGCAGCTGTGTTAATAACAGGGTGCTTAGACCACTGTACCATCAAGGCTCTTAACACTGCTATCATGTCACTCCTAGTCCTTTTTCTAGACTAGCTAAACTCAGATCCTGCAACCGTTCTTCATATGTTTTGGTCCCCAGAGACCCTTAATCATCTTAGTTGCTCTTCTTTGCACATTTTCCAATGTCTCAACATCTTTTTTGTAATGTCGTGACCAAAACTGGATGCAATATTCCAGGTGTGTCCTTACTAAGGTTTTATAAAGCAATAATTAACACTTCATGGGATTTTGATTTCCTGCCTCTATACAACCAAGGATTTGGGGACTTAGAAAAAACTAATATAATTAGTTTACCTACGTTTCTCCTTTTTGGCTATAAGCATTTTGGGGCTTTTTTGGCTATAAGCATTTTGGGCAGGGGTGACATCCAGCAGGTTCTAACAGGTTCTGGAGAACTGGTAGCGGAAATTTTGAGTAGTTCGGAGAACCGGTAGCGGAAATTTTGAGCAGTTTGGAGAACCAGTAGCAGAAATTTTGAGCAGTTAAGAGAACCGGTAGCGGAAATTTTGAGCAGTTTGGAGAACCAGTAGCAGAAATTTTGAGCAGTTCGGAGAACCAGTAGCGGAAATTTTGAGTAGTTCGGAGAACCGGCAAATACCACCTCTGGCTGGCCCCAGAGTGGGGTGGGAATGGGGATTTTGCAATATCCTTCCCCCAGGAGGGGAGGGAATGAAGATTTGGCAGTATCCTTCTCCTGGAGTGGAGTGGGAATGGAGATTTTGCAATATCCTTCCCCTGCCACGCCCACCAAACCACACCCACAGAACCAGTAGGGAAAAATTTTGGATTTCAGCTCTGATTTTGGGGCTTTTTTTAAAAAAAAAAAATTGGGGGAGGGTTTGGTCTTCATGGTAGAAAAGGCAGAACTTATTTTAACCTTGTTAGGAAGAATAAAATATTGAAGGCTTTGAGCTTGGCAAGGCCTTACTTCATAATAAATGCCCCCTTCTTTCCATTATTGATAAGAGCAATTACAAATTAATCTATAAACCTGAACAAAACTTATTCTCCTTCTCTCACCTTCTGAAGGAATGACCATTGTTTAAAGGGCAATTAGAAATGCCAGCTTTTGAACTTAAAAAGTTGATTTACTTGTAAGTTAGCATTTAAGCATGTCACAGTGACTTGTTATCTGTGACTTATTTGTAAAAAGCCTCTTCTCACCACAGCTGTGAGTAATAAATTAGCTCATCTCGTTCCAAAAGTTCAGGAAATATCTCAATTTCACTTATGTGCACACCTTCCTTTTCTTTTCAAAGGCCTACATATGTGAAAAAAAAAATAACTTTCACGCTAAGAAATGTATAAGAGAAGAGAGATTGTTGTGTGTCTTATTCCTGGTCATCTTTAGAATTTCTTTTTTAGGTTGGGGTCCTTGGTGCTCTCTGAGCTTCGTGGTTTGCCTGCAGACATTTCATTACCCAGTTAGGTAACATCCTCAGTGCTAGAAGGGAGTGGGGTGTTTTAGCAATAGCCCTTAGACTTATATACCGCTTCACAGTCCATCCCTCTCTAAGCAGTTTACAGAGTCAGCCTATGGCCCCCAACAATCTGGGTCCTCATTTTATGGACCTCAGAAGGACGGAAAGCTGAGTTAACCTTAAGCCAGTGGGATTTGAACTGCTGAACTGCTGGCAATCAGCAGTCAGCAGACGTAGCCTGCAGTACTGCACTCTAACCACTGCGCCACCGCGGCTCTTCTTTTGTGGATCATAGAGGAGCAACCTGTGTTCATAGATTAAATCAGATCTAGTTTTGGCTGATTCAATTGCTTATTTGTACCGTATGACTATCATTAAGCGTTGTACCTTATGATTCTTGACGAATGTATCTTTTTCTTTTTATGTACACTGAGAGCACATGCACCAAAGACAAATTCCTTGTGTCTTTGGCCACAAGTGTGATTCCAATCACACTTGGCCAATAAAGAATTGTATCTATCTATCTATCTATCTATCTATCTATCTATCTATCTATCTATCTATCTATCTATCTATCTATCTATCATCTATCTATCTATCATTCTATCTATCTATCTATCTATCTATCTATCTATCTATCTATCTATCTATCTATCCTATATAATCTCTCTATCTATACATTCCTCTCTCTCTCTCTCTCTCTCCTATATAATCTATCTATCTATCTATCTATCTATCTATCTATCTATCTATCTATCTATCTATCTATCTATCTATCTATCTATCCTATATAATCTCTCTCTCTATCTATACATTCCCCTATCTATCTATCTATCTATCTATCTATCTATCTATCTATCTATCTATCTATCTATCTATCTATCTCAATCTATCATCTATCTCTATCTTATATAATCTCTCTATCTATGCATTCATCTATCTATCTATCTATCTATCTATCTATCTATCTATCTATCTATCTATCTATCTATCTATCTATCTCTATCCTATATAATCTCTCTATCTATACATTCCTCCCTCCCTCCCTCCCTCCCTCCCTCCCTCCCTCCCTCTCTCTCTCTCTCTCTCAATATATAAAGAATGATTGCTGGAATTGGGTATGTCTAGTTTAATGAAAAGAAGAACTGGGGAGGTGACATGATAGCTGTCTTCCAATATGTGAGGGGCTTCCCCGAAGAAGAGGGGGTCGACCTATTCTCCAAAGCACCAAAGGCAGGAGAAGAAGCAATGGGTGGAAACTAACCAAGGAGAGAAGCAACCTAGAACCAAGGAGAAATTTCATAACAGTGAGAACAATTAATCAGTGGAACAGCTTGCAGAAAAATACATCCATTTCATAAATTCCCCCCCCTTTTTTTTAAAAGCAGAACCATATAGATCCAATCAGAGAGAAGAGATCACAGAGAAGATGGGATAGATTTATTCTCCAAAGCATCTGAGGGCAGGACAAGAAACAATGGATGGAAACTAATCAAGGAGAGAAGCAACCTGGAATTAAGGAGAAACTTCCTAACAGTGATGACAATTAACCAGGGGAACAGCTTGCCACCAGAAGTTGTGTGCGCTCCAACACTGGAGGCTTTCAAGAAGAGATTGGACAGCCATTTGTCTGCAATGGTATGGGGTGTCCTGCTTGAGCAGGGGGTTGGACTAGAAGACCTCCAAGCTCCCTTCCAGCTCAGTTACTTACTCCGATGGTGGCAGATTTGCAAGCAAGATGATTCAACACAGACTTTTTTCTCCCCCTTTTTGCCCATTTTCCGTCAGTTTCTTCTGGTGCGCAGAGGGATCAGGGGGGCCATCTGTGCACGGAACGCAGATGTTTTCCTTCACAAGTCGTGGCGAGAAAAAAGTACATTCTGTGTCGTGCATTCCAGTCTGCACTGGAGCAAAAAGGAAAAGACATTAATAACGCGTTGCCAGTGTCAGCTCTCAGTTCTTTTGTAACGAGAGCGTTTGGGAGGGCAGGAAAGAAAAATGGGTTCTAAAAATACCACTTCGCGGTAGAGCCTTGCGTTGCATGTGACAGAACACAGAATTACAGGGTTGCAAGGGACCTGGGAGGTCTTCTAGTCCAGCCCCCTACTCAAGCAGGAGACCCTCTACTGTTCCAGACAAATGGCTGTCCAGTCTCTTCTTGAAAATCTCCATTGTTGGAGTACCCACAACTTCTGGTGGCAAGCTGTTCCACTGGTGAATTGTCCTCCCTGTTAGGAAGTTTCTGCTTAATTCCAGGTTGCTTCTCTCCTTGATTAGTTTCCATCCGTTGTTTCTTGTCCTGCCTTCAGGGGCTTTGGAGAATAAATCTATCCAGTGGTGGGATTCAAATATTTTAACAACAGGTTCTCTGCCCTAATGACCAGCTGGGTACGCATGGCTCGGTGGTCATGTGACCGTGTGGGTGTGGCCAACTCAACATCACTCACATCGATGGGTGCTTCGCCTTAGCTGTTACAATGTCATATAGGTTAACCAGAGAGGCAGTTTCTGTAAGCAGGGCAATAAAGATGAGGCTAGAAACACTGCCAGAATGTTTCCTTCCTGCCTTCCTACAGGATTAGTCCTGTAAAGTGGAAAAAAACCAAAATAAGATTTCTTTGAACAACCAGTTCTCCGAACTGCTTAGAAAGTTAACAACCGGTTCTCCCGAATAAGTGCGAACTGGCTGAATCCCACCACTGAATCTATCCCATTTTCTTTGTGATGGGATCTATATGGTCGGGGTTTTTTTTGAAAAAAAAGAGAGAGACTTATGATGAAATGTATGTAGTTTTCTGCCTAACTGGATTTTTTTCTACACCATTCACACCCACACCCACTAAAGTGACCGATGCGTTTGCAAAATTAGAAAGAAACAAAAAAAACTACCTGGCTATCCACAGTTTCCATCTGCTCTTCAAACAGGAGATCCAAGCCTAGGAAGAACCCTAACCTTGAATGGGGAAATGCAAATCTATCCAAAAATCAAAGAGGGGGATAACCCCAGAACTGGGTGGCTCCAATGACCACGGCCACTCCGCCTTGTAGGATTGAGGTGGAGATGGTTCCTTTTGATCCAGTCCCGTACAACCTCAAGTCATTGGATCAGAGCCTTGCCAGCCTCCCGAGCTGGTAGATGATAGAATAACAGAGTTGGAAGGGACCTTGGAGGTCTTCTAGTCCAACCCCCTGCTTAGGTAGGAAACCCTATACCCGTGATGGAGAACCTATGACACGCATGCCACAGGTGGCACGTGTAGCCATATTAGTGGGCACGCGAGCTCAGCTCCAGCATGCACATGCTGATTTTTGGGCCTTCTGGGCCCACCGGAAGTAGGGAAGCAGGCTGTTTCCTGCCTCCGGAGGGCCTTGGGGGATGGTCAGGGAGGCCCGTTTTTCTTTCTCCCCAGGCTCCAGAGCCTTTTTAGGAATCCGGTGAGGACGAAAACAGCCTTCCCCAACCTGGAGGCCCTCCGGAGGTCAGAAATGGCTCATTTGCCAACTTCTGGTGGGACCGGGAGGCCCGTTTTTTTGCTCTCCCCAGGCTCCAGAGCCTTTCTAGGAACCTGGGGAGGGCAAAAACGGCCTTCCCCACCCCGCCCATTTGCCAACTTCCGGGGCACATAGAATTATGGGTATGGGCACGCATGCAATCCCCCCACGCTCCCCCCACTCCTGGCACATGATGGCAAAAAGGTTAGCCATCACTGCCCTATACCATTTCGGACAAATGGTTGTCCAATCGCTTCTTAAAAACTTCCAGTGTTGGAGCCTTCACAACTTCTGGAAGCAAGTTCTTCCACTGGTTAATTGTTCTCACTTTCAGATAATTTCTCCTTAGTTCTAAGTTGCTTCTCTCCTTGATTAGTTTCCACCAGTTGCTTCTTATCCTGCCTTCAGGTGCTTTGGAGAATAGGTGGACCCCCTCTTCTCTGTGACAGCCCCTGAGATATTGGAACACTGCTATCATGACACCTCCTAGTCCTAGTCAGTGGTAGGGTTCAAATAATTTAACAACCGGTTCTCTGCGCTATTGACTGGCTGGGTGGGCGTGGCCATGGTAGGCGTGGCCAGGAGGTGTGACAGGCAGCACTCGGCCTCCTGCACACCCCCTGGGAGCAAAAATGGGCCATGGGGGGAATGCAACCCCCCCATTTTGGGCCTAGGAGGCCTCCCTGCAGTTACCTAGGAGCCAAAATGGGTCACGCGGGGACTCCTGGAAAGGGCGGGGAGGGGTGGAGTCAGCCAGCAATTTAGCTACTGATTCACCTAAACTGGCACGAACCGGCTGAATCCCACCTCTGCCCCTAGTCCTTCTTTTCACTGGAAAAAGAGGGGAGGGAGAATAGGAAGCGATCTCCCCATCTCCAAACAACAGTTAAACGCTTGATGTATTTTTTTTTTGCAAAGATCAGATGGGTATCTGTATCGTAAGTCATCTTCCCTCGTCTCCTAACGCCATCTGAACCACGATAAAAAGTGATCTTCTTCCATCTCTTTTTTCCCCCCGTCACGATGCATTTTAATAAAACAGAGGTCAGAACACATGGGAGCCTGACAAAACTGCATGAAATTTATAACTTTGCGAAAATACGGACACATTTACATAACATTTATCTTTTTTTAAAATTTTTTGAGACCAGAATTTGAATTTATATTGCCATAGGACTTTGCCTGTTAATTTTTCTATTTAGTTGTCAAGTGATTTTTTTTTTTTTTTTGGTAAAACAAGCAAACAAACAAAAAAGAATATATCTTAAACCCTGGGACAGCTGTCTAGATTATTTTTAGTTCTGCTGTTTTCAATGGCCTGTCTCCAGCTATGCGATTTGGAAAAATTCCAGGAAGTGGAGCAGTATCCTTTCAACATTTGTATAGCATAGTAACCTAAAAATGCAATACTGTACTCGTTTAGAAGTTAAATAATCGTTATGAGATGGTAGACTGCTACTTTGAGGCACTTTAAGATCGTTCTTGATTTATGACCACAATTGAGCCCAAAAGTTTTGTTGCTAAGCAAGACATTCGTTAAGTGGATTTTTTTTGTCGACCTTTCTTCCCACGGTTGTTAAGCGAGTCACTGCAATTGTTAAGTTAGTAACATGGTTGTTAAGTAGATCTTTGCTTGCCAGAAATTTGCAAAAAGGCATCATGTGACCCTGGGACAGCTCTTCTCTATCACTGCAAACATTTAATTCGTTAAGCCAAAACACATTCCCAGTTATTATTATTATTAATTTTTTGGGGGGTACGTATGTTTACTTTACTAGAAAACTCCAAAATGCTGGTATCTTCCTTTCTTCCTTTTTCATAGAATGAAATAGAATAGAATAGAATAGAATAGAATAGAATAGAATAGAATAGAATAGAATAGAATAGAATAGAATAGAATAGAATAGAATAGAATAGAATAGAAAATATGGAATGGAATAGAATGGAATGGAATGGAACGGAACGGAACAGAACAGAACAGAACAGAACAGAACAGAACAGAACAAAAAATATGGAATGGAATGGAATGGAATGGAATGGAATAGAATAGAATAGAATAGAATAGAATAGAATAGAATAGAATAGAATAGAATAGAATAGAATAGAATAGAATAGAATTCTTTATTGGCCAAGTGTGATTGGACACACAAGAAATTTGTCTTGGTGCATAGGCTCTCAGTGTACATGAGAGCATATGCACAAGATACATTCATCAAGAATCATAAGGTACAACTTCTTCTGAACTCTTCTGAAAGACCTCCAGTGATGGAGAATCCACAATTTCTGGAGGCAAGTTGTTCCACTGGTTAATTGTCCTCATTGCCAGGATGTTTCTCCTCAATTCCAGGTTGCTTCGCTCTAGTGGTGGGATTCAAATAATTTAACTGTGAGAGATCTCATGAAGATCGATGGTTCGTTGAGGGCGCTTCCAAGAAAAGGCAGCACGCAAGGATGCAATCAAGTTAAATCTTTATTTAGAAATAAAGTAGAGAAAATGAGTTCCCTGGCATGGAGGCATCCATGCCTAGATTGAGCCCATGGATCAGTCCCGTAGGAAGCTAGAACAAGAGCCAAAGAGCAGCCCCTGTGCAGGGGTTCTTATAGGGGCCCCTGGCCCCTCCCTTACCGATGTGTGTGAGGGGGGTGGAGGGCCATTAACTCTCCCAATGGGGCTGCAGGGGCTGGAGCAAAGTGCCTCTTTGCTCCCATCTAGTGGCCTTTTAAGAAACTGCCATGGCTGGCACAAAACACCTAACATTAACAACCGATTCTCTGCCCTAATGACCGGCTGATTGAGTGTGGCCATGGTGGGTGCACTTGACCTCCTGCACCCCCCGGGAGCAAAAATGAGTCTCAAGGGGTGGGCACCGCACCCCTTGTGCCCCATTTTGGGCCTAGTAGGCCTCTCTGCAGCCTCCTGGGAGCGAAAATGGTCTGTGGGAGGCCACACCGCACAACCCACACCCTGTTTTGGGCCTAGTAGGTCTCCCTGCAGCCTCCTGGGAGCAAAAAAGGGGCACAGGGGGGGTGCACCGCACCCCCCAGTGCTCCGTTTTGGGCCTAGTAGGCCTCCCTACGCTTTCCTGGGAGCCAAAACAGGGCATGTGGGGACTCGTGGAAGGGGCGGGGTGGAGCCAGCCAGCAATTTAACAACTGGTTCTCACGAACCGGCCGAATCCCACTACTGCTTCCCTCCTTGACTGATTTCCATCCATTGTTTCTTGTCCTGCCTTCTGATGCTTTGGAAAATAAGTTGACTCCCTCTTCTTTGTGGCAGCCCCTCAAATACTGGAAGACTGCTATCACGTCACCCCTAATTCTTCTTTTCTCTAGACTGGCCAAACCCAAATCCTGCAACCGTTCTTCGTATGTTATGGTCTCCAGGCCTTTAATCATCTTCGTTTCTCTTCTCTACCCTTTTTTCCAAAGTCTCAACATCTTTCGTTTTGTAACGTGGGGACCAAAACTGGATGCTGTATTCTTCACATCCATCTAGTGAGGTTCCTAGAAAGGATGGATTGGAAACCTCAAACCTGGAAGAGAATTTAATCCGGTAATTAAAGATGGGGGGGGGGGGGAAAGAGAGAGAATAATGTGCCAAGAATTGGTGCTTGGTTACAGGTCAGCTTCAGAGTTAATACTTAACAAGCATCGTCCTCTGAATTATTGATCAAGAGTTTTGTGCCATGTGAGAATGCAAAGGCCGTTCCTGAGTCACAGGCCATTTTTTGGGGTCGTTTTTAAGCTGTTTTTGGCCATTTTCAGGCTGTTTTTCAGGCCATTTTCAGGCCACTTTTGGGGTCATTTTCAAGCTGTTTTTGGGGCATTTTTCAGGCTGTTTTTCGGGCCATTTTCAAGCTGTTTTTCAGGCTGGTTTTGGGGCCATTTTTTGGGTCGTTTTCAAGCTGTTTTGGGCCATCTTAAGGCTGTTTTTTGGGCTGTTTTTTGGGCCCTTTTCAGGCCATTTTTCAGGCCCTTTTCAGGCCGTTTTTCAGGCCATTTTCAGGCTGTTTTTCAGGGCATTTTCTGGTGCTCCGGTGCTCGTGAAGACCATCTGGCCAGAAATCAGAAGCGCAGCTGGTGACGGCATGCATGCCCACAGAGAGGGCTGGCACGCGTGCCTAGGTTTGCCATCACGGGATTAGAAGAACTACGTCAGCACGTAGCTTTTCCCCCGATCGACTTTTAGCGGTGGAGAATTCAGAGACAGCAGAGAAGAAAAAAAAAGAGAGGGAACGCAGAATTATACTTTATATGTAATTTTGACAATTTGTCAAGCAGGATGAGTAGAGATTTGTCGGTCGTAATGAAGACCGTGCTTAGCTGAGCGTTTGGTTTCCATTCACAAGCTTGTCATCAAAACGGAGAAGATTGAAAGGCGCTCCGTCTGAATTAATGTTCCGTACTCCAAGCCTTGTCCAATTTATTACAAAAACATATATTTGCAAGCAGGTGCTTCTTCTAGTGACTGAAAAAAAAAAAGTGTTTTGAAGGAGAGCTCAGCTGCTTGAAACCTAAGTGGGTTGATCCCTGGGCTCCTTTCCTTTCTTCTTTTTTTCCCCCTTGCTGTCTTCAGGTCAAGGTCTGGTAGCATAATTAAAAATTGAATTATTTATGGGAAGCCATTAAAGTGGGCCGGCTTGGCAGATTAGTCAAACCCAGCGCAAGCATTACACAAAACCAAGAACTTAAATCATGTCTGAAGGGATTGCTTGGATGCCAGAGGGCTAAGGTTCTCAGATGTTTAAACACTGTGGATGGGGGCATTGAATTTTCATGCTATTTTTTTTAAAACAAAATAACAAAATAACCAGAGTTGGAAGGGACCTTGCAGGTCTTTTATTTATTTATTTATTTATTTATTTATTTATTTATTTATTTATTTATTTATTTATTTATTTATTTATTTATTTATTTACTATCTATCTATCTGTCTGTCTGTCTGTCTGTCTATTTATTTATTTATTTATTTATTTATTTATTTATCGGTTCCATTTATATGCCGCCCTTCTCCGGAGACTCAGGGTGGTTTACAATGCATTAAGCAATAGCCTTCATACTTTTGCTTTCGGCCCCCCTAAATGGTGTTCTTTTTTATACAAAGTCAGCTTATTGCCCCCACAATCCAGGTCCTCATTTTACCTACCTCGAAAGGATGGAAGGCTGAGTCAACCTTGAGCCTGGTGAGATTTGAACTTGCAGTAATTGCAGGCAGCTGGTGCTACTTAACAGCACTTTAGTCTGCTGCGCCACCAAGGCTCTTAGTCCAATCCTCTACCCAAGCAGGAAACCCTTTGCCATTTCAGACAAATGGCAGTCCGATTTCTAGTTAAAAACTTCCAATGTTGGAGCACCTACAATTTCTGGAGGCAAGTTGGTTAATTACTCTCACTGTTAGGAAGTTTCTACTTAGTTCTAAGTTGCTTTTATAAGCCTAACCTTTCCTTCCTTCCTTCCTTCCTTCCTTCCTTCCTTCCTTCCTTCCTTCCTTCCTTCCTTCCTTCCTTCCTTCCTTCCTTCCTTCCTTCCTTCCTTCCTTCCTTGGATGTGGTGGCTCAGTGGCTAAGACACTGAACTTGTCAATCAAAAGGTCGGCAGTTCAGTGGTTCGAATCCCTAGTGCCGCATAACGGGGTGAGCTCCCATGACTTGTCCCAGCTTCTGCCAACCTAGCAGTTCAAAAACACGTAAAAATGCAAGTAGAAAAATAGAGACCACCTTTGGTGGGAAGGTAACAGCGTTTCGTGCACCTTTGGCATTGAGTCATGCCAGCCACATGACCACGGAGACGTCTTCGGACAGTGCTGGCTCTTCGGCTTTGAAATGGAGATGAGCACCACCCCATAGAGTCGGGAACAACTAGCACACATATGTGCGAGGGGAACCTTTACCTTTTACCTGGGACGCATGTTAAATATGAAGAACTGCTTAAAGAGAATCAGCATGTGCTATTTGTGAAGATGTTGACAGAGTTGTTGCTCAGCAAAAGATTAGTGGAAGGAGTGATTTACAAATCTTTTTCTTTTTTCTTTTTTAAAATTTACTAATTTTACACTATCTGAATTCTTCTAACGGCTAAAGTTAAGCCTTTCTTTGTGAACAGACAGATGTCTGTTAATTCTGAAGCTGTGTTTACAACATTTCTCTAATAATAATAATAATAATACATTCAGGCTGGTGTGAGTTTCAAACGTATAGCATGACATAGGAAACACAGAATCACTGTGTTCTAATATTTGAGGGGCTGCCCCAAGGAATATGTGGTACCTTGCTCAATAGTAGTAACTGTGAGAGGGACCTTGGAGTCCTAGTGGACAACCACTTAAATATGAGCCAGCCGTGTGCAGCAACTGCCAAAAAAGCCAACACAATTCTAAGCTGTATTAACAGAGGGATAGAATCAAGATCATGTAAAGTGTTAATACCGCTTTATCATGCCTTGGTAAGGCCACACTTGGAATATGGCATTCAGTTTTGATCGATGTAAAAAAGTCGTGGAGACTCTAGAAAGAGTGCAGAGAAGAGCGACAAAGGTGATTAGGGGTTTAGTTCAGAGCTCAACTTCTGGCTCCATATTTAAGTTTGCCGCAGTGATAACATACATGCTTTGTGGCTGCTTTACACGTTAATTATAGGGCTGTTGACAAGGGATGTCGTAATTGCCACGGTGAACTCTGGATACCTTTTCATGGTGTTTTCTAACAGCCTAATTGGTGTCTTCTTTGTTTTTAAAATTGCGTTGTACATTGGAACCACAATCTTAAAATGGCCTGGCTTGATTTCAGGGGAGGTCTTATTTTCGGGGAAACAGGGTATTTATATTGTTGAAGCCCGAAGGCCTTTGCACTTCAAAAATACATATATTCAAAAATGATAATATAAATATTTTTTAAAGTCCAAATCCTCTGGTGATTTCATTGATACAGATTTCTCTAATTCTGTATCAATATTCTGTAAAATATAAATCTGTATTTCATTGATACAGACTAATGTCCTAAGGGCAGGACAAGAAGCAATGGGTCGAAACTAATCAAGGAGAAAAGCACCCTAGAACTAAGGAGAAATTTCCTGACAGTTAGAACAATTAATCAGTGGAACAGCTTGCCACCAGAAGTTGTGAATGCTCCAACACTGGAAGTTTTTAAGAAGAGATTGGGCAACCATTTGTCTGAAATGGTAGAGGATTTCCTGCCTAAGCAAGGGGTTGGACTAGAAGACCTCCAAGATCCCTTCCAACTCTGTTATTCTAATATTTTAATATTTTGAATATTTATAATTGTTGAAGTGCAAAGGTCTTTGGACTTCAAAAATATAAATATTCAAAAATATAAATATAAATGTTTTTGAAGTCCACATCCTATCGTGTGGAATTCTTTTGGAAGACAGGATGTTAATATATTGCAATCAAGGCTGAAAAAATCAATTAGCTTGAAAAGGGTTAGGAAGAGGACTCAGCTGATTATCTTCAGATTTACCTCCAAGACAGATAAAAAATAATTAACCAAGTAGGTCTTATGACCAGACGTACTCAGTCAAAAGTTTGTTTTTTTTCCTCCCTTACTATTTTTGTCACCATCCATCACTTCCCAGATCCTAGCAGGAAGAGATCTCAGTTAATTAATCCAAACGAAGAATGGGATACTCCTTATTGTGATGGGAACCCCACAAGAGTCAACGGAGGAATGGAAGATTAATTAGACGTATTTCATATGAATAGAAAGTAGGAAGATTGGCCAGGAGTTCGTTTTTTTGATTTATTTATTTTGCATGGCATGAGGGAATACAGCACTGAGACATCAAATTCACAAAAAGAGTACATAAGATGGGTCGCAAAATATAAAACCAGAACAGTGAATTTTTTTGAAAAAACGCAATACAAATGATGAATAAAATTAAGATTAAAATTAAATTATGTATGAGCAGTTATTAGATTAGGCTAAACCTACAATCCAGATCATTTAACCATTGGGCAGCAGTGCCCTTGAGATGATGTAATTCTTGAGGGTATCCATGGAAACTTCTGAGGTGGCATTCCGTGGCAATATGATGTAAAGTTTCTGGAACATTCCCACAGTCACTGTTAGGATTATCAACCACTCCCCATTTCCAATAGTGGTAGTCCTCAATTTAGGACCAAAAATCGAGTGCAAAATTTCCATTGCTAAGTAAGACATTTGTTAAGTGAGCCCCATTCTACGACTTACGTTGTTAAGTGAATCTGGGTTCCCCACTTATGTAGGCTAAGTGAAAAATGTGTTAAGTTTCGCCCCGTTTTACAACTTTTCTTGCCACGTTGGTTAAGCGAATTGCCGCAGGCGTTAAATGAGTCACATGGTTGTTAAGTGAATCTGTGTTCCTTGTTGACTTTGGTGGTCAGAAAGCCGCCAGAGGGGATCGATCATGTGAACCCCTGGGACATTGCGACTGTCATAAATATGAATCATTTGTCAAGGGCCCGAATTTTAATCACAGGGTCGTTTTTCATAAGTGTGAAAAATGGCCGCAAGTCCCTGTTTTCAGTGCCGTTGTAACTTTGTCATTAAACATTGCTTATTTAGTAAACAACATAGTTTATTTCGTAACGTTGTCACGAAATAAACTATTGCAAGTTGAGGATAGGGGCATGGTGGCTCAGTGGTTAAGACGCTGAGCTTGTCAATCGAAAGATCGGCAGTTCAGCGGTTCGAATCCCGAGTGCCGCGTAATGGGGTGGGCTCCCGTGACTTGTCCCAGCTTCTGCCAACCTAGCAGTTCGAAAGCAGATAAAAAATGCAAGTAGAAAAACAGGGACCACCTTTGGTGGGAAGGGAACAGCGTTCCGTGTGCCTTTGGCATTGAGTCATGCCGGCCACATGACCATGGAGACGTCTTCGGACAGCGCTGGCTCTTCGGCTTTGAAACGGAGATGAGCACTGCCCCCTAGTGTCAGGAACGACTAGCATGCATGTGTGGGGGAAACCTTTGCCTTTTAAAGTTGAGGATGTATCTTTATGAATCTTATGATTCTTGATGAATGTATTTTTTTTTTGATGTACACTGAGAGCATATGCATCGAAGACAAATTCCTTGTGTGTCCAATCACACTTGGCCAATAAAGAATTCTATTCTATTCTATTCTATTCTATTCTATTCTATTCTATTCTATTCTATTCTATTCTATTCTATTCCATTCCATTCCATTCCATTCCATTCCATTCATTCCATTCCATTCCATTCCATTCCATTCTATTCTATTCCATTCCATTCCATTCCATTCCATTCCATTCCATTCCATTCCATTCCATTCTATTCTATTCTATTCTATTCTATTCCATTCCATTCCATTCCATTCCATTCCATATTTCTATTCTATTCTATTCTATTCTATTCTATTCTATTCTATTCTATTCTATTCTATTCTATTCTATTCTATTCTATTCTATTCCATTCCATTCCACTCCACTCCACTCCACTCCACTCCACTCCACTCCACTCCACTCCACTCCTCTCCTCTCCTCTCCTCTCCTCTCCTCTCCTCTCCTCTCCTCTCCTCTCCTCTCCTCTCTTCTCTTCTCTTCTCTTCTCTTCTCTTCTCTTCTCTTCTCTCTCTACTCTACTCTACTCTACTCTACTCTACTCTACTCTACTCTACTCTACTCCTTCTCTTCTCTTCTCTTCTCTTCTCTTCTCTTCTCTTCTCTTCTCTTCTCTTCTCTTCTCTCTCTTCTCTTCTCTACTCTACTCTACTCTACTCTACTCTACTCCTTCTCTTCTCTCTCTTCTCTCTCTTCTCTTCTCTTCTCTTCTCTTCTCTTCTCTTCTCTTCTCTTCTCTTCTCTACTCTACTCTACTCTACTCTACTCTACTCTACTCCTTCTTCTCTTCTCTTCTCTTCTCTCTCTTCTCTTCTCTTCTCTTCTCTTCTCTTCTCTTCTCTTCTCTTCTCTTCTCTTCTCTTCTCTTCTCCCTGCATTAACACCCGCCGTGGTTGGTTCAGATCCAATTGAATGTTGTCCAATTTTTTCCTCGGAAAATCAAAGCTGAACGGACGTTGTCCTGGATCAGTTTTTCAATTTCGGTGCGCCTGTGTTTCTGTGTGCAGATATTCTATATTTTTTGTGACGCCATCTCGAACCCATACAATAAAGCGGGGCCTAACCTCTCGGCGAGAACCTTAACTTCTCATTTGGAGGAAAACCGTCTCGTCTCTGCCTCTTCGTTGGAAACCGAAATGACAAATCTGTCGCGGCTTCTTACTGCAGGATTCCCCAACAGGATTATAATTATTTCAGCCTCGGGCTGAGTGAAATGAGAGCCAGGCTTGGGAGGCCTGCATTTTCTCCCATTAATCTTGTAGAGTAGAAGTTGATGAATGCCCCTTTATGGATATATATGGCTCGCCTTTTCCTCCCTGCCTTCAGATCTTTAGTGCCTGTCCCCTCCACTGAACAGAGTTTTAACTAAAGTTCACCTCTTTTTAATGCCCAGAACAGAATATCGGTGTTTGTCTCCGCTGTAGATTGACATGCAATTGAGTAGTTTATTTTTAGTGCGATGCTAATCATTCTTTCGAATATTGTTGGCCCTTGCCAAGCCTGTTGGTCTTGGCCATTATTTTCTAGAGAAGTCTCTATTTAAAATGTGTTTATTTCATAATTCTATTGATAGGCCCACTGTCATCTAATCAATTCTTAGCGGTTTAAGTCCAAGAGAGAGAGAGAGAAAAACCAGGCATATGATAAAAAATGCAATCGAGCCATTAATCGATAAAAACACCCAGGAAAAAAAATAACTATCAAATTACAAGATTTAAACCTTGGAACAAACTTTGCAAACTGATCTCTCTCATTTTTCAGGGTTCTGGAAAGCTCAATTCGTCTCGCTATTGTCTGGCATATTGGTTCATTCTAATAAACGTATTTTCCAACTATGAAAAAAAGAAGAAGGTAATATTATGCTAAACTCAAAGGCTGAATTTACATAATGCACTCAGCTAGGCCTTCCTTTAAAATTAAGTTTATTGACTTGAGTTTTTTAAATAAATAAACAAATCGTAAATTACAAGACTGATGCCAATCCTAACTTAATAGCAGCTACAAATTAGCTCTAGGGTGGAGTTCTGTCCATATTGTAGTTTTGTGGAAAGATTCAGGGTTACATGCTAAACTGGGCCTAAATTGGGCATTTGCAAGTAGTTCTTGATTTACAACCATTCACTTAGTGATCATTTGAGGTTACAGGGGTGCTAAAAAAAGTGACTTTTCACCCTTACGACCGTTGCACTAAGCCAGGGGTGAAATCCAGCAGATTCTGGCAGGTTCTGGAGAACCGGTGGCGGAATTTTTGAGAAGTTCGGAGAACAGCAAATACCACCTCTGGCTGGCCCCAGGAATGGGGTGGGAATGGAGATTTTGCAATATCCTTCCCTCAGGAGTGGGGTGGGAATAGGGATTTTGCAGTATCCTTCCCTCAGGAGTGAGGTGGAATGGAGATTTTGCAGTATCCTTCCCCTGCCACGCCCAGAGGTGGGTTTTCAGCAGGTTCTGACCAGTTCTGAGAACCGGTAGCAGAAATGTAGAGTAGTTCGGAGAACCAGTAGTAAAAATTCTGACTGGCCCTGCCCCCATCTATTCTCTGCTTCCCGAGTCCCAGCTGATTGAGAGGAAATGGGGATTTTGCAGTATCCTTCCCCTGCCACGCCCACCAAGCCACACCCATCAAGCCAAGCCACACCCACAGAACCGATAGTAAAAATTTTTGAATTTCACCGCTTCAGCAACCCCATGGTCAACTCTAAGTGATTTGGTTAAAGAATGTGGCAAAATGTCATAAAACGGGGCAAAACTTAACAACCCCCATTGTTAAGTGAATTGCGGCAGATGTTAAGTTAGTCACACGGTTGTTAAGTGAAACAGGCTTCCCCATTGATTTTGCTCGTCAGAAAGTCGTAAAACAGATCACGTGACTTCTGGGACGCTGCAACCGTCATAAGTACATGCCAGTTGCCAAGCGTCAGAATTTTAATCACGTGACCATGGAATGCTGCAACGGTCATAAGTGTGAAAAAACGGCCGTAAATCACTTTTTTGGTGTTGTTGTAATCTGAAATGGTCGCTATAATGAATATAATGAGGATTACCCATATGTAAGCCCTTCCAACACCAACATGTGAATCAGATTGTTATTTGAATATATCAGAATTCGTCTCTTTTATATACAGAAATGCACGTGTCCCCAGGCTCACTGATGAGAGAAATATGCAACCCAGGGCATATTAAAACAAGATGATATAAAATGATGTATAGTATATATCCGTGGTGGTGAACCTATGGCACGCGTGCCACAGGTGGCACGTGGAGCTATATCTGTGGGCATGCGAGCATTGCCCTAGCTCAGCTCCAGCGCGCCTGTGCGTGCCGGCCAGCTGATTTTCGGGCCTTCTGGTCC
>JAXLNS010000007.1:95206541-95314833 GCA_037215915.1 Pantherophis vulpinus | reverse complement strand
TACCACTCTAAATACTCTTTGGCTCTCTCCGCCCACCTCGTATATATATATATATACGTGTGTGTGTCTTTTCAGGTATTCCTTTTCAAATAATCATCTCGGTTCAGAGTAAAAATAAACATGTAATCAGATTTGAGAGATAACCAAGGGCTTGGAAAAAACATTTGCAATTTTGAGCAGTGAAGTCCAATTTAAATTTGACATACCTTGTTTCCCTGAAAATAAGACCAGGGAATTTTTGCTCCAAAAGACACATTACTCCTTATTTTCTGGTTAGGTCTTATTTTGGGGGAAATACGGTACCTAAATGCACCCATCTGGCTGACAATCTTAACTGGGCTTATTTTTGGGGTAGGGCAGAGATGGGTTTCAGCAGGTTTTGACCAGAGAACTGGTAGCAGAAATTTTGAGTAGTTCGGAGAACTGGTAGTAAAAATTCTGACTGGCCCCGCCCCCGTCTATTCTCTGCCTCCCAAGTTCCAGCTGATCGGGAGGAAATGGGGATTTTGCAGTAACTTTCCCCTGGAACGGGGTGGGAATGGAGATTTTACAGTGTCCTTCCCCTGCCACGCCCACCAAGCCATGCCCACCAAGCCACACCCACAGAACTGGTAGTAAAAAATTTTGAAACCCATCACTGGGGTAGGGCTTATATTATGAGCATCCTGAAAAATCATGCTAGGACTTATTTTCCAATTGGGTCTTATTTTGGGGGAAACAGGGTAGTTGTACAAGTAGTCCTCAAGTTACGACTGCAATTAGGACCCAAATTTCTGCCGTTAAGCGAGACATTTCGTTAAGTGAGTTTTGCCCCATTTCACGACCTTTCTTGCCTCAGTTGCCTCAATGGATCCCTGCGGTTGTTAACCCACTAACACGGTTGTTAAGTGAATCTGGCTTCCCCGTTGACTTGGCTTGTCAGAAGGTTGCAAAAGGGGATTACATGATTTGGAATCGTCATAAATATGAACCAGGTGCCAAAGGCCTGAATTTTGATCATATCATCATGGGAATGCTGCGAGTGGTGCGGTGGCCTAGAGCTGGAGCTCTCGCCTCACAATCAGGAGGTCTGTGAGTTCGATCCTAGGTAGAGGCAGATATTGCTCTCTCTGGGCACAATGAGAATGTATCTGCTGAACAAAACTCCGCATTGGCAACAGGAAGGGCATCCGGCCAGTAAACACTCAGCTCCATTCAGTTGCCCAGACTCCACTCGGCGAGGGATTATGGGTTCATTAAAAGAGGATGATCATGGGAATGCTGCAAAGATCCTAACTGTGAAAAATGTCCATAAGTCCCTTTGCAACTTTGAACAGTCACTAAATGAATCATTGTAGGTCAAGGACTACCTGTATCATCCTTTACCATCTTGATGATGGTGATGATGATGATGATGATGATGATGATGATGATGATGATGATGATGATGATGATGTTGTGAACTGCCAGGAATTGTCTGAGCTGAGGGAGTCTAGAACAATAGAACTGGGCAAGATACTGAGGATATGGGCATCATGTAAGTTTAATAAATAAACGAAATAAATAAATCCTAGAGGATACAGATAATCCTTGACTCATTCATTTAGTGACCATTCAAAGTTATAACGGTACTGGCATACATCAAAAGGTATAAAGGACTTAATTTGGCTATGCTGTGTCTTTAGGTTTATTATTCATTTGTGTGTATTTTTCTAAGAAGGGTAATAGATAAAGCATTTAAATAATACAATTTCAAGAATATCTTTGTTTTCTGAGCAATGTTCTTCTATGCAATGGACTTTTAGATCTCCAGCCAATGTAATTTGTAAAGGAAAATAAAATCTGCTTTAGCATTCTCAATGCAGGATTTCCACAAGTGTAATTATATCTTGCTGAATGAGGTCATTTTAGAAAAGCAGGATGGAACGAACATATGTTCCTCCTTCCACTGAGTCATGGATTTTTCCAGTTGTTCAGCAAAAGATCTCTGGCCTTCTAGTGGCGAATTGTGTAACTTCTCTTTCATTTTTTGTGGTTTAGCAAGGCCATTCTCGGTGAAGGATGTGTTTATCTGTCAGGCGTGAACAACTAACTTGACATGTGCAAAGTTTGAACTAGCTACTTTATTATGTCCAGCCTATAATACAGGAATCTTCCCAGTCTGGCAGCCTACGCCTGGGAGTGATTCAAGGAACTTAGGGAGCCCTAACCATTTTTGTGGTGACGCACTGACTCCAGGCTAGCTTCACACTTGATCCCTCCTACCTGCCTGACAGAGCACTTCCCAACACGAACAAATGAATGGCAATTAATCACTGAGATCGGGAAAAGAAGAGGGAAAAAGTTTGAAAAGTAAACCCTAGGCTTAATCTGTTTTGTGATTTCAGTGGATGTAAATCAGTGGCGAAATCCAATTTTTTTTTACTACCAGTTCTGTGGGCATGGCTTGGTGGGCATGGTGTGGCTTGGTGGGCGTGATTCGGTGGGCATGGCAGGGGAAGGATACTGCAAGATCTCCATTCCCACCCCACTTCAGGGGCAGGATACTGCAAAATCCCCATTCCCTCTCCACTCCTGGGGGAAGGATACTGCAAAATCCCCATTCTCACTCCAGGGGAAGGATATTTCAAAATCTCCATTCCCTCCCCACTCCTGGGAAAGGATATTTCAAAATCCCCATTCTCTCCCCACTCCTGGGGGAAGGATATTGCAAAATCTCCATTCCACCCCATTCCAGGGGAAAGATACTGCAAAATCCCCATTCCGTCCCCACTCCTGGGGGAATGATATTGCAAAATCTCCACTCCCACCCAACTCTGGGGCCAGCCAGAGATGGTATTTGCCGGTTCTCCGAACTACTCAAAATTTCCGCTACCGGTTCTCCAGAACCTGTCAGAACCTGCTGGATTTCACCCCTGATGTAAATCAATCTAGAAGAGCCATAATTCACTTGCATGTTTTTTTATTTAATTATTGCTCAATTTAACCTTAGCTATTTATATATTAATTAAAAGCATTTTTTTTCTCATCCTGCTGCCTGCTGAAGATGTTGGAATTACCATATTGAGAATTTTAGAAATGCGGATTCCACCAGGTCAGAAAGGGGCAGAGAACTGACAAAAAGCAATTCATTAGGACATGATTGAGATTGTAATTATTCGTTTCTGAAAGCTGTTTTTTTTTTTTTAATTTGATTTATTTGATTTGTTGCCTATTTTTAGCGCTATATTGCTCTAGCTAGACTTAAATTAGGAACACAAGCAAAAAATAAAGATGGAGGAATGTTATAAATAATATTTTAAGCATTAACATGTTTAAAAGTGATTTTCTTCTCCGTGCTTCGTAGACGCTGAAACAATGTCATTAATTATCTTGGTTAATTTCTGCCCTCAAAAGGGTTTGGCTAATTTGTTATCTCAATTTAGTCGTTTGTGGATCATAAAGCACACCGTTGGCTGAGATGGCATTGCTTATCACTAGTTTACTGTTCCTTTTCAAGGAGACCCACATTAAGAGGCAAGTTCTTTATTCAAGTAACTGATTAATTAAATGTTTTGTAATTGAAGGAATCACATCCATTTACAGTATATGGTGCTTGGGAAGCATATTGTGTTTCCAGATTTGAACTGTGTAAAGATGCCCATATGGATTACTAAGACATGGAAAAACTGTAGTCTTTGCATGATTGCCCACAAAACGTTTAATTGTGAAGGCTGCAGACTTATTCAGAAGAAGGGGATGGGCTTAAAAGAATTCTGGAAACTCAACTATTTTCCATGTATAAGCAACATATCCCAGAATATATCAGAGTAGAAGTTTCTCTTTCCCTTTTCCCTCTCTTCCTTCTCTTCCTGTCTTCCTTCTCTTCCTCCTTCTCTTGCCCTCCTCCTCCTCCTTCTTCTCCTCCTTCACCTTCTCCTTCTCCTTCTCCTTCTCCTTCTCCTTCTCCTTCTCCTTCTCCTTCTCCTGCTCCTCCTTCTTCCTTCTTCTTCTTCTCCTTCTTCTTCTTCTTCTTCTTCTTCTTCTTCTTCTTCTTCTTCTTCTTCTTCTTCTTCTTCTTCTTCTTCTTCTTCTTCTTCTTCTTCTTCTTCTTCTTCTTCTTCTTCTTCTCCTCCTCCTCCTCCTCCTCCTCCTCCTCCTCCTCCCTCTCCACTTTTATCACTACTTTTATCTGTGACAAGTGTAAAATGTGGACCTTTATGATGTCCCAACTACCATCTTGTTTATTTCCACCCTCCATTGTGGGGCTTCTAGGAGTTAGATAAGGGTCAATAGAATTCAAGGGAGATTGAACTTTGTTTACTTGTGGCTACCTACGGATTCCAGGCTGATTTCTCTTTTAACTCCACCCCAGGTCCTGCCATTTAGAATAGAATAGAATAGAATAGAATAGAATAGAATAGAATAGAATAGAATAGAATAGAATAGAATAGAATAGAATAGAATAGAATAGAATAGAATAGAATAGAATAGAATAGAATAGAATAGAATAGAATAGAATAGAAGAGAATAGAATAGAATTCTTTATTGGCCAAGTGTGATTGGACACACAAGGAATTTGTCTTGGTGCATACGCTCTCAGTGTACATTAAAAAAAAGATACATTAATGAAGAATCACAAGGTACAACACTTAATGATAGTCACAGAGTACAAATAAGCAATCAAATCATATTAGGAAACAATCAATATAAATCATAAGGATACCAGCAACAAGGTTACAGCCATACAGTCATAAGTGGGAGGAAAGTGGGTGATGGGAACAATGAGAAGATGAGAAGATTAATAGTAGTGCAGACTTAGTAAATAATTTGACAGTGTTGAGGGAATCATTTGTTTAGCAGAGTGATGGCGTTCGGGAAAAACTGTCCTTGTGTCTAGTTGTTCTGGTGTGCAGTGCTCTATAGCGTCGTTATGAGGGTAGGAGTTGAAAGAGTTTATGTCCAGGATGCAAGGGGTCTGCAAATATTTTCACAGCCCTCTTTTTGACTTGTGCAGTATACAGGTTCTCAATGGAAGGCAGGTTGGTAGCCATTGTTTTTTCTGCAGTTCTAATTATCCAAAGCTTATTCAGTGAAGATGAACTGAAACATTTCTTGGTATGATGTGGGAGAACACGGGAACTGGGTCAGTGTTTATTTTATCCAACCAAAATAAAAAATCTCAAACATCTTGGGCTTCCATTGGGCTTTTCAAAACCCACTTGATGTGTTTGTGTTGGTTGATCAAGTAGCCGTAGCTCTCCCATTATTGTAGTTATCTTTATTGCTGGAATAAAGGCACCTCTAAAACACAGCAATAGCACCAATTATTGTAATTGCCTCTCTTAAAACAGATTTGCAGATGCTAAGATTTCTGGTGGTTTTTTTTTTAATCAACTTGCATTGACTGGAGTCCCCGTAACTGAAGAATTGTTAGTGCCTAAAAATTACCAGCAGTTTAAAATAAGCAGAAGTTAGAAATGTGATATATATAAACAGAGATGAAGTAATTTGTATAATTGAATAATGAACATCGAATAATTAAGACAAGTAAACCTTATGATTATTTGGAGGATAATGGTTATATATGTGATCTCTATGTGATGTCTATAATGTTTGATATTATTGATTGATGATAGATAAAACTGAACAGAGGGTTTAACAAAATAACACATTTTTTTTTTAAAATAAGGATAAGTGAAGATGATGGTGGATAGGATTTTCTGAAAAGGAATTGGGATTGTACCCACCTAATAAGACTTGTGCAATTAATCAATGAATAGTTGGGTGCCACTTTATCTGTTTGTCCTAATTTAATCAATTGATTAATTGATTAATCTGTTGGACTGCTGCTGGTTATAAAATACCCAAGTTAAGCCAATTCAGGTTGATTGTGCTTCCATCTCTAAGGGATTTTTACTAGACAAGTATCCATATTATCTTTTTCACCTTGACTGCTATGGCATGATTCTTCAACCTTAATTTTGAGATCAGGAGGAAATCAAGGCATTTGTGATTGAATTAATACTTTGTCGATGCTGAAGAAATAAAAGAGGACTATAATATCCTTATGTCGGTCTCAATCAATAAATGCACTGTGCCATTAAAGAGACACTATTGATGTTGCAGTGGTGATGTTCAGATCACAATTAGCTCCATTTATCCCAAAGACTAACTGCCTGGAAACAAACATTTGCATTTGCGTGTCAATCAACTTTTCATGTCAGTTGCAAAAGACAAGATTCGGGGAGAAAGTTTCCCCAGAACATTTATATCGCTATTGACTAAAAGTCTAACGACATTGGAAGTATCAAAGATGAATATCAGAATAACGGAGTTGGAACTTGGAAGGGACCTTAGACCAGGGGTGAAATCTAAAATTTGTTACTACTGGTTCTGTGGGTGTGGCTTGGTGGGGGTGGGGGTAATGTGACTGGGTGGGTGTGGCCAACTTTTTTTTTTTTTTTTACTTTTAAAACCATTTTTTCTACAACCTCTTTGCCGAAGAGGTTGCAAAAAAAAAATGCTTTCAAAAGGCTCTGACGATCCAAGCTGAGTTGCCTGATCGTTAGAGGCATTTAAAAGAAAAAAAAAGTCTCTGCTTATCAGGCAACTCAGCTTGGATCGTCAGAGGCATTTAAAAGAAAAAAAGGGTTTTTTTCTTTTAAAAGCCTTTGATGATCCCAGCTGAGACGCACGATCATCAGAGGTTTTTTTTTTTTTTTACTTTTAAAAGCATTTTTTCGGCCAAAGAAGTTGTAGAAAAAATGCTTTTAAAAGTAAAAAAAAAAAAAAAGCCTCTGATGATCGTGCAGCTCAGCTGGTCATGGGGGGGGGGGCAGGGATTTTGTGGGCGTGGCTTGGTGGGCGTGGCATTGCTTGGTGGGCGTGGCTTGGTGGGCATGGCAGAGAAAGAATACTGCAAAATCTCCATTCCCACCCCACTCCAGGGGAAGGTTACTGCAAAATCCCCATTTCTTCCTGATCACCTGGGCCTCAGGAGGCAGAGAATAGGGTGGGGTTGGGCCAGTCAGCATTTTTACTACCGGTTCTCCGAACTACTCAAAATTTCCACTACCGTTTCTCCAGAACTGGTCAGAACCTGCTGAAACCCACCTCTGACCCAGGTGCCACACTGTTCACACATTGATTTGATATGTTTGTAAAAAATAAAAAAAATAAAAAACTTTAAAAAAAAGAAAGAAAGAAAGAAATCACCCTTCTTGTGAATACCTTAAAAATGTATTTAAATTCCGTAGCCGAGTATATTTCTCAGAGGTACAATAAAGCTAGGGATCCTCTCTTCTTTAAATTTAGAAACTGTTTTCTGATCTCACCAGCGTTCCCGTTGCTTCTGCCAATTCCAGATGGTTCTGTTTGCACTGTTCTTGCCAGCTGTACTTAAACCCATAGATAAGCAATTGCTGTTTACATAGCAACTATACTATTCAGTATCCACCAAGTTGTGTCATCTGCGGGGAAATGATCACACACAATATAATATTCAACAATCAACCCTCCTCCCCCAAACCTTTAGTTTCTGTTGGAAAATAGAAGATTGCTTGCAAAGTCTGTTAAGGTAACATTGCCATCTTAAGGCCTTTTGATGAATGTGAGCTAGCTATCAATTGTCCCGTCCAAATGTTATTTTTGTATCGTACCAGCCAGGGGTGGGTTCTAATTTTTTTTACTACCGGTTCTGTGGGCGTGGCTTATTTTGTGGGTGTGGCTTGGAGGTCATGTGACTAGCTGGGCGTGGCTAGCTGGTCAGAGTCATTTCTGGAAGGTCCTAGCGCTTACGACCAGTCCTCGCACTTACGACCCGACTCATTTGTTTGCTTTTAACACTGATCAGCTGTAGGGCGGCCCTTTGAAGCCCCGCGGCAAGAGTTTAAACAGTTTTTTTCCCTCTAGTCATCAGCTGGGACTCAGGAGGCAGCAATAGATTGGGGGTGGGACCAAATAAAAGGTAAGAATAACGTGGGGGGGGTGGGAGGGTAGGGGGGGAGAACCGGTTCGGTGATGTCATATTGTCACCGCTACCGGCTCGGCCAAACCGGACCGAACCGGGAGGAACCCACCATTGGTACCAGCTAATAATATTGTCAATGTCTAACCAACTTATCTATATATATACTGCTAAAACTCTCTGGCCTCTAACCTTTAGCTGGGGGAAACGATGCCATATAAGAGCAAAAATGTTTTGTATGAAGATATTTTAAATTGGGCTCATTTGCAGAATGCTGTCGAAATCTGGAACCCATAACTCCTGTGGAATTGGCAGAGAACTGGAAATCTCCCTAGGACAGGGATGGCGAACATTTTTGGCACCGAGTGCCAAAAAGATAGCACGGAAACGTCGCACGAGTGCGCTTGTCAGGGCTGCGCTCCGGAAAAGCCGAACTTCCGAGTTCTAGCGTGCATGTGTGCCCAATGATCAGCTGGCCGGTTTTGGGCACTGCCGCGTGCTTGAAAAACAGCTGATCATCACATGCACATGAGTGCCAGAAACCCGGAAGACAAACAGACAAGGCCGCGTGTGTGCCGGGCGGCATGGCTTCGCGTGCCACTTTGGGCACGCGTGCCATAGGTTCGCCATGACAGCCCTAGGAAATGGTGATCCAAAAGAAATGGGGCCTCTATGGTTTTTCCAATGATGCCGTGTCTGTTTCTCTTCTGAGTTTCTGGTGCGTGCGATGATCAGCTGTCCTTCGCGGGCATGGCAGTGCTGGAAACCGGCCTGCGTATGCACACCAGCTGATTGTTGGGTGCACATGCGCGCTGGAGCCTGGAAGTTCGGCTTTCCCAGAGCATGATCCTTTCGCTCACTGTTGGAAACCGGCCTGTGCATACGCACCAGCTAGCTGCCTGTGGGTCGCGCATATGTGCTAGAACCCAGAAACTTGGCTTTTCTGGAGTGCGGCCCTGACGAGCATCACGGTTCTAGGCCAATGATTCTAAAACCTACATTCCGGAGAGAAAGTCAATAATAATAGATAAAAACTTTGTAAAGATTCAACGTGTCAACTCCACCGTGTACAGCCACGGGGTAATATTTGAAGTGCGTCTAGATTTCCTTGGCAGATAATTTGGGAAGCCAGAGTTTGTTGACCACGACGGAAGCAGACAAGGAGTCAATTTACAGCCAGCTCAGTAGGAAAAAGAGCTTCTCTTGGCAAGAGTTTATTGAAACAGCCCAGTTGCCTTCGGGGCCGGAGAACACGTTAAACCGTGCAAGTGGAATTATGTCACTGTTGCAAGGAAATCTATCTGGGCAATTAAATTTACCCCAAAGTGCATGCAAGGCCATGCAGGTGAAACTTCCAACATGGTTTTTCCCCGCGAAAACAGTTCCTCAACCATCCAGAATAGCAATCGGCAAACGTGTCCCTCCAATAGGGAAGAGTGAAATTTACTATGTGTCATTTGCACAGCATGGCAGCGTATTTCAAGAGTTGGCAGCGTCTTCCAGGCATCTCCTAGCCTCGGCTGTGATGTATGCAGGATATTTTTGTCAAGGCGCTGATGCATTAGCTAGCTGAGATGAAATGTCGTAAAGCATAGAAATCATTGTACGCGGAAGGTTGTTTCTTCTTTTCCCCCGATTCATCAGCAACCGTGTTGTGGCCCATTGGCCGCCGGCCCCTCTGGCTGCTGAATCAGAGGAGGAGGAAGCGTGGGAGACAGGGTCAGCATCCATGCAACCTAGAGCTCCGAGGGGGAAGAGGGAATGGAGCTGGCAGAGAAAGAGAGAGAGGCAGAGGCGGAGCCTAGGCCGGCCGTCAGCCCTCAGATGGAGAGTCAACAGCCCCCAGGTCTGGAGGTGGCTGATGAGGAAGAGGAAGAACAGCTGGGTCCAGTGCCTGCAAATGTGCAGAAGGCAGAGGAGAGGAGAGCAGTGGAAATCTATGGGCCGGTCCATGGGACGAAAGAGCCACCTCTGCTAGTAAAGCCCCATCCTACTCTGGGGATAAAAGGCAGGGGGCGGAGATGAATAGATCTGTCCAGACAACTATTCATCTCCCTGCTGGACAGACTTGTTAGCCTGCTGTGAGAGAGAAACTTTTTGCCGGCGTTCCTAATAAAGGAATCTTTGAGTTCACTTCAGAGGGTTTGTCGTGTTTGGGGAGCTGGGTCAGAACAGGTTCAAAATAAAATATCATAAAATGGACTCCCGGAATGAAACATTCCAGGTTGAGGGCTCTCTTAATGCAGAATAACAAGAGTTAGAAGGGGTCTTCTCATCCAACCACAATGACAAAAATTGTCAGACGGAGAGAGCGTACCCGGATCACTCTGCAAAAATTAGTGCTGCGTCAGAGGTTTTTTTTTAATGCTCCTATCTCCCAAAAATTACCTTTATCCCCCCCCAAATTCCAACGACGCTTAAGCGACTTCATTACCTTAACGGTGGCTATTTTGTTGGTTCAAATGGAAAGGTAATATTTGAAGACAAATGGAAGGTATGTATCAGAAATGAATTTAGCAGTTTTTTTGACACCGAAGATAAATCATTTTCCAGTAATGAAATTTATCCTGAGCTTGCTACATTCCCCGGGCTCCAAATGACTTGGGTAAGATTAAAAACATACCTTAAATCAGTGGTGAAATGTAAAATTTGTTACTACCGGTTCTGTGGATGTGGCTTCCTACGATCGCATTGTCGATTGTCGATTGTCAGTCAGCTGTGCTGCGCAATCGTCGGAACCTTTTTTTACTTTTTTTTAAAGTAGTTTTTATTGAATATAAATATTAAAAAAGACATACGTAACATATACACAACAAACATTTATACAACATATACACAAAAAGAGTGTAATTTCTTCTTAAGCATTTTTTCAGAGTGACGTTCTACAATTCTACTTATGATATATTCCTTCACCTCTCCTTAATCTAATAATATTTTTTATTATATATATATATTTAAATCGGTAATATTTCCCCTATATTTTTTGTATATTTCTGATTTTTAACCAATTGTACCGATTATTCCATATTTTATAATAGTCTGATTCTTCTCTTTCTTGTAATTCTTTGGTTAACCTATCCATTTCAGCGCATTCTAAAATTTTCCCTATTACTTCTGTTTCACTTGGTATTTTTTCTTGCTTCCAATTTCTTGCGTAGGTTATTCTTGCAGCAGTTAATATGTGAATTGTGAGATATTTGATATCCTTAGGGTATGATTTGTTAAAGATTCCTAATAAAAATGTTTCTGGTTCTTTTTCAGTCTGTGTTTTTGTTATTTGTTCCAACCATTTTTTGATGTTAGACCAAAATTTTTACTTTTTTAAAGCATTTTTTTACTACTGGTTCGGGCGAATAGGTAGTTAAACAAAGCTTTATAAAAGTTTTTTTAAAAAAGTTTGCCACGCCCACCCAGTCACATGACCCCCACCACCACCAAGCCACGCCCACCAACCCACAGAACTTGTAGCAAAAAAAATTGCATTTCACCACTGCTGCAGAGTGCTTCTGGGGGCCTGGGAGGTCGAAAATCTGATGCGCTGAGGCCAAAAACTATTTTTTTCCTTGTTTTCCTCCTGTAAATTTAGGTGCGTGTTATAATCCGGTACGTCTTATAGTCCGTAAAATACGGTATATTTCAGGAAAGCAAGAGAAAATGTATCTCATCTTCCCCTATTTCATCTGAGCTTCGGGCTTTGGGGTTCAGCTTTGAGAATATAGTATGCCTGTGGGTGTTTACATCAGTTAGAAAATTGCTGCCTGGAAAGGCATAAATCTACTCTTATTTGAAGACCTTTAATGTTGTTAATGGTTAAGCACTGTTTTGATGAGGTTGTTGAATATGCTGGAGTCCCCAGGTAAATATAAACATGCTTGGTACTTCCCAGGAGGTCATTTATTGGATAATATTCTCATTAAATGTGTTGGATAACTTTTTCCAAGAGGGTCTCTTTGAAAGCCGACTGTTAGCTGTCAGTAGACATATGTATGAAGGTGAAAATCCAGTTGACTATAATTGACTGTTGAAGTAGAATAAAAAGAAGATTACAGAGTTATAGAATTGCAGAATTGGGAGATACCTCGGAGGTCTTCTAGTCCATATCTATGGAGATTCTCAGTCCTCCAGATCATGGTTGTCCCACAGGAGCTTTTTTTCAAGAGGCGACCGGACTTCCTTTGTTTTTCTTTGAAGGGGTTTCGCTTCTCATTCAAGAAGCTTCTTCAGTTCTGACTAAATGATGGGGAATGGAACAGTCATCTGGTCATTTGCACTCTCTCTGAGAGTCATTGAAACCACTTGGAGGTTTATTTGAACAAGGGGTGAAATGCTACCGGTTTGGGCTGGTTCGCCCGAACCGGTAGTAAAAAATGCTACTGGTTTGTCAAACCAGTAGTAAAAAAAAGGGGGAGAAAAAGTTCTGAAGATCAGCTGAGTGATGTGGGATCGTCAGAACTCAAGGTTGACCCAGCTTTCCGTCCTTCTGAGGTCAGTAAAATAAGGACCCAGATTGTTGGGGGCAATAGGCTGACTCTGTAAACCGCTTAGAGAGGACTGTAAGGGACTGTGAAGTGGTATATAAGTCTAAGGGCTATTGCTATTACTGTCTGTCTGTCTGTCTGTCTGTCTGTCTGTCTGTCTGTCTGTCTGTCTCCATGTTGACACGTACTATATACATGTATGAGATAAGAGTTAGGATGCAAAACATTTAATATAAAAATACGAAGAGGAAAGAATCTTTTTTTGGGTCTCTCTTATCTTTGGCTGTAAAGAACGCGACCCATTAAAGTCGAAGTTAGCGAAAGAAAGAAAAAAAGGACATTTTGATGCTTATTTCTCTCCTCCCCTCCTCCGAATTTCCATTAACTATCCTCGCTTTTATACACTCTTGAGATGGCTTTGTTCAAAGATGTAATGCGTTCTTTAGGAAGAGGAGGGGGGAAAAAAACCCCTCTACACATCTTCCTTGTGAACGGTGGTACATCTGGAGTGCTAATTAGGAAATCCAGGGGTGTTGGGTATTTCTCCGTTATCCTTTTGATATATAATGACACTCAGCTTTCACACTCGGTTTCAACTGAAGATTCCGTGCATTACGTCGCTAAGTGCTTTTTTTATACACGTTTTCCTGGATGGATAATGGGGGGGAAAAAAATCATTTGTTTCATGGCCTCTATAGCTTTGAAAGCAGATACGGCTGAAATAAAGATAGCAGAGGTTGTTGTTTTTTTCTTTTTAATTAGACAGCAGCTCTAATTAACGTAGAAGGTAAAATAATAGAGTTGGAAGGGACCTTGGAGGTCTTCTAGTCCAGCTCTCTATTCGAGCAGGAGACCTTACACCAGGAGTGAAATCCAGCAGGTTCTGACAGGTTCTGGAGAACCGGTAGCGGAAATTTTGAGCAGTTCAGAAAACCGGTAACGGAAATTTTGAGTAGTTCGGAGAACCGGCAAATACCACCTCTGGCTGGCCCCAGAGTGGGGTGGGAATGGAGATTTTCCAATATCCTTCCCCTGGAGTAGGGTGGGAATGGAGATTTTTCAGTATCCTTCCCCCGGAGTAGGGTGGGAATGGAGATTTTGCAGTATCCTTCAGGTCTTACCCTAATACACACACACACACACACACACACACACACACACACACACACACACACCTGGCTCCAGAGTGGGGAGGAAATGGGGATTTTGCAGTATCCTTCCCTTGTCACGCCCACCAAGCCACGCCCACAGAACCAGTAGTAAAAAAATTTGAATTTCACCACTGCCTTAGACCATTTCATAGAAAATAGAATTGGAAGGGACCTTGGAGGTCTTCTAGCCCAACCCCCTGATTAAGCAGGAGACCCTAGACTATTCCAGACAAATGATTGTCCAGTCTCTTTCTGAAAGCTTTCAATAATGAAGCAGCCACAACTTCTGGTTCCACTGGTTAATTGCTCTCCCAGTTAGGAAATTCCTCCTTACTTCTAAGTTGCTTTTTCTTTGTTTTATTAACCTGCTAGTTTTATCAAAGAAGTTTGAATATTTCTAAACTTTCCCCGTTCACATACTGGTGAACGGGGAAAAAAACTTGCATGTCAAATGCAAACAGATATTTCACATCCTATCACCTCTGGTCCAGCAAAGGCTCTCCCAAAGTGTTTTAAGATATCGGAATTCTGATTCATACACGGAGTTTTTATACCACAAGGATTGGCTGTCTACCTTATTTGGTTGGAAGTCACAGCAGAATGAGGTGGGATGCATGGGATACGAGCGTACCACACAATTGCTCCGTTTGGCTTTAACATCAGTGGGTTTGTTAATGCAGCGTTACAGGGATCCATATAGTTTTAAAATATATGGATGGACCTTTGAATTATATACTCCAAATTTGGCATCTATCGCTGCATAAGTAATGTTTATTTGAAGTGGGAGATATGGGCAGAAGGGTAGATTATCTTCTGTATTTATGGTCTTGGATCATCAATACATGCTTTCAATTCCTACATGAATAGAATAGAATAGAATAGAATAGAATAGAATAGAATAGAATAGAATAGAATAGAATAGAATAGAATAGAATAGAATAGAATAGAATAGAATAGAATAGAAAATATGGAGTGGAGTGGAGTGGAGTGGAGTGGAGTGGAGTGGAGTGGAGTGGAGTGGAGTGGAGTAGAGTAGAGTAGAGTAGAGTAGAGTAGAGTAGAGTAGAGTAGAGTAGAATAGAGTAGAGTAAGTAGAGTAAGTAGAGTAGAGTAGAGTGGGATGGAATGGAATGGGATGGAATGGAATGGAATGGAATGGAATGGAGTGGAGTGGAGTGGAGTGGAGTGGAGAGGGGAGTGGAGTAGAGTGGAGTGGAGTGGAGTGGAGTGGAGTGGAGTGGAGTAGAGTAGAGTAGAGTGGGATGGAATGGAATGGAATGGAATGGAGTGGAGTGGAGAGGGGAGGGGAGTGGAGTAGAGTGGAGTGGAGTGGAGTAGAGTAGAGTAGAGTAGAGTAGAGTAGAGTAGAGTAGAGTAGAGTAGAGTGGGATGGAATGGAATGGAATGGAGTGGAGTGGAGTGGAGAGGGGAGGGGAGTGGAGTAGAGTGGAGTGGAGTGGAGTAGAGTAGAGTAGAGTAGAGTAGAGTAGAGTAGAGTAGAGTAGAGTAGAGTGGGATGGAATGGAATGGAATGGAGTGGAGTGGAGTGGAGAGGGGAGGGGAGTGGAGTAGAGTGGAGTGGAGTGGAGTAGAGTAGAGTAGAGTAGAGTAGAGTAGAGTAGAGTAGAGTAGAGTAGAGTAGAATAGAATAGAATAGAATAGAATAGAATAGAATAGAATAGAATAGAATAGAATAGAATAGAATAGAATCAATGGAATGGAATGGAATGGAATGGAATAGAATAATCATAGAATAATCATATCATACATCACATCACATCACATCTATCATATCATCATATCATGTCATATCATATATCATATCATACCATATCATATCATATATCAGATCAGATCATATATCATATCATCATCCATTATTCCTAAGGGAAGGGTGGCATAGTGGCTCAGCAGGTTAAGACACTGGGCTTTTTGGCTGGAAAGCCAGCAACTCAAGTTCGAGACTGGAGACATGGGTGAGCTCCTGTCCTCGCCTCAGCTCTTGCCAACCTAGCTTTTCAAGAGACTCCTTTTTATTCCTAGGGGAAATTATTATACTGCCTGTGAGATTAAAAAAAAAAAGCATGATAAGAAGAAAAAAAATGAAAAGGAAGTAAACACGCACACAGCTTTAATTATGCTAGCATCTCAGAAAGCAATCGAGATTCACAATCTTTGAGGCAGTCATCAGAAGAAAATTAAAACGTTGGGGGTTTGATGTTCTCTGCGTTTGGTGGTTTTCTTACAAGTTCATGGTTACCAGGCTAGGTAATATCAATAATGGGAGACTGAAGTTTTCTCGATGATTCTAGTAACTCAGATGTCTCCATGGAAATAACGAAGATGAGAGAATATTAAAGACTCAACAAGTTAACCCTGAGTTACTCTGTTTCTCTACTCTTGAAAATTAAAATCTTTCCACCACAATATGACATTGATTTGTGGTTAGGTCTATCACCCTGAGTAAACTCTGCCAGTCAGGGATGCGGTGGCTCAGTGGCTAAGATGCTGAGCTTGTCGATAGAAAGGTCGGCAGTTCAGCGGTTCGAATCCCTAGTGCCGTGTAACGGGATGAGCTCCCATGACTTGTCCCAGCTTCTGCCAACCTAGCAGTTCGAAAGCACGTAAAAAATGCAAGGGGAAAAATAGGGACCACCTTTGGTGGGAAGGGAACAGTGTTCCGTGCCCCTTTGGCATTTAGTCATGCCGGCCACATGACCACGGAGACGTCTTCGGACAGCGCTGGCTCTTCGGCTTTGAAACGGAGATGAGCACCGCCCCCTAGAGTCAGGAACAACTAGCACATAGGTGCAAGGGGAACCTTTACCTTTAAACTCTACCAGGTTTGCTAAACCATCTATTCATCTATCCATCATCCATCCGTCCATCCATCCATCCATCCATCCATCTATTGATCCATCCATCCATCCATCCATCCATCCATCCATCCATCCATCCATCCATCTATTGATCCATCCATCCATCCATCCATCCATCCATCCATCCATCCATCCATCCATCCATCCGTTTCACGAATTCAACAAAACCAATATTTTTTGCATAATTTGATCCTTAAGGCAAAGGCAGAGCAGTCTGAAGCCACGAATAGAATTTCATGGTGGACAGAAAAAGGATGTCCTGCAACATTCTTTTTTTTTGTAGAACCCGCTGATATATAACGCCACTACTCTCCTGAACTGGAACTGGAACTTTGTCCTGGCAAAGTTCCAAATAGCGCAGTCTTGGAATGTGCTGGAATTTCTAGCATGTATACACTATTGAAAGAGCGATGTCTACGCTGGCTGGGGCATGTCGTGGGAATGGCCGATGGTCGGATTCCGAAAGATTTCCTGTATGGAGAATTAGTGCAGGGAAAGCGCCTCAGAGGGAGACCACAGCTGCGATATAAGGATATCTGCAAGAGGGACCTAAAGGCCCTGGGAATGGACATTAACACCTGGGAAATCTTGACCTCCGATCGTTCAGCTTGGAGGCTACAAACGCAATATGGCCTTCTCCAATTCGAAGAGACACTTGTTCGGCAGGCTGAGGCAAAGAGGAAGTCCCGAAACCAGCAAAATCTGGGGGGTGGGCATGGGACCGAATGTACCACCCTCAGTGTGGAAGGGATGGCCACTCGTGAATTGGCCTTTTTAGTCACACCAGATGCCCTTTTAGGACCTCTTTCCAGAGCACGATACCATCGTCTCTTGAGACTGAAGGACGCCAGTGTAAACTCTCCTGAAACTTTACCTCAGCAGCAAAATTGTCTTAAGCTTCAGGACTGCAGGAGAAAACGAGTCCCTTCAAAACACTTCAATTCCTTTCCTTTAGAAGAGCACGCAAATGACCTCGGAGAAGGCATGGGGTGATGGTTGGCCAGGCAAGAAAGCCTGAGGAAGAGACCTCGCCGTGAACATCTTTGGTGTAAGATGGAGAAAAAGGGAGACGCGGACCAGTTTTGTGTTTAACACAAAGAGAGAGACTAAAACGCTGTACGCTATTTTTTCTTCTCAAGATGTGAAGGTTCCATGCAGAGGTCAAGAATGTGAAGGGGAAAAAAAATGATATATAGCTGAGTTTTTATTCATTGTTGGACCACGTTACACGAACCTTGAATTCAATACATTGGCCGTGGAAATCTACAGGTTGGCATATTATCCTGTAATAATTCAGCGGTTGTCTGAATTATTGTTATCTAAGCAATCAGGCCAGAATAAAAATAGCTGTTATATGGGTTTATTCAAGTACTTCCTCTCCACACCCCCACAACCATCCATTTTTATTATTTTTTTTTGCCTTTTATCCTTTGATTTACGGTTATGCAACAGCGTTGTTGGGAGACAGGTCTGGGTTTCAAAATTGCTATGCAACCAAAAAGGCACGGTCGGTTTTGCATGATCTCAAATGATCTGGAGCTCAGAAGAACCACTTTGCATTTCAATAAAGAGATCCCTAACGGCAGGGGTGAAATGCTCCCGGTTCGGACCGGATCACCCGATCCGGTAGTGATGGAGGCGGGTGGTTCAGAGAACTGGTAGCAAAAATTCCTGCCCCCCACATTGCCCAGCTGAGCCGCGCAATCATCAGAGGCATTTTTTTTTTTAATTTTTAAAAGCATTTTTTTCTACAACCTCTTTGGCCGAAAAAATGCTTTTAAAAGTAAAAAAAAAAAAAAGCCTCTGATGATCGTGCAGCTCAGCTGGGATCATCAGAGGCTTTTAAAAGCATTTTTTCGACAACCTCTTCGGCTGAAGAGGTTATAGAAAGAATGTTTTTAAAAGGAAAAAAAAGCCTCTGCCGATCAGGCAAGTCAGCTGGGATCGTCAGAGGCTTTGAAAGCATTTTTTTACAGCCTCTTCAGCCGAAGAGGTTGTAGAAAAAATGGTTTTAAAAGTAAAAAAAAAAAAAAGTTGGCCATGCCCACTCAGTCATATTACCCCACCACCACCAAGCCATGCCCACAGAACCAGTAGTAACAAATTTTACATTTCACCACTGCCTAACGGTGATCTCTTTCCTTTAAAACTAGCGTCCTGTTCTGACCCAGCTCCCCAAACACGACAAACCCTCTGAAGTGAACTCAAAGATTCCTTTAATTAGGAGCGACAGCAGCCCCAGCAAAAAGTTTCTCCCTCACTGCAGGCTAACAAGTCCGTCCAGCAGGGAAGATGTATAGTTGTCTGTCCCATCTATTCATCTCCGCCCCCTGCCTTTTATCCCCAGAGTAGGATGGGGCTTTGCTAGCAGTGGTGGCTCTTCCGTCCCGAGGACCGGCCCATAGATTTCCACTGCTCTCCTCTCCTCTGCCTTCTGTGCATTCAGGCACTGGACCCAGCTGTTCCTCCTCTTCCTCATCAGCCACCTCCAGATCTGGGGGCTGTTGACTCTCCATCTGAGGGATGATGGACGGCCCAGGCTCCGCCTCCGTCTCTATCTCTGCTGGCTCCATTCCCTCTTCCCCCTTGGAGCTCTCAGGTTGCCTTGATGCTGATCCTGACTCCCACGCCTCCTCCTCCTCTGATTCAGCTGCAATACCCCCATCCTAAATTTTCCAATGGAACAGCAAGTCAACGTTTTCAACCATTGTCTAAATGTTCTATTTGTACCACTAAGTCAGTTTTCTTTTGTTTTTATTTTCACAATGACTAAAACGTATAGAGGCGATGGCCACAATTGAGCCCAACATTTCTGTTGCTTAGCGAGGCGTTTTTCAAGTGACTTTTGTCCCATTTTTCGACCTTTCTTTCCTCAGTTGTTAAGTGAATCACAAAGGTTGGTAAGTTACTACCCTGGTTGTAAGGTGAATCTGGCTTCCCCGTTGACTCTGCTTTGCAGAAGCTCGCAAAAGGGGATCATGTTACTCAGGGGTGAAATCCAAATTTTTCCCTACTGGTTCTGTGGGCGTGGCTTGGTGGGCGTGGCAGGGGAAGGATATTGCAAAATCTCCATTCCCACCCCACTCCTGGGGGAAGAATACTGCAAAATCTCCATTCCCACCCCACTCTGGGGCCAGCCAGAGGTGGTATTTGCCGGTTCTCCGAACTACTCAAAATTTCCACTACGGGTTCTTCAGAACCTGTTAGAACCTGCTGGATTTCACCCATGATGTGACCCCTGCAACTGTCACAAATATGAGTCAGTTGCCAAGCTTCTGAATTTTGATCAAGTGAGCATGGGAATGCCCCAAAAGTTGTAAATATAAAAACCGGTCCTACGTCATCTTTTCAGTGCTGTTGTAAGTTTGAACAGTCACTAAACGAATGGTTGTAAGTCGAGAACTATATTTAGTTACAGTGAAAAAATAATGCAATTCTCTTTTGGTACTTTCTGACGAGCCAAGTCCATGCGGGAAGCCAGATTCACTTAACAACCATGTTCCCCTAACTGCACAACTGTCACGATTCGCTTAACCAACGCAGTCAGAAAAGATGTAAAATGGTGCCGAATTCACTTCACAGATGTCTCGCTTAGCGACATCCATTTTGGGCACAATTGCGGTCATAAATCAACGGCGACTTGTATTGGCCGGTGTGGACAAACTGCTTAGTTTTTTTTTAAATTGCAGCTTGGACATAACAACATTTGAAACAGAAGATGGTCATATTGAAGCCATCAGTAAAAAGGTTAGCCTTCAGGGTTTAACGCTGCATTTAAATATACGTCGCATAGGCGATTTTCTCGCGTTGACTGTCATTGACTGCTGTGTCAGCTTCTTGCCTATCGGCTTCCTTTTTTCTCTACTCAACTGTCATCCTTTGCCTCAATTAACTGGCCAACACCCCCCAGTCTTGAAATTAGAAAAGGAACTGTGTTCAGATGTCACTTGTCAAGCTTTCCATCTGATTGACAGCGTGAAGCCAGGATGTTACTCGCGATGAGTCGGCCATTATAATTTCGACAGCTCGAATAGCTGTTGGGGAGATGCCTGCCATATGAGACATTTTAAAGAAAGGAAGAAGAAGAGAATGGCTTTTTTTGGTATAAAAGCTCTTGTCTTCTATGAGCTAGGAATTATCCATGCCTCCCTCTTCCAACTATAAGGTAAAGGTTCCCCTCGCACATATGTGCTAGTCGTTCCCAACTCTAGGTGGCATTGCTCATCTCCGTTTCAAAGCCGAAGAGCCAGCGCTGTCCAAAGACGTTTCCGTGGTCATGTGGCCAGGATGACTAAAAACAAAAGGCACATGGAACGCTGTTCCCTTCCCACCAAAGGTGGTCCCTGTTTTTCTACTTGCATTTTTTACGTGTTTTCGAACTGTTAGGTTGGCAGAAGCTGGGACAAGTCACGGGAGCTCACCCCGTTACACGGCACTAGGGATTCGAACCGCTGAACTGCCGACCTTTCGATCGACAAGCTCAGCTTCTTAGCCACTGAGCCAATGCTGAAAACAGCCCGAAAAATGCTCACAAAACAGGACGTTTTTAGGCTATTTTTCAAGCTGTTTTTCTGGCTAAAATTGGCCTGAAAAACAGCCTGAAAACACCTCAAAAAGCGGTCTGAAAATAGCCCGAAAAATGTTCACAAAACAGGCCATTTTGGGGGCATTTTCAGGCTGGTTTTTGGGCCAAAATCAGGCTGAAAAAAGGCCTGAAATGGGCCCCCAAACAGCCCGAAAAACACCCAAAAACAGTTTACTTAGCTTCTCTTCCTCATGCAGCCAGCTTTCCCAGTTAGCTTGATGCAGTTTCTCTCTCCCTCTCCCTCTCCCCGCCCCTCTCTCTCACACACACAGGTTGGCTGTTTCTTTCCTTCCACCCCCTCCTCCATCAGAGACCCTCCCAAACTATGCCTGTCCCATGCAGGTACTACCCACACAAGTAGAGTTGGCCATAACCATTCAGTCACATGACCCCCAACCATGCCCACCCAGCAAAGAACCGGTTGTTAAAAAATTTGGAGCCCACCACTATGTGAGCCAAACACAACCTGTTTACAACCAGAGATTCCAAATTTGGTTAGAAACCCAGAAATGAAGCAGCAATTAAAAAGGTTCTAGCTTTGTATATAAGAAGATAGAATCTATGCTTGGGGATGTTCCTTTTGTTAGAAGGTGAGAATTTTCTCTCTCTTTCTCTCTCTTTTTTTTAAAGGTAGCAAAATGTGAGACTTTCTTAATTAAACACCTTTTGCTGGAAAAACAGCATGAATACATCCAGCCTGTAGTCAAAGCTCTAAACTCCAGCTAACATTAATTCTCTCTCTTTTTAGGACTAATTGCTCTTCAGAAATCTCTTTTCAGGTTTCAGACAAATTAGACTTTGATTATTGGAAAGAGAGAATGCCAGTGATGGATAGAAGAAGAACTGGGGTGAAACAAACGGGCTGGAAAAATAAAACTTCCATTTTAGTAGTAGGGTTTAGCTATCACGCGTTTTGGATTATTGCGGTGGTTTGTTGAAAAATGAAACTGATATGATGATGTTTGGACTGGGATTAAATCAGACGTTGCAATTTGATGCTCAGAGACGCACAATATGCATTCAGAAAACTTCTTTGGTGCCAGCAAGGTCTGTTCCCCTAAATCTAGCAAAATGTAATTATTATTTTAATTTAAAAAAAAAAAAAATCAGCAGTAAGCTATCGTGTTGCAAAATCCGAGCACATTTAAAAGAAAGATTCTATTGCATCCAAAGGCGTATTGATCGATGTCTCTCGGTGGATTGCACTGATCATCTCGGTAAAAAAATGATGCTGCTAATCTCTACTATCAATTTTCTCCCCCAGATTATCAGTGCAATCCATCTAGAGACATCGATCAATACTCCTTTGGATGTAATAGAAACTTTCTTTTTAAATGTGCTCTGGATTTTAGGAAGCCTATAAGCGGCTGGTATGAGTTGAAGGCAAGTCTGAGAAGTTATATATAACTTATATATAACTCTATATATAACTATAGAGAGAGAGAGTGGCACCTGAAGTGATCTGTAAAAATTGGTTTTCTTCCTGACACGACTTTGACAATCTTATTTCGGTCTGGGAAAATGGGCACCAACTGGAAGACAATTGGGGTCTTATCAGAAATGCATAATAAAAGGCAGTGGTGAAATTCAAACTTTTTTACTACCGGTTCTGTGGGTGTGGCTTGGTGGGCATGGCTTGGTGGGCGTGGCAGGGGAAGGATACTGCAAAATCTCCATTCCCTCCCCACTTTGGAACCAGCCAGAGGTGGTATTTGCTGGTTTGCAGAACTGCTCAAAAGTTCCACTACCAGTTCTCCAGAACCTGTCAGAACCTGCTGGATTTCACCCCTGATTAAAGGCCTTGTTTTCTTCAGTTAACAGAATAACAGAGTTAGAAGGGACCTTGGAGGTCTTCTAATCCAGCCTCCTGCATAAGAAGGAAACCCTATACCTTTTCAGACAAGTGGATGTCCAGTCTCTTCTTAAAAACTTCCAGAGTTGGAGCATTCACAACTTCTGGTGGCAAGCTGTTCCACTGGTGAATTGTTCTCACTTTCAGGAAATTTCTCCTTAGTTCTAGCTTGCTTCTCTCCTTGGTTAGTTTCCATCCGTTGCTTCTTGTCCTGCCTTCAGGTGCTTTGGAGAATAGGTTGACCCCCTCTTCTTTGTGGCAATCCCTCAAATATTGGAAGACTGCTATCATGTCAACCCTGGTCCTTCTTTTCATAGAAAATAAAGCCCTGATAGTCCAATTCCATTGAAAAGCGATATGAGACACTGTTATGTTTATTCAGCAAGATATCTCTCAGAGCCGCCCGTGCAAATCCTTAATTATATTTGTTTGAAATATAATCAGATGGAGGGGAACTCGGAATGAAGTTAGCATGCCATGCGGGATGCATGGCAATCTCAGACTGCTATCCAAATACACTCTTTAGCAATTAAATTTGCACAAACTTAATGACGTTTAATCCTGATTAAATAGCCCCAGTTTATGCCTCTGTGATGGAAAGCTGAAAGGAGGCATTGTTCGGTTGAGTAATTAGTCTCTTTTATAGGGAAGAATCCTTTTGTGCTAAAAAAAAAAAAAACAATTCATTCCTAGTTTACATAATTACACATCTGCAGATGTTGAGAAAGGACAGCTAATTGGGAAACCTGATTAGTTTTATTAGTGTGAGATAGCATAAAAATCCGGGCACAGATAGGAGGGACCAGGTATTGTCTGCCTTTATCTAATAAATCAAGCTGAGTTGCAAAAAAAAAAAAAACCACACCAAAAAAAACGGGCAACCCAATTTGCCAGCTGTGGATAGTTTTTTTCCCCATTTGCACGTTGGAATCAAAGGTGAATGCGATCTTTGTTTGCGCATTTCTTTTTTTTGTTTGCGAGCTGTATCTGAATAGCTTTGAAGTCTTAAACCATCAGCCGAGCGTCGCTTTGATATATTTACAAGGCAAAATAATTTGATTGATATCTCGCCCGACTCCGGAGGTGGTAATAATTTTTCTTTCCTAGTTAATATTTCGGCAGACTGGTTTGCCGTGAAGAAAGTGGCAGCGGGCGATCGAAAAAGGGGGAGTTTGCAACTAAAGAAATTGGAGCCTTTGAGTAGCATCTACCTGCCTTCTGTGCTCTTGCAGGGAGCGGATGTCATTTCAATTTGGAAGGGACCTTAGAGGTCTTCTAGTACAACCCCAAATCCTATCTTTTCTTTTATGTACACTGAGAGCGTATGCACCAAGACAAATTCCTTGTGTGTCCAATTACACATGGCCAATAAAGAATTCTATTCTATTCTATTCTATTCTATTCTATTCTATTCTATTCTATTCTATTCTATTCTATTCTGTTCTGTTCTGTTCTGTTCTGTTCTGTTCTGTTCTGTTCTGTTCTGTTCTATTCTATTCTATTCTATTCTGTTCTGTTCTGTTCTGTTCTATTCTATTCTGTTCTGTTCTGTTCTATTCTATTCTATTCTATTCTATTCTATTCTATTCTGTTCTATTCTGTTCTATTCTGTTCTATTCTGTTCTATTCTATTCTATTCTGTTCTGTTCTGTTCTATTCTGTTCTATTCTATTCTATTCTATTCTATTCTATTCTATTCTATTCTATTCTGTTCTATTCTATTCTGTTCTGTTCTATTCTGTTCTATTCTATTCTATTCTGTTCTGTTCTGTTCTGTTCTGTTCTGTTCTGTTCTGTTCTATTCTATTCTATTCTATTCTATTCTATTCCATTCCATTCCATTCCATTCCATTCCATTCCATATTTTCTATTCTATTCTATTCTATTCTATTCTATTCTATTCTATTCTATTCTATTCTATTCTATTCTATTCTATTCTATTCTGTTCTGTTCTGTTCTGTTCCGTTCCGTTCCGTTCCGTTCCGTTCCGTTCCGTTCCGTTCCGTTCCGTTCCGTTCCGTTCCGTTCTGTTCTGTTCTGTTCTATTCTATTCTATTCTGTTCTGTTCTGTTCTATTCTGTTCTGTTCTATTCTGTTCTATTCTATTCTATTCTGTTCTGTTCTGTTCTGTTCTGTTCTGTTCTGTTCTGTTCTGTTCTGTTCTGTTCTGTTCTATTCTATTCTATTCCATTCCATTCCATATTTTCTATTCTATTCTATTCTATTCTATTCTATTCTATTCTATTCTATTCTATTCCATTCCATTCCATTCCATTCCATTCCATTCCATTCCATTCCATTCCATTCCATTCTATTCTATTCTATTCTATTCTATTCTATTCTATTCTATTCTATTCTATTCTATTCTATTCTATTCCATTCCATTCCATTCCATTCCATTCCATATTTTCTATTCTATTCTATTCTATTCTATTCTATTCTATTCTATTCTATTCTATTCTATTCTATTCTATTCTATTCTATTCTATTCTATTCTATTCTATTCTATTCTATTCTATTCTATTCCATTCCATTCCATTCCATTTCAGACAGGTGGCTTGTCCAATCTCTTCTTAAAAACTTCCAGAGATGAAGCACCCACAACTTCTGGTGGCAAGCTGTTCCACTGGTTAATTGTCCTCATTGTCAGGAAATTTCTCTTTAGTTCGAGGTTGCTTCTCTCCTTGATTAGTTTCCATCCGTTGTTTCTTGTCCTGCCTTCTGGTGCTTTGGGAAATAAATCGACCCCCCTCTTCCTTGTGGCAGCCTCTCAAATACTGGAATAGTGCCATCATGTCCCACCTTGTCCCTCTTCTCTCCAGATAATGGATGTTATTTCAATTCAGAATAGGGACCTTGGAGGTCTTCTAGTCCAGCCCCCTCTCCTTGATTAGTTTCCATCCATTGCTTCTCGCCTTGCCTTCTGATGCTTTGGAAAGGAAGCTGACACCCCCTCCTCTTTGTGGCAGCCCCTCAAATATTGGAACACTGCTCTCATGTCATCCCTATTCCTTCTTTTCTCTAGCTTTTTAGAAAAGATAAATGATCTTTTACAATAAAAAGATACGTGGAGAAAGGCAAAATACTTGAAACTGCACCCAAATAACTATTTCAGTAGAATTCCCATTGTTGCATTTGGTCCAGTAGTGGGTTTCAATTTCATTTGCTACCGGTTTGCTTGTGGGCGCACTCACGCTAGCGCACGACCCTCCTGCGCGTGCACAGAAACGTCCAGGTGGGTGGGCGGAGCCTCCCACCTCCGCTACCAGTTCGTCTAATCAGGGGTGAACTGGTAGCAACCCATCTCTGATTTAGTCCTGTCTTAGATGACATTTGGCAAATTGAATTAAGGAAAGGAATATATATATATATATATATATATATATATATATAAATTTAATGTAAATCAGTTGACTTGATGAATGTCAAATGGTGAAAAAAGCCAGCACAGTCCTAGGAAATACTGCATCCAGTTTTTGTCGCCATGATGTAAAAAAGATGTTGAGACTCTAGAAAGAGTGCAGAGAAGAGCAACAAAGAGGATTAGGGGATGATTGGAGGCTAAAGCATATGAAGAACAGTTGCTGGAACTGGGTATGTCTAGTTTAATGAAAAGAAGGAGTAGGGGTGACATGATAGCAGTCTTCCAATATCTCAGGGGCTGCCCCAAAGAAGAGGGGGTCAAGCTATTCTCCAAAGCACCTGAGGGCAGGACAAGAAGCAATGGGTGGAAATCAATCAAGGAGAGAAGCAACCTAGAACTAAGGAGAAAATTCCTGACAGTGAGAATAATTAATCAGTGGAACAACTTGCCTCCAGAAGCTGTAAATGCTCCAACACTGGAAGTTTTTAAGAAGATGTTGGATAACCATCGGTCTGAAGTGTTGTAGGGTTTCCTGCCTAAGCAGGGGGTTGGACTAGAAGACCTCCAAGGTCCCTTCCAGCTCTGTTAATGTTTAGCTGACACTTACAAGTTCAACAGCATGTCTGGTTCAAATCTAGGGAAACAATGGGGTTCAAAACAGGCCATTAAAAACATTATCCTTGCCCCATTTGCTACTAATTGTCCCAACGATGCTACTATTTATGTATTTATCAAATTGGTTTTGCCCCCATCTGGATCTCAATCCTTAGAATGACAAAACCAGCTAAAGCGTTCTCCTTTTATTTCCCCTTCAAACGATTGAATTCTATAGTAGCAGAGATGGGTAAGAGGGATTTTGTTTTTTGTTTAAAGAAAGACGATTGAAACTAAACCCCCCCCCCCCCAAAAAAAATGAATTTTATCTTAAAAGGAGTAATATCTTCTCCAGACTGGATAAGCTGTTCCTTGCAAGATGCTATCGCTGCCTGTCAGCCCAGATTTGCAAAGCTATTACTTACCCTCTCTTGCTCTTCCTTTAAAAGTGCTGGAGCTGTAATATTCTCTCCTCTTACATCTCAATCTGAAGCATTTTGATGAACAGATTGTCATACAACCTGCCAGCTCTCCCATTTTTGCCATGCCCGATAAGAAGAGGGAATGTATAGTCTACGTCGCGCCGTCAGGGATGCTGATCAAAATTGACGATCCGGCTTTAAGACTTTTGAGTTTTCAATTTTCGGTGTTGAATGAGCCTGCTTGAGATTCATGCGGAATTCTTCCGTTTTATCAGTTAAGTTGAGGGTGGGAGTTTATTAAGGGCAGGGTGGTCCGTGATTGTCATACAGTCAGCAGTTGCCCAGGTTCAAGGTGGAGAATCACAGGATTTTTTTTTTAAAACAAAAAGTCCTTTGAACCACTGGGAGGAGGGTTTAAGAAAGAAGGAAGAAAGAAAAAAGAAGGGTTAGAGGTAAACTGTTTTTAGCCTTAGATCCTCAATAGGATAGGATAGGATAGGATAGGATAGGATAGGATGGGATGGGATGGGATGGGATGGGATGGGATGGGATGGGATGGGATGGGATGGGATGGGATGGGATGGGATAGGATGGGATGGGATGGGATGGGATGGGATGGGATGGGATGGGATGGGATGGGATGGGATGGGATGGGATGGGATGGGATGGGATGGGATGGGATAGGATAGGATAGGATAGGATAGGATAGGATAGGATAGGATAGGATAGGATAGGGGAGAGGAGAGGAGAGGAGAGGAGAGGAGAGGAGAGGAGAGGAGAGGAGAGGAGAGGAGAGGAGAGGAGAGGAGGAGGAATAGAATGGAATGGAATGGAATAGAATAGGAGAGGAGAGGAGAGGAGGAGGAGGGATAGGATAGGATAGGATAGGATAGGATAGGATAGGATAGGATAGGATAGGATAGGATAGGGGAGAGGAAAGGAGAGGGGAGGAGAGGAGACAAGAGGAGAGGAGAGGAGGAGGAGGAATGGAATGGAATGGAATGGAATGGAATGGAATGGAATGGAATGGAATGGAATGGAATGGAATGGAATAGAACAGAACAGAACAGAACAGAACAGAACAGAACAGAACAGAACAGAACAGAACAGAAGAGAATTAGAATAGAAGAGGAGAGGAGAGGAGAGGAGAGGAGAGGAGAGGAGAGGAGAGGAGGAGGAATAGAATAGAATAGAATAGAATAGAATAGAATAGAATAGAATAGAATAGAATAGAATAGAATAGAATAGAATAGAATAGAATAGAATAGAATAGAATCTGTTGATAGTAAAGCTATTTGAGGGACTTCTTTACTCTCTATATTAAAGGTTCTTCTCTGGCTATGACATACTATGAGGGGACAGCACATTTACACTGTTATACAAGCTGTATACTCACTACTGTACACTGTAGCCAAGTGTCATTTCTTAAGTGTTGTCCCATGAAAAGATAAACTTAAATATTTACAAAACGTGAGGGGATGAACTCACTTCTGTGACACACTGTATATGAGCCTGAGAGTCTTAAATTGGGTATAGACCTATATAATTTAGTCAAGCCATAGTGAATCTCTGGGGAAATTGTACTGATCTACTTATTAGTGGGCCGGTCAGACAGTAGGAATTAAGGCATTAACAACGGGATTTGAATTTACCATTATCATTTCATCTTTTAAGTAGAGGGCTAATCTGGCGTCATTATGTCAGGCCTGGAAATCAAGCCAGTTATAGCCTAAACTTTTCTACTCTAGTATCATGGTACTGTGTTTCCCCGAAAATAAGACCCTGTCTTATATATTTTTTTTTGAACCCTGAAATAAGTGCTTGGCCTTATTGCCATGCACTCAAAAGCCCGATTGGGCTTATTATCAGGGGAATGTCTTATTTTGGGGGAAACAGGGTAATATGCCTACACTTTAAAAAAAAAAAAAAGTTAAGCGATTGTTTATGCCAAAATATAACCATGAGAAACCAAAGGGGAAACAACCCAACAACATGGAGACCTTGCCAATATGAAAAAAAAAAAAAAAACCCATGAAGTTTCTCCATCATGATACCTCCTTTCTCATCAAGAAGATGCTTCGAAGGTCCTTTCTGCATAGCAAAAGTAAAGATGATCCTGTTAGTTATTTACTTGCTCATTTAATGCCAAAAGAAATCCAAAAATGTCAATTTTCTAGGAACCCTCCCTCACAAGACGTCGGTCCCTCGATGCAATGGGAGATCTTCATAACTTCTGGTGATCCTGAAACCAACGTTCTTGGTAGGGTCACTTTTGATGGAGGAGCAGGAAGAAACTCCCAAGTAAGGTTGAGAGGACAGGTGGGCTCTACGAGCAAATAACTTAAATCATCTTCTTCCACTTAAAGAAGAAGATGGCCCCAAGCCAAACTTGAAAAGATAAAAATTGGCAAATCACAATCGCATTGTTGAAAAGATGTGTTCTGTCCCCCTTCCCCACACAGGCAAACACACAACCAGGCACGCCTGCCAAGATTTTATTAAGCAATCAGACTAGAAACCCTTGCAGATAAGAGTTTTGGCAGTAAACTGCGAAATGCCTGCCAAGCCAGTTTTCACTCACAGTAAGCAAGAGAGAGTTTATCCTCAGTCCGGTTCAGTAGCAAAAAATAATCCACGAAGCAAGAGTTCGCCAAGGTCCAATCCAAATATGCACAAGTCAGATTTCAGGTAACACAATGTGACTCTCAGGTTTTTAACTTTGACCGTCACAAAGCCTGAAGAGCAATCCCACCCACTTTTATTCCTTGTGGGGTGTGGCTCAGTGACTCAGCTCAATCTCTGGCCCTCCCACGCCTCTTTCGTTGCTGTGCACACTTCTCCCTCCGACGTTGCCTGGGATCAAGCCAGGATTCATCATCCTCGCTCCCTATCTGATATGCTTTCCTCCTGGCATATCCCAGGCTATTCCTCCTGGCCTTCGGATGGAACCTGAGGCATTGCCAGAGAGGAGGGTCCTGGAGAGGGAGGCCTTGTCAGTTCCTCCCCATCAACTTCTGAGTCCTCTTCCTCTGTTAGGACAGGCTCGGGAGTCGGGGTCACAACAAGATGACTTATATGGACGTGGCTGAAGAAGTTAGACAAGCTGGTTTCCAGGTAATGAGAACAGGAAGTGGAGTCATTGATGGGAGCTGCTAATGTCCTTTCTTCTCAAGAAGATGTGCTGGTCGGTTTTTGTTCAACCCTTTGCGGTTACTGATAAAGGAGAATATTTGTACCTCAGGGCTGAATGGTGGTCTCTGAGCTTGGTTGTTTTCTTGCAGACATTTCATTGCTGGTGATGTTACATAGTTTGGGTAATGAAAAATCTGCTAGAAAAACAACCAAGCTCGGAGAGCAACAAGGACCTCTCCTTTGTAGTTAGCTGCCTGTGTTATTGGGACTGTGTAAATACGGCTCCTCATTGTCTTACCTGCTCATTGTCTCTTAGACTCATTGTCAATGTTGTGGTCCACTGGCAGACTGTGGAGCTGGCAGCAGAGTCGGACAGTGAGGAGGCTGGGGAGGAACATGGGCCAGTCCTGGAATCTGGGGAAGGCCCGGACGAGGGCTCTGCGTTGGAGGCAGAGATGGGGCCAGGGCCATCTGGGAGTTATGTGCTGCCTCCGGAGCCTCCAGAGTCTGACGTCAGCGAGGCAGAGGAACAGGGGGATCTTGTTCCCAGTGCGCGTATGCACAGAGCTGCCAGAAGGCAAGAACAGTTAAGACAAAAGGGGCGACTCAGGAGTAAGGCTTGGAGATGATTGGCCCCTCCCATAAGACATAAAGGAGGAGCAAAGGATCAAAGCCTAGGTCAGAACAGTCTCCTGAAGGTGACACAGAATCTGATCTATCTGGTCTGGTCTATCACTTCACTACCCTCCGACTGGGAGAATTCGTATCAATCCATAACAGGTGCTCATCTTAAAATATACAGTAGATGTGGGTGCGTATGTGTCCCAAAGGTGCTTTTTCAAAAGACAACTGGGTTTTTGTTTTTTCCTTGAAGACGTTTCGCTTCTCATCCAAGGAGGCTCTTCAGAACTGGAGAAGCTTCTTGGATGAGAAGCGAAACGTCTTCGAGGAAAAACAAAGGAAGTTCAGTTGCCTTTTGAAAAAGCGCCTTTGGGACAACCATGACCTGGATGACTGAGAATCTCCATACACAGGTGCAGGGGTGGGCTTCAAAAAATTTAGCAAGGGGTTCTCTGCCCGGTTGCTGGGTGGACGTGGCCATGGTGGGCGTGACCTAGTTGGCTTCCTGCACCACAGCGGAGGGTTGTTTTTGCCCTCCCCGGGCTCCGGAGGCTTTTCTCGAGCCTCTGGGAGGGCGAAAATGGCTCCGGAGGCCCTCTGGACGCTGGAAATGGGCCTGTTTCCAGCCTTCCTGAACTTCCGGTAGGCCTGTTTTTCACCCTTCCCAAGCCTCCATGCGCACCCTGCACTTATCTGCATCCAAAACGGGCCGCGTGGGGACTCCTGGGAGGGGCGAAGCAGGGTGAGAGGGGCCAGGCAGGAGTGGGATTTGGGGGTTCTCCAAACTGCACAGAATCTTAGCTAGAGGTTCTCCCGAACCCCTGCGAACCCTCAGCAGCCCCACCCCTGGATAGATGTGTGTGTCCTTTTAGGCTACGGCGCAATATAGATTTTATCAGGTTGTTAAGTTGTGAGTAGCCGTGCTTGGTTTAGCATTGTGAATTAGTCATCGGTATTTACACAAAGAGCGCCAAACCGCAAACAAAGAGCACGTTCCTTCATTAAAATATGGGAGATCTTTTCCAGTGCTAAGCAGTCATTCAGAATTGAACACACACACACACACATACATATTTTTCTTCTAGCCAGGTTTTTCCTACGTAACCAAGGTTTTTCTGCAGCCCTAGCTCAGTGGAATCACATCCACTCGATTCAGAATATCTATGAGAAAATATCTATAAGAAAATAGATATTGTACCTTTACAGGGAGGATACATGAGATGTGGGTGTGGCTTACTGATGATGGCTAACGAGCCAGAAATAGATCTATATAAGTCTCTCACCTGGCAGCAAGAACTTGCTGGCTGCCAGAAAGAAAAAAGCCCAGAATTGAGTGGATGTGATTCCACTGAGTTAGGGCTGCAGAAAAACCTTGGTTACGTAGGAAAAACCTGGCTAGAGGAAAAACACACATAAATCCCACAAAGAAGTAAGAATATATATATATTTCTGTTTCATTTTTCCCGTTAGGAAACTTTTGTGCCTCAAGTATTAGGGGAGAGAATTGTCCATGGTAATATGATAAAATTGCCATGAAACATTCATGCATCGCGTTGCATAAAATATTGCAAGAAGCCTAAGCAAGCCTTTCAGGGAGACGGTTCCCCACAAGGGGAAGATTTTACTCATAAATTGCATATAAATATTGTATTCAACCAAATATATTAAGAAGAGACAGATGCATAATTGTATGCATCAGTTGGGTATATTTTCCTCCTTTCGTGTAGTCATGTTCAATTCTGGACCAGTCCCTCCAGTTTTCTTGGCAAGGTTTTCGAAAGGGGTTGGCCATTGTCTCTTTCCTAGGGCTGAGAGAGAGTGACTGGCCCAGTTTGGAGGAATTCCTGGGGGTGGTAGAAAAATATGGAACTGTCTTTCTGGGTTTCTGAGTATGTTTAATGGTAGTTGGTGTAAAATGCTTTTTTAATAAGGTGATATAAAGTTGGAAATTGCATTGGTTGAGCAGAATGGAAGGGAGGGAGGGAAACACAGGAAGGTAGATAGGTAGGTAGGTGGGAAGGAAGGAAGGAGGGGAAGGAGGGGAAGGCAGGAAGGAAGGAAAAGGAAGGAAGGAAGAAAAACACAGGAAGGTAGGTAGGTGGGAAGGAAGGAAGGAAGGAAGGAAGGAAGGAAGGAAGGAAGGAAGGAAGGAAAGAAGGAAGGAAAAGGGGAAAGAAGAAAGGAAAGAAAGGGGAAAAGGGATGGATGGAAGGAAGGAAGGAAGGAAGGAAGGAAAAGGGGAAAGAAGAAAGGAAAGAAAGGGGAAAAGGGATGGAAGGAAGGAAGGAAGGGAGGAAAAGGGGAAAGAAGAAAAGAAAGAACGGGAAAAGGGATGGATGGAAGGAAGGAAGGAAGGAAAAGGGGAAAGAAGAAAGGAAAGAAATGGAAAAAGGGAAGGAAGGAAGGAAGGAAGGAAGGAAGGAAGGAAGGAAGGAAAACACAGGAAGGTAGGTAGGTAGATAGGTAGGTGGGAAGAGGGGAAGGAGGGGAAGGAGGGGAAGGCAGGAAGGAAGGAAAAGGAAGGAAGGAAGAAAAACACAGGAAGGTAGGTAGGTGGGAAGGAAGGAAGGAAGGAAGGAGAAGGGGAAAGAAGAAAGGAAAGAAAGGAAAGAAAGGGGAAAAGGGAAGAAAGGATGGATAGATGGATGGATGGAAGAAAGGAAAGAAAGAAGGGAGGGAGGGAGGGAGGGAGGGAGGGAGGGAGGGAGGGAGGGAAAAGGGATGGAATGAAGGAAAACATGGGAAGGTAGATAGGTAGGTAGGTAGGTGGGTGGAAAGGAAGGAAGGAGGGGAAGGAAGGAAAAAGGGAAGGAAGGAAGGAGGGAAAACACAAGAAGGTAGGTAGGTGGGAAGGAAAGAAAGGAGAAAAGGGATGGATGGATCAATGGATGGATGAATGGAAGAAAGGAAGGAAGGAAGGAAGGAAAAGGAAAAAAGGGAGGGAGGGTGCGAGACATACATTTAAGGCTTTCCAGGAAACGTAAAAAAAATCAAATAAACATACTGTGAAATGTTTTTCATTTTTACATTGCCTAATATAAAAATAAAAGAAAATAAAATGAACCGACAACATCTAGGCAGGGTGAGCTGTCTTCCTTTAGCATTTCCAGCGAAGGCAACTTGATTAGTTAAGCAAAAAAAAATGTTCTTCGAAGAGCAGCTCTTAGATCCAATTTGGCTTGCCACACGCTGTGTGGATGTAAAGCATTTCATGGCGATAATCTAATTTCGCTGGGAAACAGGATTCCAAGTTCGGCGAGGCGACTCCCAGGGTCGGTATTGTACCGTATGATGTTTGCATCATGTACGTATAATGGGTTTCCTAATGATCTCATTCTACGGGATGCAAAAATAGAATCGCTTTACGGGACATTTTAATGCTCCAGGATTTATTTATTTATTTATTTATTTATTTATTTATTTATTTATTTATTTATTTATTTATTTATTTATTTATTTATTTATTTATTTATTTATTTATTTATTTATTTATTTATTGGTTCGGTTTATATGCCGCCCTTCTCCGGAGACTCAGGGCAGCTTACAATGCGTTAAGCAATAGCCTTCATACTTACAGAGGCTGACTCTGTAAACCGCTTAGAGAGGGCTGTAAAAGCACTGTAAAGCGGTATACAAGTCTAAGTGCTATTGCTATATCCCATTGAAGTATCTGTCTGATTAACTGACAACTCAACATTTCCCGTTCTGTGACAATGAGAATTTATTTATTTATTTATTGGTTCAATTTATATGCCGCCCTTCTCCAGAGACTCAGGGCGGCTTACAATGCATTAAGCAATAGCCTTCATACTTTTGTATATACCTGCTTAGTAGGGCTTTTTTGCCCCTCCCCCAAGCGGTGTTCTTTTTTATACAAAGTCAGCTTATTGCCCCCACAATCCGGGTCCTCATTTTACCTACCTTGGAAGGATGGAAGGCTGAGTCAACCTTGAGCCTTGTGAGAAGCCTGTCCTTCCATTTCCTTTTTCCAACCTCTTCAAGATGTGAATCCCACAAGTAGTCCTTGACTTATGACCACGATTGAGCCCAAATGTTCTGTTGCTAAGTGAGACAGCTGTTAAGTGACGTTTGCCCCATGTTATCACCTTCCTTGCCACCGTTGTTAAGTGAGTCACTGGGCTTGTTTTAGTTCTTTCTTTGATTTCTTTCTTTTTATTGCTTTATATTCGTCTATTATTAGTTTTTGTTTTCCTTTTAAAATATTTTATTTTTTAATGTATGTATGTATGCACGTACATACGTATGTATGTATGTATGTATGTATGTATGTATGTATGTATGTATATTATGTGAATAGGGAGTCCCATTCCATTTGCCAAAAATCAGGAGTTTGCTAGCGCCTAACCCAGGGGTGAAATGCTCCAGGTTCGGTCCGGTTCGCCTTAACTGGTAGTAAAAAAGGCTACTAGTTCGCCGAACCGGTAGTAAAAAATGTAAAAAAAAAAAAAAAAAAAAAGTTCCTACGATCAGCTGAGTGACATGCAATCGTCGGAACTTTTTAAAAAAAACTTTTAAAAAACTTTTTCTCGGACCTAGTGGTAAAAATGCTTTTAAAAAGTTAAAAAAAGGCTCCGATGATCACAGCTGTGCTGCGTGATCCTCAGAGCCTTTTTTTTTTTTACTTTTAAAAATATTTTTTTACAACCTATTCGGCCATGCCCACCTAGTCACATTACCCCCACCCCCCACCAAGCCACGCCCACAGAACCAGTAGTTTCATCACTGGCCTAACCGAAAAAAGTTTTTATTAAAAGTTGCCAGCTTCTAGAAGCTTTTTAAATCATATATATAAAAGGAAAAAAAAAAGAAATAATCTTTTGTGACCTATCCCTTCATCTGATGACATGACCCTTTGCTCACAGCAGCTGGTGACTTTTAATAAAAAAAAAGTTTGGGTTTAGGGGGTTGCCAATTCCTTCTGATTTTTTTGACAGATGGAATTCTCTCTTCACCTAATGTAAATGTAGCCCAGGCTACCACGAGGTCCTCAAAAGAGTTCCCTTTCAATGCTTTTTAAAAAGGAAACAATGGTAGAGAGGACAAAAAAGACATGTCTTCTTTCATGACAGTGAGATGCCTTCAACCTCACTTTGGCTGTCAGTGTGCTGGTCAAGGAGAGATAAAAGACACGACCGAAAATATTGCGAAGGTTTGAAAGGCCGAATCAACCTTCTCGGGAGCTGGCGATCAGATAAAACTCCTCCCTGGTTTTTTTTCTTCTATCTCTCGGTAGATGACAGCGCGTGGAAACCTTTTCATAGAATTAGTCACATCTCTTGGGACACCGAGGCCAAGCTTTGAATGGCTAGCTAGTTTCCAGGCTGACAGTTGATGTGACTATTTTTCCTCCCCCCCCCTCTTTTTCGCCTGTTCAACTTGCATCTCCCTCTCCGAAGTCAGCGGAAGAGGTCAGGCGGTTCACCAAGTAAATGCTATAACTTAACAAGCGTCTTTCTCGTTTTGTTCTTTCCGTTTTGCGGTTGATATTTCGATTTATCAAGAGGTAGCGGGGAAAAAAAATCTCTTCGTTCAGACGAAGCCCACCCCGCTTTCTCTCCACTTATTTCTCTTTCTGCATTCGAAGGCCAGAACTGATTTCACAGAATAACGGAGTTGGAAGGGACCTTGGAGGTCTTCTAGTCTAACTCCCTGCTCAGGCAGGAAAGTCTATAGCAGTGTTGGCGAACATTTTTGGCACCGAGTGCCAAAAAAGAAATGTGTGCGGAGAAGCACCGGAAACCGGAAGAGCAGTTTCCCAGCGCGTATGTGCGCACCAGGAAGCTGAGCTTCCATTTCCGGCACACACATGCGTGCTGGTCACCTGATTTTCCAGTTTCCGGTGCTCCTGTGCACACGAGACCAGTTGGCGCGCATGTTAGAACTCGGAAGAGCAACAGGCGATAGCTGGTGTGCCCGGAGAGATGGTTCTGCGTGCCACATCCGGCATGCATGCCATAGGTTCGCCATCACGGGCCTATACCATTTTAGACAAATGGTTGTCCAGTCTCTTCTGTTGTCCCCAATTCGGGTCTGAGCCCAGTGCCGAAGCCAATGATGGACGCCAGACACCAGGTGCAGGTTTTCTGATTGTTTTTTATTGGGGTACTCCAAAGAAAAAGCGCTCCTGGCCAAAAATGCCAAGAACAAAGGATTAAATAAGCTTTATTTTACTTATTTATTTATTATTTATTTGATTTGATTTTTATACCGCCCTTCTCCAACAGGACTCAGGGTGGTGAACAGCCGAGATAAAACATAACATATAAAATTTAAAAAACAGTTTAAAAGACATTAAACAATTTCGGCCCTCAATTTAAAACAACCCAGTTAAAACCAGTTCAAATTAAAACCGAAAGGATGGCATCAAGCCAGCCCGGCTAGATAAAATAAATGAGTTTTCAGGGCCCGACGAAAAGTCCGGAGGTCTGGTATCATGCGTATCTCTGGGGGTAGGTCGCTCCAGTGGGCAGGTGCCGCCACAGAGAAGGCTCTTCCCCTGGGGGTCGCCAGCCGACATTGTCTGGCCGACGGCACCCTGAGGAGGCCCTCTCTGTGTGAGCGAACTGGCCGGTGGGAGTTTATTGGCGGCAGAAGGCAGTCTCGTAGATACCCCGGCCCTAAGCCATGGAGCGCTTTAAAGGTGGTCACCAACACCTTGAAGTGCACCCGGAAGACCACCGGAAGCCAGTGCAGCTCGCGCAGGAGAGGAGTCACATGGGAGCGCCCCGTCGCTCCCATAATCCCCCGCGCGGCCGCATTCTGGACCAGCTGGAGCCTCTGGGTGCACCCCAAGGAAAGCCCCATGTAGAGAGCATTGCAGTAGTCCAGGCGGGAAGTGACGAGTGCCTGAGTGACCGTGCGTAGGGAGTCCCGATCCAGAAAGGGATGCAACTAGTGTATCAGGTGGACCTGATAAAAAGCCCCCCTGGCCACGGCCGTCATATGCTCTTCTAAAGACAGCCGTGCATCCAGGAGGACGCCCAAGTTGCGAGCCCTCTCCTCGCAACTTTATAAATGTATAAAGCCCTCTTTATACATTTTCACTAAAAGAAAAGGCAGGACAAGGTGAGATAATGAGAAATACCATCCAATAAACGTTTTAGTAATAATTCTACAATTTGTTCTATTGGTCTCTAGCTGTCCCTATTCCTAAGCCTTGGCTAATGAATGCCCCAGGAGTTATCTAATACACATTTAATTGGCTGCAGGCCATCTGTATTCCTAATTGTTAGCTGAGGCCTGCAAGTTGTCTAACTCTTGTTACTTTTATCAGCTTTCTAACTACCCAGAATTGTTACAAGATTTACACATGCATATTTCCTGTAGATAAACATTCTTTGTTCTTGCCAGACAGACTCCACAATTACAGGCTTCCAGATTTACTTTCAAGTGTATATCATGACCTGGCTTTATTTTGGCATGCCGCCCATCACTTCTTAAAAAATCTCCAGGATTGGAGAACCCACAACTTCTGGAGGCAGGTTCTTCCACAGATTAATTGTTCTAACTGTCAGGAAGTTTCTCCTTAAAGGCAGAGGCAAGCATTTCCAAAAGGTAATTGTTTCCACCTTAAGAAGTGCTGGCTGGCTGAATTATAGATGGCTGAAGGAACATTGATTCTCCTTATTAAATATGTGCACACACCTTCAAAAAGCGACGGCACGTAGAAAATATATTTGCATTTTCTAACGACTCCTTTGTGTGAAGGACTACTTATTGGAATATGCAAGGAGTATATTTATTTGTTTGTTTTTATTTACTAGAGTGCCTAGGCTGCTAAATCCATCCAAGGCTCTGAGCCACTTAGAATTTAGTGCGCGCGGAAAAATAAAAACCATGCATCAAATGGTAAAATAAGATCTAAATTTATAGTAAATAGCGATATCACTCTTTTGTGTTGTTGTGTTGAGTGGAATGGTGATCATCAACAAGAAGAGCCATTTGTGAAGAATGGTATAGGATCTCCTGAGGAAGGAAGGAAGGAAGGAAGACAGGAAGGAGGGAGGGAGGGAGGAAGGAAGGAAGACAGGAAAGAAGACAGGAAGGCAGGAAGGAAAAAAGACAGGAAGGAAGGAAGGAAGACAGGAAGGAAGATGAAGGAAGGACGGAAGGAAGGAAGGAAGACAGGAAGGAAGATGAAGGAAGGACGGAAGGAAGGAAGGAAGACAGGAAGGAAGATGAAGGAAGGATGGAAGGAAGGAAGGAAGACAGGAAGGAAGATGAAGGAAGGACGGAAGGAAGGAAGGCAGGAAGGAAGACGAAGGAAGGATGGAAGGAAGGAAGGAAGACAGGAAGGAAGATGAAGGAAGGACGGAAGGAAGGAAGACAGGAAGGAAGATGAAGGAAGGATGGAAGGAAGGAAGGAAGACAGGAAGGAAGATGAAGGAAGGACGGAAGGAAGGAAGGCAGGAAGGAAGACGAAGGAAGGAAGGAGGGAAGGAAGGAAGGAGAGAAGAGAAGAGAAGAGGACAGGTGAATTCCAATGAAAAAAAAGGATCTGAAGAACTAAAGAAGACCAACTCAAGGGTGCTTTCCCAAAAGGCAAGTAGACTTTCTTGGTTTCTTTCCTTGAAAACATTTCGCTTCTCATCCAAGAAACTTCTTCAGTTCTAGTGAAGAAGCTTCTTGGATGAGAAGCGAAAGGTTTTCAAGGAAAAAAAAAACTCCAAGAAAGTCCACTTGCCTTTTGAAGAAAAAAAAAGAGTACCTTCAGGGCAACCATGACCTTGGATGATTGATAATCTCAAAGGAGACCAACCTTTTGGGACACAAGCCTTGCAAGCTGTTGCATCTGAATTCTTGTAATGACCGTGGAGAAACCATGGGAACCAACCGTTACATGATACAGGATATTTATTTTAGCATAGTTTTTTTTTTCATCTGTTAATAATAACCCATAATGCCTTAAGTGGCTGTGGGTAGTGACGATGATTGCAGAGAAGGGCATGAAACTATGATAGAAGAATCTCAGGTCAATACTTTTTAGAGATGATGGGGAAATTGGACACGAGCTAAACTTTAGTTGGGACGCGGTGGCTCAGTGGCTAAGACACTGAGCTTGTCGATCGAAAGGTCGGCAGTTCAGCGGTTCGAATCCCGAGCACGGCATAACGGGGTGAGCTCCCGTGACTCGTCCCAGCTTCTGCCAACCTAGCAGTTTGAAAGCAGGTAAAAAATGCAAGTAGAAAAATAGGGACCACCCTTGGTGGGAAGGGAACAGCATTCCGTGCGCCTTTGGCGTTGAGTCATGCCGGCCACATGACCACGGAGAAGTCTTTGGACAGCGCTGGCTCTTCGGCTTTGAAACGGAGATGAGCACCGCCCCCTAGAGTCAGGAACGACTAGCACATACGTGCGAGGAGAACCTTTTCACCTTTAAACTTTAGTTCTGCTTTCTGAGATCCTTCCACAGCAAAATCAAGGACCGATTTTATACGCAGGCCCAAACAGTCATCCCAAACTATTTGCACACTGCTGCATTCGGGAAGTGTGAATCACATACATTTGCATTCAAATTGGGCAACGACAACATCAGACGCACAATTTCTGACCCGGAACGCCAAGCGAAGGATGAGAGAACGTGTGAAACAGCCCTGAAAATATTCTCTGCGTTTGGTCCCCCCGCCTTACTCTATCTACTCCGAAATGATTATTTATGGTTTGATTCCATCTGATTTGTCTGCTATCGTGGACATGTTTTATTTATATGCGGCTCGCTTTTTTAAAATTCGTGTTTGTTTGTTTTTTTTTGGAGAGGTGTGATCGTATGATTTTAATAATTGCACACTATCTCACGATAGAATGATTCATTCTGCAGAGGACTTAAAGTAGCAGAGACATGCCTGGGCCTGATGCAAGGGTGAAATCCTCCGGGGTAACGATGGCGGCCGGTGGTTCGGAGAACCGGTAGCGATCGTGGCGCGAAGCTCCTCCCACCCACCCAGTTGTTGTTACTTCCTGGTTTTAAGGGGCCACATAGGGACCCATACTAATCTGTGTATGTTAACCCTTCAATGCACCTGGTATCATATAAACACAGCAGCATATGTATCATATACTATGATTAAAGAGAATTATATTTAAATCTATAACTCCTATTATCTTTATTGAGTCTGATCCTGAAAATATTGCAACAAGCTGGTAGCAGAGGATGGTTAATTGACTCAATAAGTAATTAAAAATGTCCAAGAAAGATAGGCCCAACACCAGGGCCTACAGCAAAGAAATAGAAACTGATCAAGAGATGATCAACGAATCCACTAATGCGATTTCGAGAGAATCCGAAGAATACACCACTGAAGAAGAAGAACTGATGAGTGAAAATAATGACCAGGAAGAAATCGAAATAGAAAATAACGAACTCAGGTCAGAGATATTAAAGATACTAAAAAGCCAAAAGAATGACGAAAGCCTCATCGCGGACCTCCAGGAGATGCTGAGAAACAGCGGAGCAGCGAGAGAGAAAAACGTCATTAAACAAAAACCCAAAGATCAAAAAACTGTGAGTGAAATGACTACTGAGAAAATAGTTGTAAAAAAGAAAAGATGTGATCCCGCGCGAAATTTTGAATGGCAGCCATCTTGGTTTCAACGAACTTCAAAAGAGAGTGAAGCAGAGCCAATCAAAACGCTCAGTTCAAAATTTCTGGCGCGAAAAACACTATCAGACGAAGAAAGTGAAAAAGAAGTCTCAAACTCTTCAGATGATCCAAAATCAGAAAGTGAAGACGATTTAACAAAATATCAAGTAAAGTCAGCAATGAAAACGCTTTTTACTGCTTTTGGGCCAAGATTGAAAATTTCCAAGACATCTATGAAGAAGCAAGAAATCAAACCGACAACTCAAGACCTGCACGCTCCCATCCTGACTTCGAAAGCGACGACACCCGAGCCCAGAGAGCCATGCCGATTCCGCCCTACACCGCAGACAAGATCGAGTGCCAACGCACACAAAAGAAAGAGAAGAACCGTCGCCACCACCAGAACCCCGAAAACCGAGCCAGAGACCGACTCATCTGAGGAGGAGCAGATCGAGAGAGCTGAAAGGGAGAGAACCTTCCACGACGACGCCAAAGAAGAAATGAGCAACGCGCATGTGCAAAACTACGTAAACAGCCCCGAAAGACTTGAACTGGCCAGAGAACCGCGCAGACTCGTTGCAAGCATCCCAATGCCGTTCTGTAATTTCCTGCACTTGAGAGACCACGGACTGCCTCAGGTTGTAAGTAATGGACAAAATAATGTGGGTAACTTACCCAGTGACTTCCCAAAACTTAGAGTTGATGGCATTAATTTACAAGAGTGGTATCAACAGCTTCAGGTTATTTTTATGAAAGAAAATTTACTATTCTTTATAACTAGCCCTCCAAGAAGACCTTGGACTTTAAAAATAGATTGTTTACATCATAGAGCATTTTTCATAATAATATCTAGCGTGTCTCCTGCAATATATCATAGCATCAAACCAAACCTAACTGTATCAGAAATAATTCAATGCATGTTTAATCTATTTCACAGCGATAGCGTGGCTACAACCACAAGAATGTCTAAGGATTTCTTTTCCTCTAGAGTGAAACCAGGGGTTTCTATAAGTGAGCATTTGATAAATCTAAACAAAATAAGAGTTGAGCTGCAATTGAGGGGGGAAGTGATTTCAGATCAAACAATGAAAAGTGTTATTATCAATTCACTTGATCCATCATGGGATAACTTTATGTCACACTTAGATACCATTAATTTGGGATATTTATCCATAGAGAGTCTATCTAACAAATTGATAGCAGAAGACAATTCAAGAAAAAATCGTTCCAGTAACCAAACAGAACACAAATCTTTTAGGAAAGTAGTCTTTCAAGATAAATATAATGAGGCCTTTAGATGCCACAATTGTGGATCCAGGGAACACAGTAGCAGAGACTGCCCCAAAGTCTCAAGGGAGAGACATAGGCCAGAATATAGGAGCAAATACAATTACAGACAATCTTCCACAGATAGACACAAATATAGAAGTCCACCAAATTACAAAGAAGGTAGAGGGGGTAGAGAAAATTCAAAAGAGAGAAAATCTGGGTCACTAAATGGGCTAAATAAACAAGACAGCACCAGAACACAACAAGATGAGAACAATAATTGGCTTATTGATTCTGGTGCAACAAATCACACCACTAACAACAAAAGTATATTATCTTCATTTACAGAAGATAAGTTTGTGATAAAGGTAGCCAATCAAGAAAAAGTTCAAGTATTAGGCAGAGGAAATGTGACCTTGCCTGGTCTAGGGAAAATAGAGGGGGTATTATTAATCCCAGAAATACCTCACAACATACTAAGTGCTATAAAACTAAGCAGAGAATCTGACATCAATATAGTTTTCTCAAAGGGGAAAGCAACAATAGAAAAGAACAAAACAAATGTAGGTACTGTTATGATAAAAGGAGGTCTACCCTATCTGATAACTAAAGAGAGATGGTTACATAACATTGATTCAAATATGGAAGATTGTATTGAAGCAGATGATGAAAATGTCAGTAACAGTGACAATGATGAGTGTAGAATAACTCATGATCACAAAAATACACACAATGAGAAGAAACCAAAAATAGGTAAACTAATTCATGATGAGTGTGCTCACATCTTACATAGGAAGTTAGGACATGCAAGCTTTCCTGTAGTACAAAAAATGACTGAACACGCAGAAGGTGTCAAAATAAAAAATTGTGAAAATTATTTGGAATGCTCAGTATGTAAATCCACCAAACTAAAAACCAGTCCCAGACCAAAAAAATCTAACAGATCAACTAACAATATTTTTGATTTAGTACATATGGACTTAGTTGGTCCATTAACTCCATCAATTACCTATAGAAAACGTTACTTCCTAACAATAGTGGATGACTACAGTCGCTATGGTTTTGTTTACACATTAAAGCACAAGGATGAAACCTTTCAGAAATTTAAGGAATTCTACAAACGCATAGAAACACAACATAATATCAGAATAAAACAAATTATGACAGATAGGGGATGTGAATTCATGTCTAAAGAATTCTCCCAATGGTTAAAGGATAGAGGAATGCTACATTTCACGTCCAATCCATTTTCTGCATTTCAAAATGGAATTGCAGAGAGAAAGAATTCCACACTACAAACCATGATTAGATGCACATTAGAGGATGCTGGTTTAGGCAAACAATTTTGGTCAGAGGCCTTACATTATTCAAATTACACTCAAAATAGAACCTGGTCCAGTATTGTGAATAAGACACCATATGAGGTGATGTACAATAGAAAACCCAAATTAGCACACATGCACATATTTGGAGTCACTGCAGACGTACACATACCTAAACAATTGAGGAGAAAGGGAGAAAACGTATCCAGGAGATTAAGATTCATGGGATACGAAACTGGAACCAAAGGGTACAGATTCATTCAGTGATGTCCCAGTGCCTGGAGGCCGTGCGGGCCTGGATGGGGAGAAACAGGCTCCAACTCAACCCCTCCAAGACCGAGTGGCTGTGGCTTCCGGCGTCCCGATATAGCCAGCTGATGCCATCGCTGGCTATTGGAGGCGAATCACTCGCCCCCACGGAGAGGGCTCGTAACTTGGGCGTCCTCCTGGACGCACGGCTGTCGTTAGAAGATCATTTGGCGGCCGTGGCCAGGGGGGCTTTTTATCAGGTTCGCCTGATACGCCAGTTGCGCCCCTTTCTAGATCGGGACTCCCTACGCACAGTCACTCAGGCACTCGTCACTTCCCGCCTGGACTACTGCAATGCTCTCTACATGGGGCTCCCCCTGGGGTGCACCCGGAGGCTCCAGCTGGTCCAGAATGCGGCCGCGCGGGGGATTTTGGGGGCGACGAGGCGCTCCCACGTGACACCTCTCCTGCGCGAGCTGCACTGGCTCCCGGTGGTCTTCCGGGTGCGCTTCAAGGTGTTGGTGACCACCTTTAAAGCGCTCCATGGTTTAGGGCCGGGGTACTTACGAGACCGCCTTCTGCCACCAATAGCCTCCCACCGGCCAGTACGCTCCCACAGAGTGGGCCTCCTCAGGGTGCCGTCCGCCAGACAATGTCGGCTGGCGACCCCCAGGGGGAGAGCCTTCTCTGTGGCGGCGCCCGCCCTCTGGAACAACCTCCCCCCAGAGCTACGTACAATAACAGACCTCCGGATTTTTCGTCGGGCCCTGAAAACCCATTTATTCCAACTAGCTGGGCTGGCTTGAGTCAAATTTTAAATGGATTTTAAATTGGAATGTTTTAATTACGGCCAAAATTATTTAATTATTTTAAACAGTTTTTAGATTTTGTATGTTTGTATGTATGTCTTGTTTTTACTTTGGCTGTTCACCGCCCTGAGTCCTACATTGGAGAAGGGCGGTATAGAAATTTAAACAAATAAAATAAATAATAATAACAAATTTATAGTATCCAGAACAGCTGTGTTCCATGAGCAGGCCAATTGGTCTAAATTGCACCTTAATGAAATATTTCCTAATAAATGCAAAGATACGATATCTTGCGAGGAAGGAACAACAAAAAATCAAAATATTAACAAAAGTAAGAACAAAACCAAAACTTGGACAAATAGTTAACATAAAATAAAGACAGACACATTAACAAAAAAGGAAGCTAGATATTTGCATGACAACCATAGCAAGCCTGAAAGAACTATTAGAAACAATAGAAACCAAATACCAAATAAATACAAAGATTACATAATGCATATGAATGGAGAACAAATAACACCTAACACATATGAGGAAGTTTTGAAACTTCCCCGTGAAGAAAGAAAAAAATGGGAACTAGCTATGGAAAAAGAGATGGAAAGTTTACAAGGATTAAATGTATTCACACCTGCTATCGCACCTAAGGATAAAACAATTATAGGTACCAGATGGATTTATAAAATTAAGAACTTAGAAGGAGGCAATACCTTATACAAGGCTAGACTAGTTGCACAAGGTTATGCACAAAAATATCCAGAAGACTATACTGACACATATTCACCCACAGTGAGAACAGAGAGTGTCAAAACAGCTCTTGTAGTAGCATCTGCACTCAATCTGGACGTATTTCAATATGACATACAGACTGCGTACTTACACGCAAAATTAGATAAGGAAATATATGTAAGAGCACCACACAGTCAATACACTAATAAGAACGAAATTTGGTTATTAAATAAGAGTCTGTACGGATTAAAGCAATCTGGCAAAAGATGGTACGATTGCTTGGTAAAAGTACTTAAGACCATGGATTTTAACGCCACCACTGCTGATAACTGTTTCTTTGTAAAAAAGAGTAATGATCATATTGAATTTGTATTAATTTATGTGGATGATATTTTATATATTGGAAAGCATAAAGAGAGCAGGGAAATCTTTGTAAATAAGTTAAACGAACACTTCTCGTTGAAATCTCTAGGTAAAGTGAATAAATACCTTGGTGTACAAATTAACAAAACCAAAAGGGGATTCAAACTTACACAGAAAGATAAAATCATTGAACTCCTAAACAAATGTAACTTAAATAATGCCAAAACCTGTGACACCCCTATGCAAACTGATTTTCTTAGAAACACTGATGAATCTTCCCCTGAGTTTAAAGACAACACATTTTACAGATCAGTTATAGGTTCACTCCTTTATATATCTAATTGGACTAGGCCAGATATTGCATTACCTCTCAATTTATTGTCAAGATATGTTAGCAAACCAACCTTGTATCATTGGGAAGCTGTCAAAAGAATTCTAAGATATCTGAAAGGTACATTAGATTTTTGTTTAATATTGGAACCCAATAATGACAAAGAACCAAAAATTACTTGTTATGCTGATGCAGATTGGGCTGGTGATACATCATGCAGAAAGAGTACCTCTGGTTATGTTTTTCTATTGAATGATTGTCCAGTTTACTGGTATACTGGTAAACAAGAACTGGTAGCCACTTCTACCACAGAAGCGGAATATGTTTGCTTGTCCAAAGCTGCAAATAACCTTGTATGGTTCAATGATTTGATCACAGATGTTTGGAAGAAACCTACTTTACCATTTATTATGCATGAAGACAATAAAGCGGCCATTGAGATATCCAGATCCGATGCAATTGGACAAAGGTCCAGGCATATTGATATAAAATTTAAGCACGTGAGACAACTGTCTCAAGACGGATTCATCAAAGCAATACATTGTGATACTTCTGAACAATTAGCTGACATATTAACAAAGCCCTTACCTTCTAAACAACACAAATATTTAACTTCTAAATTATATGTATTATATTGTCCTGAATCTGAATGTAATTGGTGTTGTATAACGAACCGGCATTTAGAGGGGGATTTGTCAGATGTAAATGCCTTATTCTCTAATGTGTAAATAATGTATATATGGAACATCAGGGGTTAACTTATTCTTTGGACTTTAATGTATTCATAATTCACCACTCCCATTCCTGGCTCCACCCCTTGTATATATAAGAAGCCACCCTCACCATTCTCCTTGCTTCTATCTTGAATATTCAGCGAATATAGAATGCCTACTATGATTAAAGAGAATTATATTTAAATCTATAACTCCTATTATCTTTATTGAGTCTGATCCTGAAAATATTGCAACAATATTTATTACATTTTACTGCATTTTTTAAATTAATACTACCATGCATTGATAGAAATTAACAGATTTTTTTCCCTGTAGATGATGAAACGAGACCTCATGTTTTTAATGTTTCAACGCCAATGTTGTTGGAAGTGCCAATAAAATAAATATATGTTTAATTTTATCGACCATTTACACAGTACACTGCTTTTTCGGGGGCCCATAATGCTGTTAAGACGGCGCTGTAGAGTTTACGAAGAACAGGATTCATCTTAATCAACTGGTGGAAAAGTTACTTTTTTCCCCCCTCGTTTTTTGGCCTACTCCCCTGCAGCTCTACAAATGGACAGAACGTGATATTTATTGGAGGATTCGAACTTGAATTCAGGCTGTCCTGAAAAAACCAACCAAATACAGGTAGTCCTTGACTACGATTGAGCTCAAAATTTCCGTTGCTAAGCGAGGCATCTGTTAAGTGAGTTCCATCCCATTTTAAGCCCTTTCTCGCCACCATTGTTAAACGAATCACTGCGGTTGTTAAGTCAGTCACATGGTCGCTCAGTGAATCTGGCTTCCTCATTGACTTGGCTGGGTCAGAAGGTCAGAAAAGGGCATCCTGGGAGCATCCCGGGACATTTCAACTGTCATAAATACAAGTCAGTTTCCAAGTGTCTGAATTTGGATCACATGACCATAGGAATGTTGGAATGGTCATAAGTGTGAGAAACCATCGTAAATCACTTGTTTCAGTGCGGTTGTAAGTTACAATGACTCTGGAAAAAAAGTGACTTATGACCGCTTCTCACATTTATGACTGTTGCAGCATCTCCAGGGTCACAGGTGATCCAAATTCAGACTCATATTTATGACGGTCGTAGCATCCTGGGGTCTCGTGATCCTTTTTTGCGACTTTCTGACCCAGCAGAATCCATAAGGAAACCAGATTCACTTAACAACTCTGTTGCTAACTTAACAACCTCACTGATTCGCTTAACAACTCATGTTAGGAAATGGTTATTTGTTTAACTAGTTGGTCGGGCAATATATAAACCAACAATGTATGTTTGCAGTCAGAAAGGTATTATATTGCTTTAAGACTGTATTGCATCATACTGTATCCTGATTGGCTAAGCTCTGTAGCCAATGTACTTAAGGGAAGTCAGGATCATGGCTTGTGTGGATACTACACCATCTTACCTGCTTATTTGCTGTAACTCTCTACCTGATCTCTCTGCATGATCACTGTTTGATCATAGCTACATGTTGCTTTCTATTATTTATTGAATGTTTTGATATTGAACTTGTTCCTGTTTGAAATTTAAGAAGAACTGTTTTTTTGTGTATGACTACAACTGGTAAGAAGACTTTGTACTTGGAATATCTCTGGATTGATCTTTTAACTCTCGTCTTATCTGTATATGACTTGGATTGTTTTTTGGACTTTGCTTTACTTTTTCTAAAAGTAAAAGACTACAACAACTCAGTGTGTTTGTATGTTGACTGTGATTGTTCACAACCACTCCCAGCCGCTTTTCATGTGTTTACTCAAAGGGTACTCTGCTCAATAACCCACAACATCGGTTATGAGCCAAGAATATCCTTAACAGTTGCTAACTTAATAACCTCAGTGATTCGCTTAACAACTCTCTTGCTAACTTAACAACCTCACTGATTCGCTTAACAACTCATGGCAAGAAAGGTTGCGACATTAGACAAAACTCATTTAACCACTGTCTTGCTTAGCAGCAGAAATGTTGGGGGGGGGGTCAATTGTGGCCTTAAGTCAAGGACTACCTGTATATGATAATTTTATTCTTACCAGCAATTTTCCCTGCTCTATGATTATTTTCTCTTTGTTGCTTTATGTGTTATTCCCGTATGGAGAAATAGATGGCAAATATTAGAGAAGAACAAAACAAATAGAACGATAATTATGTGTTCGGGAAATGTGACTTAAATCCGTTTGTAATAAACCCTGAATCCAATGCATTTGTTTCTCACTTCTTCGTACGCTATGAAATTACATTTTTAAGGTTCAGGGGGCCCTTTCGGGAGCGACATTAAAATAGCTTGTATTCTTGAGAACTGTGGCTAATGATTTTGACTAATGCGTGGTAATATCAGTTTACATATTATGTCTGCTTCCTGTGGGGATCCTGGGATTAGCCACCAAACCATTTAAAGATTAGAAAATGTCGCTTCCCTTGTTACCCATGATTGTCCTGCCTGCAGGAGGGGGCCGAAGGGTTTTTTTTAACATGGTATTTCTCTTCTTCTCTTTTCTTTATAGCGTCTTGCTGAAGCAGCAGAAAAATTCCAGAAAGAACATCAGTGGCAGGATGAATTTGCGGTGAGCTCATCTTTTGGTTCTATTCTATTCTATTCTATTCTATTCTATTCTATTCTATTCTATTCTATTCTATTCTATTCTATTCTATTCTATTCTATTCTATTCTATTCTATTCTATTCTATTCTATTCTACCCTACCCTACCCTACCCTACCCTACCCTACCCTACCCTACCCTACCCTACCCTACCCTACCCTACCCTACCCTACCCTACCCTACCCTACCCTACCCTACCCTACCCTATTCTATTCTATTCTATTCTATTCTATTCTATTCTATTCTATTCTATTCTATTCTATTCTATTCTATTCTATTCTATTCCATTCCATTCCATTCCATTCCATTCCATTCCATTCCATTCTATTCTATTCTATTCTTTCCTACCTTACCCTACCCTACCCTACCCCACCCCACCCCACCCCACCCCACCCCACCCCACCCCACCCCACCCCACCCCACCCCACCCCACCCTACTCTACTCTACTCTATTCTATTCTATTCTATTCTATTCTATTCTATTCTATTCTATTCTATTCTATTCTATTCTATTCTATTCTATTCTATTCTATTCTATTCTATTCTATTCTTTCCTACCCTACCCTACCCTACCCTACCCTACCCTACCCTACCCTACCCTACCCTACCCTACCCTACCCTACCCTACCCTACCCTACCCTACCCTACTCTACTCTACTCTATTCTATTCTATTCTATTCTATTCTATTCTATTCTATTCTATTCTATTCTATTCTATTCTATTCTATTCTATTCTATTCTATTCTATTCTTTCCTACCCTAGCCTACCCTAGCCTACCCTACTCTACTCTACTCTACTCTACTCTATTCTATTCTATTTAACCATCTTCTTCACTGAGGAAGCTGAGCCCTCAAATATTCATTCAGCAGGGTTACATCTAATGTGTCCCCCTCTCTCTCCATAAAAATGGGATATTTTTCCCTGTCAAAATTATTCTACACTTCTTCAACACATTCATTCATTCATTCATCAGCCTGAGCCAGGGGAAAGATTAAGTGTTTTTACCAAGACACCTGGTCTACTCCAACATGTGGGAGAGAGCATTCTGCTCTCTTCTGCTCTTCAGGCTGATGAAGGGAGGAGAACCTGTGGCTCAGTTGTTAATACAACTGCCTAACATGCAGGCAGCCCAGGTTCGAATCCAAGTAAGGGTAAGGCTGGCTGATGAGAGCTAAGAAGCTTGAAATAGATCTATACCAGTCTCCCTTTATTTTTTATCAGTAAAATATATTTGGTATAAAAAATGGTTTGTTGTGGATGCAACTGCTTGAGGGCTCCTGGATTGGAGCTGAAAGGCAAAAGAGAGCAAGAAATTCCAGCTAGATTTTTTTGTTTTACACTAAAGTGACCCCTAGGGTATAAAACCAGCAATGAAATTAGGGTGCCATGGGTTTTTGTTTTTGGTTTTTTTGCTTTTTTAATACCACAATTTTGTATCTCACGTTTTCCCTTCCCAATAATTTTTACGATTCTCGAGAGCTTCTGTAACATACAACTCATAATATATGCAAATAAAGTCCATTTCAATTGACTTTCTGTTAAAATCCGGGAAAGGAAAGGGAATTACGAGCCGGCTCGTAATAAAAGCTGCCACCTTTTTAATTTGAATATACATTTAACAAGATCTTCTCATGGCTCCGCATTCTTAAGTCACCCTCTTTAGCAATTATCCAGTTCGCTCCAGCCTTAAATTATACATGGAAACATTAAAAAGCTATTACAACTTTATTATATCAAGCGCTATTAAAACGAAAGTAAAATTGTGTTTGAGAGATGCGCATTCTTTATCGCAGATTATTGCGTTTCCCCAAGTTGGGATTTCTCCTCAGTGGTTTTAGGGGGTCTTAGAGGGATACACAACGACAACCTATGCAACATTTGTGAAGTTTTGAACGTGTTTTGAGTGTAGGCTTTCTGACGTGCAGCTTTGAATACCAAAGCAGATGTCGAGACTGAACTTCTTGGCTTCTTTCAAACTCTAAAGCTTTGAACTTGCCAATGAACTAGGGGAAGGAAGGGAGAAATGGAAGAGGAGAATGCATGCGGAGAGCCTGGAAACCATCAAGGTCACCTCTGCAGGTGCTGGAGAAAGAGACGGACTGTTCCCATAGCAAACAGACATTTTATTCTTGGACAGGGGGACCACCCAGGAGTGGGGAGATGGGGAAGCCATTGTTTAACTGGACCAGCATTCACACGGGAAAATCAGAGCTGGTTTTGTTTCTTCAGTACCAATACAGTGTATCCAATAAAGTTTTACTTTTCGGAATTCAAATCTCCTGTGAGAGTGTTTCCTTATTTTGGGACCACTAGTCGGACAGTTGACACCAGGTTTCACATTCATTCCATAGCCTAGGACTTAATACTCCTTCATAGCTAGTCCTTGACTTACGACCACAATTGAACATCCAATTTCCATTGCTAAGCAAGGCATGCTGTTTTACCACTTTTCTTTCCACACTCGTTAAGCGAATCATCTGGTTTCATTAAGAGAATCTGGCTCCCCCCACCACATTGAATTTGCATCTCTGAAGCCCCCCCAGGAAGGTTGAAAATGACAATCCCACCATCCTGAGATGTTGCAACCAATTGTGAATACCTGACTGCAACGGTCATAAATGCGAGATGTAGTCATCAGTCACTTTTTTTTTCAAATGCCGTTATAACTTCGTCTCCTCATGTAACATCTGGCAGTTACTTCAATAAAGGACCTAAGTCAAGAATATATGGAAATATTGTGACCTAGGCTTCCTGAGTCATTAAAACACAGGAGTAGTCCCCAAAACCTCTTTTATTGCAACAGCTGAGAATTACGTTCATTCACAGCCGAGTCCCAATTAGTTGCAAAAAGTCCTTCGGGAGAAATCCTTCGGGATAATCACCAACCTTTATCTCCTTTGATACTCTGCCAAAGACCTACTTGGCAAAGCTCCACTGAGTCCAGAATCAAACAGAGATGCTGACTGGGAACAGAATTAACAACGTTGCTTTCCTGCAAAGGGCCCACGTGCCTTTGCTCCTCTTTTAAGCCTTATGGGAGGGGCCAATCACTTCCAGGCCTTACCCCTGAGTCGTCCCTTTTGTATTAACTGTTCGTGCCTTCTGGCAGCTCTGCGCCTGCATGCACTAGGAACAGGCTCCTCCTGTTCCTCTGCCTCTCTGCTTTCTGACTCTGGAGTCCGCGCATCACTCCCAGATGGCCTTGGCCCAATCTCTGTCTCCGACGCAGAGCCCTCGTCCGGGCCTTCCCCACACTCCAGGACTGGCCCATGTTCCTCCCCAGCCTCCTCACTGTCCTACTCTGCTGCCAGCTCCACAGGTTGCTGGCGGATGACAACAGGAAAGGGAATCCTTCTACAGGTGATCCTCGACTTATGACCATTTGTTTAGTGATCGCTTTACATCACAATGGCACTGAAAAAAAGCAACTTAGGACCGTGTTTCACTTTTACAACCGTGGCAGCATCCCTGCGATCAAAATTCAGAGGCTTGGCCACTGGCATGGACTTATGATGGTTGCAGTGTCCCGGGGGGGGGCACGTGATTCCCCTTTTATGACCTTCTTGACAAGGAAAGTCAACAGGGAAGCCAGATTCACTTAACGACCGGGTCCCTAATTTTTCAACTGCGGTGATTCACTTAACCGCTGTGGCAAGAAAGGTCGTAAAATGGGGGCAAAACTCACTGAGCAACAGAAATTCCGGGCTCAATTGTGGTTGTAAGTCAAGGACTATAGGTAGATCTCCTGAATTTACAGGATTTGTCTCTCATTGTTCGCAATATCGGATACATCCTTGGATTTGTCCAAGCTTAAATCCAGCTCCTTGGAAGATATCACTTTTATGGGGGTTTTTTGCGATTCTCTCTGTGTGTGTGTGTGAGAGAGAGAGAGGGAGAGAGGGAGGGAGGGAGAGAGAGAGAGAGGGAGAGAGGGAGGGAGGGAGAGAGAGAGAGAGAGATTGAGAAAGGGAGAGATTGAGAGAGAAAGAGAGAGAAAGAGAGAGATTGAAATAGAGAGAGAAAGAAAGAAAGAGATTGAGAGAGAAAGAGAGAGAAAGAGAGATTGAGAGAGAAAGAGAGAGAAAGATTGAGAAAGAGAGATTGAAAGAGAGAGAGAAAGAGAGATTGAGAGAGAAAGAGAGAGAAAGAGAGAGAGATTGAGAAAGAGAGAGAAAGATTGAGAGAAAGAGATTGAGAAAGAGAGATTGAAATAGAGAAAGAGAGATTGAGAGAGAGAGATTGAAATAGAGAGAGAGAGAGAAAGAAAGAAAGAGAGGGAGAAAGAGAGATTGAGAGAGAAAGAGAGGGATTGAGAAAGAGAGAGAAAGATTGAGAGAAAGAGATTGAGAAAGAGAGATTGAAATAGAAGAGATATTGAGAGAGAGAGAGAGATTGAGAAAGAGAGAGAAAGAGTGAAAAAGATTGAGAGAGAAAAAAAGAGATTGAGAAAGAGAGTGAGAGATTGAGAGAGAGAGAGAAAGAGAGAGAAAGACACACACAGAGAGAGACAGATTACTTTCTGGCTGAAGAATTTCCAGTTGAATGGAGCTATTAAAATAGAACAAAACGAAACAACTTGTCCATCTTTCATTGCAGCTACCTTTCCGAATTTTATTTCTTTATTAATTCGTGCTCTAGTTAATAGTTCTCGGGGAGACGTTTAATAAAGAGACAAGCGAACTCTCCATAAATCAAATAGAAAGCAACAACAATAATAAAAAAAAACCACGTTAACAATCAATTGAAGGCGGCAATCAATTAAAAGCAGGGGAGACTAAAACTAAGATCAGTGAAAATAAATAAATTAAAAAAAAAAAAAAAACGGCCGTGCAGATAACACCTGAAAAGCTAAAATAGCAGGTGTATCAGAGGTCTAAATAAATTCTAATTATCAGCACCTCGGGGGAAGATTCCGGTTCTTTTGCTTCTGCTAATGGGAGTCTGTAGAATGGAATAAGAACTGACCTTCTCCCTTGCCAACAATAAAATTTTCATGTGGCTGATGGGTATGGAGCTCATTAGCTTTGTCTTCCCTACTGCAGAAAGTCCCACCCTCCCTCTTCCTTCCTCCCTCCCTCTCTCTCTCTTTTTTCTTCCTTCCTTCCTTCCTCCCTCCCTCTTCCTCCCTCCCTCTCTCTTTTTTCCTCCGTCCCTCCCTCCCTTCCTCTCTCTCTTTTTTCCTCCCTCCCTCCCTCCTTCTCTCCTCCCCTCCCTCCCTCCCTCCATCTCTGTTTTCCTTCTTTCCTCCCCCCTCCCTCTCTCTTTTTCCTTCCTTCCTTTCTTCCTCCTTCCCTCCCTCCATCTCCTTTTTCCTTCCTTCCTCCCTCCCTCCATCTTTTTTCCTCCCTTCCTTCCTTCCTCCCTCCCTCCCTCCCACCATCTTCCTCCCTCCATCTTCCTCTCTTCCTCCCTCTCTTTTTTCCTTCCTTCCTTCCTTCCTTCCTTCCTTCTTTCCTTCCTCCCTCCCTCCCTCCCTCATAATAAATGAGATTATTACAACCCTCTGTACAACTTGAATTTGCCATAAAAGGCGGAGAGCAATATTCATGGGATTATTATGCTTATTATTAATCTAGTTAATCCTTGGATTAAGAGTGAGTGGACATGCTTTTGAAGGAACTCTACGAAGCTGTAATTCCATAGAACGTATGGGACATTTTATGAGCTTCCATTTGTTAAAAACATCCGTATCTAAAGTCCTAATATTTGTAGACTCTCTCATCTCATCCTGTTAATGTACATGGCTTCTCAGAAAATTGTATTAGTACTCTTTTTTTTTTTTTTAAATTTGATTTATATGCCGCCCTTCTCCGGAGACTCAGGGCGGCTTACAATGTGCTCAGCAATAGCCTTCATCCTTTTTGTATATTTATACAAAGTCAGCTTATTGCCCCCACAACTGGGTCCTCAATTTACCTACCTTAGAAAGGATGGAAGGCTGAGTCAACCTTGAGCCTGGCGAGATTCGAACCTGCAGTAATTGCAGGCAGCTGGTCTTAATAACCAGCTTAATAACAGGGTGCCTTAGACCACTGTACTACCAAGGCCCTTTTATTGTCGTATAATATATTATATGTCTTACTAGATGGGGCTAGTTCCTGAAGAGCCATTTCTAAAAAGAAGGAGAGTTTGCTTTAGCAAACTCTAATGAGAAACCAGTGTCTGTTCCCATTTCACTTAGAGTGAAGCTTTGGCAGGAGATGATTCTAAATATTAAAGAATAGTAATAAGAGCAATATTTACTCAACACAGAAGTTCCAATTTTAGAGCTGTTTGCTGTTCTGTTCTGTTATTTGAGAAGATCACGGCATATAGATTAGAACATTTTGGGCTTCTTTTGAATTGTATTTTTTTAAAAAAAATCTGGAAATGCTTACTTTCTCTTTCTGTAGGTAACGGATTGACGCACAGAAATGTATAGCATGTGTATCAGAGGTGAAATCCAGCAGGTTCTGACAGGTTCTGGAGAACTGGTAGTAGAAATTTTGAGTAGTTTGGAGAACCGGCAAATACCACCTCTGGCTGGCCCCAGAGTGGGGAGGGAATGGAGATTTTGCAGTATCCTTCTCCTGGAGTGGGGTGGGAGTGGAGATTTTGCAGTAACCTTCCCTTGGAGTGGGAATGGAGATTTTGTAGTATCCTTCCCCCAGGAGTGGGGAGGGAATGGAGATTTTAGATTTAGGTTTAGGTTTATTAAATTTGTATACCGCCCTTCTCCCAAAGGACTCAGGGCGGTGAACAGCCAAGATTAAAATACATACAATATAAAAATTAAGATGAATTAAAACAGAATTAAATCAAATTGGCTTCCCAAAATTTAAAATCCTTTGCCCATAATATAACCCATTAAAATTTTAAGCCCATAAAATAACCCATTAAAATTTTAAGATTTTGCAGTATCCTTACCCTGCCATGCCCACCAAGCCACGCCCACCAAGCCAAGTGCCGAAAATTGGTCTGTGTATACATTGGGCGTGGACGTGCGCTAGAATCGGAATTTCAGCTTTTCAGGAGCGCGGTCCCGATGAGCGCATGCATGCATGTGTAACATTTCCACGCAACGTTTTCGGCACCAAGTGCTGTAGGTAGCCACAAGTGCATTCAATCCAACTTCTCTTGAATTTTATTTATTTATTTATTTATTTATTTATTTATTTATTTATTTATTTATTTATTTATTTATTTATTTATTTATTATATTTCTATACCGCCTTTCTCCCGTAGGACTCAAGGCGGTGTACAGTCAAGAAAAATATAGACACACAAACATCATAAAATTGCTAATTAAAATTGTTACTTAGTTTGGTCAATTAAATAAAACCCAGAATTAGATAACATTTAAAAAATCATTCACATGTTCGTATGTTTAGCCCCGCCTGTTGGAACATCAGGGTCTTGAGGGCACGGCGGAAAGCACGGAGATCAGGGATAGTCCGAAAGGAGAAGGGCGGTATAGAAATTCAAATAATAAATAAATAAATATTCCGTATCTCCGGGGGCAGTTCATTCCAAAGGGTTGGAGCCCCCACAGAGAAGGCCCTCCCTCTGGGAGTCGCCAGTCGGCAAAATTTGACTGACGGTACCCTGAGTAGTCCCTCCCTGTGAGAACGAACTGGTCGGTGGGAGGCTATTGGTGGCAAAAGACGGTCTCGTAGGTACCCAGGTCCTAAGCCATGGAGTGCTTTAAAGGTGACCCTTTAAATTTTATTGACCCTTATCTAAAACCAAGCAAGTGCTATCCAGTTAGCTGAGAAGATTCTTGTGCATAGTTTTTTTTTTTTTTTCTAGCAATAAATCAATGTAATTGGATTTTCACACGTGGACCTGACAAGGCCATTCTCTAACCCAGTGGCCCCCAATCCTTTGGGTACCAAGGACCGATTCAAGGAGAGAAGTTTTTCCGTGGACCGGTGGGAATGTTATTTCACATGCTGCCTGCAACTCAGAGATGGGACTTTACTTGTTTTCACGGACCGGTTTCTGACATGCCGCAACCCAGTTTCTATCCACAAACTGGGGGATTGTGTACCCCTGTTGTAACCCTCTGCAAGCTTGTTACAACAGCCATCAATTTAAAACGTTTGATTAAAAGGGAGCACGGCCATTAACGTAGCTCATCTTGATCATTCTCCTCTAATAGTAGATTTCTTTTTTTTCTGTATCACGAATCTAATCACAGGAATAGATTGTCAGCTGACCTTTTTGGTACCTACGGATTGCGTTCAGATAAATAAATAACATCACAAAGCCCAGCCTTGATAGATGATATCATTGAGATGTCAATTCTCTTTTCAACCGACGTGCAGAAATTCTGAATTGGCAGCTTAAATTGGTGCCAAAGAGGAAGGAGATGCTTAGAGTTTGACAGGGTGCTTGTCATCTTCATTTTCCTTTTAACAATGGCAAATTGTTTTATTGGATATCTGAGCTTTTGTGTTTTTAGGGGAAATTACTGTGTTTTCTTCTTATCTTGTCAATCTTGGCCTGAGTTTGAGAGTCGGTTCTAATGTGAGTGGCAATCTGGAAGGGTGTTATTATACCTTTCTCCTGTTCCATATAAAAACATTAATCAAAAATAAAAATAGAGGTACCTGGCCACCTCTTAACATGGCAAGACATTCAGGCATAAGTTTTCACCTCTGATCCTTTCATTTCCCCTAGTCCAAAGATTGAAAAAAATTCCCAGGATTGGGCGATCAGAATATTTCAATGAATCAAATCTTTATTACAATGAAGATAAAGGTAAAGGTTCCCCTTGCACATATGTGCTAGTCGTTCCTGACTCTAGGGGGCGGTGCTCATCTCCGTTTCAAAGCCGAAGAGCCAGCACTGTCTGTAGACGTCTCCGTGGTCATGTAGCTGGCATGACACAATGCCAAGGGCGCACGGAACGCTGTTACCTTCCCACCAAAGGTGGTCCCTATTTTTCTACTTGCCTTTTTTACGTGCTTTCAAACTGCTAGGTTGGCAGAAGCTGGGGCAAGTCACGGGAGCTCATCCCTTTACACGGCAATAGGGATTCGAACCATTGAACTGCCAACCTTTCAATTGACAAGCTCAGCATCTTAGCCACCGAGCCACCGCCTCCCTTGATTACAATCATAGATCAGCATAAATCAGAATTTTTAAGATACTCAGCAGGAACGTAATACCCCAAATGGCCACTAGGTGGCAAGGAGAGAGGGGTTTTTTTGTATCTCTTTGTTGCCATCTGGTGGTCATGCCTATTTTTGCTGATGAGATTACCCACTTGGTTTCAGGTGAATATGTACCCAATGTAGCAAGGTTAAAAAAGAAATTAAAAAAAAACTTTATTGCTATGGTTTCTTCGGCAAGCCACCTGCCAAGCTGAAAATTGCTTTTTGGAGTTTGACCCACCAGGTTGCTAAAAAAGATCAATGTACTGCTAATTAGGTTGAGCTTCTAGTAGCAGCTAGGATTGTCCTCCCTTGTATTGGCAAACAGTAAGCTCAGGTTTACCAATCGCTAATTGGCAGTAAAGTGAAAGTGATGAGAAACAAAAGAAATCCGGGGCATTGAATGGAAACAGGGCATGAATTCACTTACGGTCTTAGAAAGGCATAGCACATTTTATTTTGAACGATGGAAGCTTGCATTATCCCTCCTGCCAGCACTGTTTGCAAATGAGATTTGAAGCATGGCAAATGAATGTTATTTGAAACTTCTGTACAGTCATTAACTATCAATTTAATATCGGAAATTATACCAGCGATTTGTTTGCATCTAGTTCATGGATTACTTCCCTCCTAGCTCCCGGTGCTTTACATAGATTTTAAGCTGTAATTAGTTTTTTTATTTTATGAGTGTACAGCCTTAACAAAATAAAATAAAATAAAATAAAAATTAGCGAGCCCGGCACAGTCTCGTTAAAGTAATCTGAAATAGATAGCTAGAGTATTCCTTCCCGAATCGAATTCATTATTCATGCTTAGTTTGAGTTCAATTATATTACTTATTTTTAATGAAGTTTGTTGATATGTGCGCGTAGGGTTTGGCCAAGATCCAAATTCTCTGGCAGATTAAGGGATTTGAGCTGTGACCCACCTGTCCTGACTCAAAACCATCTGGCCTCCATTTGTTATTCTGGAGGACAACTATTACACACACCAAAAAAAATGTATTTTTTTTTTTTAGTCTCCTGTTTAAAATGACAGGGGGAAAGGAGAAAGTGTCATTGAACAGTCTCCCCAGTTCAGAGGGACCCTGAACTGCTCCAATTATATCAATATTATCCCAATTACATCAATAGGAAGAGGAAGAAATATGGAGTATGATCCAGGGGTGAAATCCAGCAGGTTCTGACAGGTTCTGGAGAACCGGTAGCGGAAATTTTGAGTACATTGGAGAACCAGCAAATACTGGTTCTTTTAAACTGTTTTTTAAATTTTGTATGCTCTGTTTTATCTCAGCTGTTCACCACCCTGAGTCCTGCTGGAGAAGGGCGGTATACAAATCAAATCAAATCAATAAATAAATAGATAGAATAGATAGATATGATAGACAGACAGACAGATGGATTGTGTTCTGTCCCTGTCCCACACACGCACCCAACCAGCCAGCCAAGGGTTAAATAAACTCTTCAAACACTCAACGTCAGTGATAAGGAACTTGGCAGCAACTCCATAGCTGCCTGCCAAGAACTTTTACCCCGATAACACAGACAAAAATACACACAGTTTGAATAGTCCAGTTTGTAATTAAATCCACAGCAAATAGGCGTTGTGTCCAAAGGTGCAAAGTGACTCGCCAGAGATTTAGCTTTGTACGTCACAGAGTCCGAATGGCCACTGCACTCCCTTTTATAGCCTGTGGGGTGTGGTCCAGTGACTCAGCTTAATCTCTGGCACGCCTCCTTTTCTGCTGCTCACGCTTGTCTCTCCGATGCTGGCGTGGGTCCAACCACAATGTTTCTTCGTCACTATCCGACGGCTCGGAAACACCTGGCTTCTGGCCAATCTCTTCTCCTTCGGGAGACACCTGAGGCATTGCCGAGAGGAGGGTCCTGGAGAGGGAGGCCTGGCCGTCTCCTCTCCTTCATGTTCAGAGCCTTCTTCCTCCAATAAGATAGGCTCGGAGGATGGAGCCACAACAGATTGATAGATAAATAGATGATAGAGAGAGAGAGAGAGAGAGACAGACAGACAGACAGACAGATCGATGGATAGATAGGATAGATAGAAGAGAGAGGAAGGAAGGAAGGAAGGAAGGAAGGAAGGAAGGAAGGAAGGAAGGAAGGAAGGAAGGAAGGAAGGAAGGAAGAGAAAGAAATGAATGGAGCCTAGCCACTCTGCCAGAGTGAGCTATTTAAGTTTGGGATTGAGAGCTCCTTAACTAGCTGAAATGGAGAGCTGAAGAAGCTTCTCGGATAAGAAGCGAAACGTCTTCAAAAAAAAAAAAAGAAAAAAAATGAGAAAGTCCAGTTGCCTTTTGGGGAAAAAAAAGCACCTTTGAACCTGGATGACAGACAACTCTGGAGGTTCTAATTATTCCCTTATAATTATTCCTACAAATGCCTACCCTATAATCTTTAGAGAAAACCTAGTTGTTGGAAAAGAGATAATATTAGTTGGGTATTTTTTGAAAGGAATGTCGATAAAGAAATCATTGCAGTAAAATAATAACTATCCATCAGTGGTGAAATGTAAAATTTGTTACTACCGGTTCTGTGGGCGTGGCTTGGTGGTGGTGGTGGGGTAATGTGACTGGGTGGGCGTGGCCAACTTTTTTTTTTTACCTTTAAAACCATTTTTTCTACAACCTCTTTGGCTGAAGAGGTTGTAAAAAAATGCCTTTAAAGCCTCTGACGATCCCAGCTGACTTGCCTGATCAGCAGAGGCTATTTTTTTAAAAGCCTCTGATGATCCCAGCTGACTTGCCTGATCCGCAGAGGCTTTTTTTTCCCTTTAAAAACATTTTTTCTATAACCTCTTTGGCTGAAGAGGTTGTAGAAAAAATGTTTTTAAAAGCCTCTGATGATCCCAGCTGAGCCGTGCAATCATCAGAGGCTTTTTTTTTTACTTTTAAAAGCATTTTTTCTGCCAGAGGTTGCAGAAAAAATGCTTTTAAAAATTTTAAAAAAGCCTCTGATGATTGTGCGGCTCAGCTGGGCAATGGGGGGGGGTGGGGGCAGGAATTTTTGCTACTGGTTCTCCGAACCACCCACCTCCATCGCTACCGGATTGGGTGATCCGATCCGAACCACGAGCATTTCACCCCTGCTGTCCATTAATTAATTGATTATTATTAGATAATCGGTACCAGTTATCTTGGTGTACAAATACACAGAAGCTTCTCCCTCGACCTGGTTGATATTCAGTGGTTTCACATTATGTTACTACCAGTTCGCTGCACGCACACATGCTCGCTTTGTGTGCACATGCCTGCCTTCCGTGCATGAGCCGGTCCTTCGCGCATGAGCTATGCTTGCACATGTGCCTTTTGTGCATGCTCCCAGCCTCAAAAATGTGCCTAGATGGCATAGAACTGATTTCCGCTACCGATTCGGCCGAATTGGTCCGAACCGGCTGAATGCCATCTCTGTTGATATTACTCATGTTTCACCGATGAGAAAGTCTTTAGCATCCCTCAATGGTGGACTGTGTTCTCTGCATATCTCGAAGGCGATTTTGTAAGCGCCTGTCAAACCGTGTCTCTCTCCTTGTGGAGTTGGTGATGTCAAGGACATTTATTGATTATGGCCTTTGCAGCCCCAATTACAGTGAGATTATTGGTGGGAGCTGAACTCCAGGCTCAACGCTCAAAAAAATTGAACGAGCTTCTTGGCAGTTGTGTTTCCAGCTGTTGCTTTCGTCCTTGCTGTCATTTAAACTTCGAAGGAAATGCTCAGGTGCTGTAGCTGTAGCTCTGGGCTTTATTTGGTTTTAATCTTCTTCCATGCTCTTTTGATTATTTCCATTTGATGACTTTACTATTTGGAAGAATTTGAGGGTTGTTTTCAAAGCATCAGCCACAAGGAAGAAAGGAGGGCCAGGGGTGACATGATAGCACTATTCTGGTATTTGAGGGGCTGCCACAAAGAAGGGGGGGTCAGCCTATTCTCCAAAGCACCCAAAGGCAGGACAAGAAATAATGGATGGAAACTGATCAACGAGCGAAGCAACCTGGAATTAAGGAGAAACTTCCTAATAGTGAGGACAATTAACAACTAAAGAACAACTTGCCTCCAGAAATTGTGGGTTGCTCTATCACTGGAGGCTTTTAAGAAGAGACCCCCCTCCTCCTCCTCCCTTCTAGTACTGATGATGATGATGATGATGAAACATCTGCAACAAAACATCCAAGCTTGGAGAGCACAGTTCTCCGCATTTCAATCCCGAGCTACAAATATTCTCCTTTATTGGTAATAGAATTTGTTCCCAAGTAAATATATTGATTATGTCAATCAATTTTCTAAGCCCTTTCGAGTTTTATCTGAGATTTCAGAATTGTACTTTAAAGGAGCATTCAACTGATTCTGAATTGGGTGGCTTATTGATTGCTTATCAATGTATTTGACATCAATCCGAACCAGGGATTTTCACGGCTTCCTGTTCCCTAATCTTGCAGCACTCACCTATCCTTGCTGCCCTTGTTAAATTGTTGTCGTACGTTCCCTTTCCCCTTAAACTACAGCACAGCATAATTTAATAGCCGATGTTGGAAAGTTAATAATAAGTGGTGAGGCCAGGTAAGCAAAAAGAAAATTGCTTGACATGCATATTCATATGCCGTTTAAAGGGAACCTTTGCTGAGAAATGAAAAAGTTGCAATTCATTGCAAAGTTTCAGGAACAGTTTTTTACTACTTCTTTGGACTGTTAATATTTAAAGATTCACTCTACTTCTTTTTTTTTTTCCCTCTCCTTCCTTCCTCTACAGACGAACGATATTGTCTACTACAATGCAAAAGAAGACCTGAACGATGTAAGTAACATTTTGGAAAATAACTCTGAAAAAGCTCTAATTTAATTTTATATCATTTTAATAAGGAACTATGCATTTTACCATTGTGAGCTGCCCTGAGTCCTCGGAGATAGGTTGGCATATAAATTGCATAAAATAAATAAATAAATAAATAATTCTCTTAACAAGTACCATTTTGAGGTGTGTGTGCATGTGCTGTCAGGGATCTTGAAATGTAAACACAGTAATGGTACATTTTTCCATATGTGGTGGTCGTGTCCAGAAGCCAGGAAGTATTGGAACAGAATAGAGAAAATGGTTAGAAGAAATTACGAGTCAATGAATTGAGTTAAAACCAGAATTATTTCTACTAGGGATAATAAGAGGAAACTACAGTAAGAAAGAAGGGATGCAGTGGCTCAGTGGCTAAGACACTGAGCTTGTCGATCGAAAGGTCGGCAGTTCAGCAGTTTGAATCCCTCGTTCCGCGTAATGGGGTGAGCTCCCGTTCCTTGTCCCAGCTTCTGCCAACCTAGCAGTTCGAAAGCACGTAAAAAATGCAAGTAGAAAAATAGGGACCCCCTTTGGTGGGAAGGGAACAGCGTTCCATGCGCCTTTGGCATTGAGTCATGCCGGCCACATGACCACGGAGACGTCTTCGGACAGCGCTGGCTCTTCGGCTTTGAAACGGAGATGAGCACTACCCCCTAGAGTCGGGAAGGACTAGCACATATATGCAAGGGACACCTTTACCTTTATCTTATAGTAAGAAAGTTCAATATATTATATTGCATGCAACAACAGTGGCCAGAATTGCCTATGTGCAAAACTGGAAACAGAACAGCATGGCCCTCCAAGAGAATGGTGATCAAAAAGTTGTTAGATTGTGCCGAAATGGACAGGCTAACATTGGCATTAAAAGCACTAGGGATTCAAACCACTGAACTGCTGACCTTTCGATCGACAAGCTCAGCGTCTTAGCCACTGAGCCACCGCATCCCCCATGTGACACGGTAGAGCAGCACAATGGCTCGCGTGGGTTAGGATGCTGGGTTGGAGGTTAGCAAGCCCACGTTTGAGACCCGAGTGCTCCGGGGTGAATTCCCGTCCTTCGCTCCAGCTCCTGACATGGGGACATGATTGGAGCCCCCAACTGGGTGTGTTCCCCAGGCAACGGTGATGTCACCAGTTAATCCTTTCAATCCGGAAACGTCTCGATGCTTCTGACATGAGTCCGATGCGACGAGACACAGTCACAATGCATTCCAAACGGCTTCCTAACGTGGTTTATAGCTTTTAGGAGATCTTGAACGAAGCCAGGTTCTTCAGAGGGTAGTTGAGAAATAAATAGATATTCTCCAGCAGCCTATAAACTGGGAAAAAATAAATACATTTCGGAAAATAAACACAGCATGTTACGAAGGAGTTCTGTGTTTGGGGCAGTTTCTTTCTTGTTAAATTTGGAACGAGCTGTTGGCTGCTAAACTGCTCCAGTGGGACCAGTTCTTTTAATATTGAATAGTGGGTTAAATTTTTAATTATGCAAATAAATAGGTTCCAGTGTGAACTAGACGTCCTGCAAGTGCATTGTTTCATCGTTTGGTTGACCCGCAAGGGGAAAGTGTTGCAAAACCAAACACAAAGGAACAAAACAGATTATATTTTTTTTTTGTAGAGCGTTAATCCTCATCCAGATGTAATTAGGTGGTACGTAAAATGTCTTGCTGGAGAACATTCTGATCTGAACGTTCATAAGAGGCTGATTACAAAGATAGAACATGCTATTATGGGTAGGTTTGCACAATTGTAGAAGGAAGTCAATGGAACTGGTAGTTAGAAAGGTTTATAGTCTTTAAAATACAAAACAAACAAACAAACCTAACAACAACCCCAAAACCCAACCAGAAGTTTTGTTTCATAGATGATATATGCAGTCCTCCAAGCTTAAAACCAATTCTGCATTTTCTTTCTTGCACAGAGGAGAGAAAAAAAAAAGTTCTTTCAATCAGATCAGACTGTTAGAGTGGTCCATGGGGCTACCACACTCACATTTCCTCCTCCTCCTCCTCCTCCTCCTCCTCCTCCTCCTCCTCCTCCTCCTCCTCCTCCTCCTCCTCCTCCTCCTCCTCCTCCTCAAATTCCACTCCCTTCTAGCACTAATGATGTTCCCTAGCTGAGTAATGAAATATCTGCAAGAAAGCCACCAAGTTCAGAGGCCACCAAGGACCCCACAGTTCTCCTTCTCCTTCTCCTTCTCCTTCTCCTTCTCCTTCTCCTTCTCCTTCTCTTCCACCTCTTCCTTCTCCTTTTCCTCCCCTTCCTCCTTCTGCTTCTCCACCTCCTTCCTTCTCCTTCTCCTTCTCCTTCTCCTTCTCCTTCTCCTTCTCCTCCTCCTTCCTTCTCCTTTTCCTTCTCCTCCTCCTTCTCCTTCTCCTTCTCTTTCTCCTTCTCCTTCTCCTTCTCCTTCTCCTTCTCCTTCTCCTTCTCCTTCTCCTTCTCCTTCTCCTCCTCCTCTCCACAAATTCCCCTCCCTTCCAGCACTAATGATGTTCCCTAGTTGAGTAATCAAATATCTGCAACAAAACCACCAAATTCAGAGGCCACCAAGGACCCCACAGTTCTCCTTCTCCTTCTCCTCCTTCTCCCCCTCCCAAGCTGCTGAAGTTTTGGAGAATGTCTATTTTATGAGACTTTCTGTCCTCTCTTTTATGAGTTCTTTCCTAATAAGGGAAGAAAAATCACATCTCACTTAAGTTACATCTACACCCAACGACATCAGAAGGCAAAAGATTGGATTGAAATATAGAATAACAGAGTTGGAAGGGACCTTGGAGGTCTTCTAGTCCAACCCCCTGCTTAGGCAGGAAACCCTACACCACTTCAGACAAATGGTTGCCCAATCTCTTCTTAAAAACTTCCTGTGTTGGAGCATTCACAGCTTCTGGAGGCAAGTTGTTCCACTGATTAATTGTTCTAACTGTTGGAAGTTGTGATGCCAGAAATAGGTGGAAACCCTTACGTAATGACCTCATGTCAGACATCATGTTGACCTCACTGTTGTGAAAGCTGCCATCCGTACAGCAGTCCATCCCAGGGATATAGGACTATGACTCCCAATTATTTCGAGTTTGACTCTGAGATTTTGACAGGTTTTTTTTGTTTTAAAGTTGGAAATTATTTTCCCCTTCCCAATAAGGCAGCCTGCTATTTTAAAACACGGCGTAGGCGGATAAACTAATAGCAAAGTTTCTGCAAAAACTTTTAACTTCGTTTGCACGCAGCTATAAAATGGGATTTCAGATGGATTGTGTCTCGGTGGCATTTGACGCTGATGCCAGATAATTAAGGAAGGAACAAGCAAGAAAGCAAGCAAGATAATTATAGAAATATGAATTATACAGGGTGGACATGGAAAATTAGATGGGATGTAGACGCAGGAAACTTTTTTTTATTATTATTAAAGAGCTGTCCGTAGTTGTCTTTTCAATTAATTAATGAGCCCAGTTTTTCAGCAGGAGAAAAATAGTGAAGCTTTATGCAAATAAGTCTTCAAAAGGATCATATGATTTAAACCACTTTCTGATGTATGCTATAACAGAATGACAGTGTTAGAAGGGACCTTGCAGGTCTTCTAGTCCAACCCGCTGCATACACGGGAGATCCTATATTTGGAAAATAGGTTGACCCCCTCTTCTCTGTGGTAGCCCTTCAAATATTGCAACACTGCTGTCATGTCTCCCCTTAGTCCTTCTTTTCATTAAACTAGACATACCCAGTTCCTGCAACCGTTCTTCATATGTTTTAGCCTCCAGTCCCCTCATCATCTTTGTTGCTCTTCTCTGCACTCTTTCTGGAACATCTTTTATATAGATAGATAGATAGATAGATAGATAGATAGATAGATAGATAGATAGATAGATGGATGGATGGATGGATGGATGGATGGATGGATGGATGGATGGATGGATGGATGGATAGATAGATATAGATATAGATATAGATATAGATATAGATATAGATATAGATATAGATATAGATATAGATATAGATATAGATATAGATATAGATATAGATATAGATATAGATGTGTGTGTGTGTGTGTGTGTGTGTGTGTGTGTGTGTGAGAGAGAGAGAGAGAGAGAGAGAGAGAGAGAGAGAGAGAGAGAGAGAGAGAGAGAGAGAGAGAGAGAGAGAGAGAGAATGGGACCCTGATGAGCATTCCTAATTGTATCATGCATGGTTAGAGTGTTGATATTTTGGAGTTTTAAGAAGAGTGAGACAGAAAGAAAGCCATTGAATGTTGATACAGGCATTAGAGCAACATGAAAAAAATAATCACAAAAAAGAGTGTCATTTTGAGAGCCTAAGTTCCACAGACTATTATGGAACCTCTAAACAGGGAACTGCTCATAATTCAAATCAGGGTGGAAAGTTCACTTATTTGTTAAATTTATTATCTCCCTCCCTCCCTCCCTCCCCCCCCCCTCTCTCTCTTTGTATGTAAGTCTTTGGTTATTCGGGTTTTCTCCCGCATAAAATTGGAAGTGTCTTGGTGACGTTTCAACAAGGTCCCGCTCGTCATCTTCAGGCTGGTGTCTTCGGCTTCATGCTCGCACATGCACGAAGCCGAAGACACCAGCCTGAAGATGACGAGCGGGACCCCATCGAAATGTCACCAAGATACTCTCAATCTTACAGAGGAAAAGTCTCTTGGTGTATTCGGGTCTTTTCACCAAGATACTTGGTGACGTTTCGATGGGGTCCCGCTCGTCATCTTCAGGCTGGTGTCTTCGGCTTCGTGCATGTGCGAGCATGAAGCCGAAGACACCAGCCTGAAGATGACAAGTGGGACCTCGTTGAAACATCGCCAAGACACTTCCAATTTTATGCAGGAGAAAACCCGAATAACCAAAGACCTTATCATCTAACTCTCATCTTATCTATCTCTCATCACTATCTCTATCTATCTATCTATCTATCTATCTATCTATCTATCTATCTATCTATCTATCTATCATCTATCATCTCTCTCTGTCATCTATGTCTGTGTCTCTATGTGTCTGCCTGCCTGCCTGCCTCCCTCCCTATCATCCATCCATCATCTATCTATCTATCTATCTATCTATCTATCTATCTATCTATCTATCTATCTATCTTGTTTCCCCCAAAATAAGACCCTGTCTTATATTTTTTTGAACCCTGAAATAAGCACTTGGCCTTGTTGCCATGTGCTCAAAAGCCTGATTGGGCTTATTATCAGGGGATGTCTTATTTTGGGGAAAACAGGGTATCTACCTACCTACCTACCATCCATCCATCCATCCATCCATCCATCCATCCATCCATCCATCCATCCATGAAGCTACTCTAAGCAGCTTACAATAATAAAAAGGTAGAAAATCAAAGAGTGTAAACAGAACAGAAGTAAAAAAATAGAACTGTAGGATATGGCCAGGCTGAGCCTGAGGAAGAGGTCAAACATGTCATCAGTTGCAAGTGTGAAAAGACAAATCTCCCACTGTCTGTTTTACCATTTGAGAAGTTAGGGAGGATCCTTCCTCTGCCTGTTGTGCAGCTGCGGGAAGGACCTCCTCTTATCTAATTTCTCCCTAGGCAGTATCTTTCCCCCTGTCTCCTTAAGGTCATCCCCACACCCCATTAGAGAAACTGAGGCACTCCCAGGATTATTTTGCTTCAAACTACATTGTTCCTTCAGCAGCTGTAGCACTGGACATGGATAATCAACCCTCGGCAATTCCTAGGTGCTGGGTGTTTGATTTCTCAGAAGCTGTCAGTCACCGTGTGTAAATTCGGTCAATAAATCAGTTAGAATATAGTAGAGCAGGCAATAGCGTTGAATGGCATGCCAATTAAAGTTACTATTTTGAACTCCTGCAGATTTTCCAGCGCCTGAAATATTTAAAACCCTAGGGCTATGGTGAGCTGCTTCTGCAAGGATATGTATGTATGTATGTATGTATGTATGTATGTATGTATGTATGTATCCTTTTTAAAAAAAATAAGGATCTAAAGTGTTTAGGATCTAAGGATCTAGGGGGTCTCTGTGTTAGCATAAGGGCAGGAAGTTCTGCCTTCGACCTTTTAGTAGAAAGACTAATTTTCAGTGAAAGGCCCAAACACAGGGATGAAATCCAGCAGGTTCTGACAGGTTCTGGCGAACCGGTAGTGGAAATTTTGAGCAGTTTGGAGAACTGGCAAATACCACCTCTGGCTGTCCCCAGAGTGGAATGGAGATTTTGCAGTATCCTTCCCTTGGAATGGGATGAGAATGGAAATTTTGCAGTATCCTTCCCCTGGAGTAGGGGGGGAATGGAGATTTTGCAGTATCCTTCCCTGGAGTGGGAATGGAGATTTTGTCATATCCATTTTGGAGAGGTAAAGTTTGTTGTCTAACAGTTTCAAGCACCTATATATTGTTGCTACACAATACACTTTTCCCCGCGCTCCCAACACTGGCGAGGTTCTTGTCAGCCTGACATATGGCTGTCTGCATAATTTACTTCCGTTGGCAGATGTCAAAGCCAGCCCTGCTGTGCTACTCTTCCATTTTATTTCCTGCTCCCTGAAATACGGTCTTTTTGAGCCTTCCAGAATTGCCTGTTGTCCATCACACGTTTTAATTTTGTCTCCTGCTTTCTATCCTTTCTTGATATTTCTCTCTCTCTCTTTCTCTCTCAGTCTCTCTTTCTCTCTCTCTCTCTTTCTCCCTCAATCTCTCACTCTTTCTCTTTCTTTCTCAAACTCTCTCAATCTCTGTCTCTCTCTTTCTCTCTCAATCTCTTTCTCTCTCAATTTCTCTTTCTCCCTCTCTTTCTCTCTCAATCTCTCACTCTCTTTCTCACTCTCTTTCTTTCTCTCTCAATCTTTTTCATTTCTCTTTCTCAATCTCTCTCTCTTTCTCTCTCATTCTCTCTTTCTTTCTCTCTCTCTTTCTCCCTCAATCTCTCACTCTTTCTCTTTCTTTCTCAATCTCTCTCTCTTTCTCTCTCTTTCTCTCCCAATCTCTTTCTCTCTCAATCTCTCTTTCTCTCTCTTTCTTTTTCTCTCTCTATTTCAATCTCTCTCAATCTCTCACTCTCTTTCTCAATCTCTCTCTCTCTCTCAATCTTTTTCACTCTTTCTCTCTCTTTCTCAATCTCTCTTTCCCTCTCTCTCTCAATCTCTCTTTCTTTCTCTCTCTCTTTCTCCCTTAATCTCTCACTCTTTCTCTTTCTTTCTCAATCTCTCTTTCTCTCTCAATCTCTTTCTCTCTCAATCTCTCTTTCTTTCTTTCTTTTTCTCTCTCTATTTCAAACTCTCTCTCTCTCTCAATCTCTCACTCTCTTTCTCAATCTCTTTTTCTCTCTCTCAATCTTTTTCACTTTCTCTCAATCTCTCTCAATCTCTCTTTCTCTCTTTCTTTCTTTCTTTCTCTCTCTTTCTATTTCAATCTCTCTTTCTCTCTCAGTGTCTTACTCTCTTTCTCAATCTCTCCCTCTCTGTCTTTCAGTCTCTCTTTCTCTTCCTCTCTTTGTAGACTCAACTCCTTGAGTCAAATGTCTGTTTTTCTTCAAAATCCTCTTAATTCTGTCCTTTTAACTTTAGTGTCTATGGAGATTGTCACCCATCCAGATCATTTTATCTTCAGTGTTTTACCTTTCTCTTCATGCGGTCCTGTTTTCTAACTTCTCCATATCCTACTTAACCACTGTTAATAGGATGCTGGTTTGGTTCCATGTTTTCTTTTATCCTCTTCGTCTATCCGTTCCCTCTTTTGACTTTCTAAGAGATAATGAGTCTCTTTCTCACATTCTCTTTATTTCCTGATCAACATCAACATTTCTGTTCTATGGTTCCAATATGTCTCACCGTCATGACATCAAAGAGTACAAGGTTTTTAGCTATAGCCAACAATACAACATCGAAACTCTCACTATCGAAATATCGGGAATAATGAACATGGCAATTTGGCATGCGCTAAACAAGCCAACATAATCTTGGCATGTTCTCCGTGCTTCGTGTGTTCTCTGTTTTCATTATCCTGGTATCTAAAAAGGTCAAATCATTCATTAAACCTAACTAATATTTTTTTGTACTTGATGAAGTTACTTTGATGAGTAACGAAACATCTCAAATGAATAAACTTTGGTCCAGTTGCCCAGAATTAACTTTTTTTTAAAGATACTTTTGGTCTGGATGATTGAGTTTTCATTTATGTATCCTGTTCCAAAAATGAACTAAAAATGTGAAGGAGATTTTCCCCCCAAAACAATCAGTTTTGTTTACCTCCTTGAAATTTTCTGATAATTTATTTTATTTATTTGGATGGATGGAAGGAAGGAGCTGTGAAAATCAACCCCAGGCAGCATTAAGGAGGCTTCCAGATGTGAAGATCTGAAATTATGGCTTACAATACCAAAATAATTAAGTAAATTAAGAAAAGAATAGAAGGGTTAAGAGCTTCCTAATTTACAGGCTCTTCAGAGCAAACTCTTTCTCTAAAATTTCAACATCTTCTCTTCAATTCCATCTACTTCTGACCTAACTCAATAGCCAATGGAGCCATCTAGTGACAAGAAGATATATATATATATATATATATATATATATATATATATATATATATATATATATATATATGTGTGTGTGTGTGTGTGTGTGTGTGTGTGTGTGTGTGTGTGTGTGTGTGTGTGTGTGTGTGTACAGTTAATATCTCGGGTTTTTTCCCATGTAATTGTAAACATATCCTTAAAAGGGTAGTAGCGACGTTTCAACGAAATCACATTCCTCATCTTCTGGCTGAAGTTCTCGGTTTGGTGATTTATATTTATATATATATATAGGCAAGAATTTTAAACAAATTCAAAATTAAACCCAGGGATGTAAGAAAAGGATCAAATCTCCCTCAAACTGAATGGAAGTCTGGTAATCACGTGGTTACGTCCGTGTAGTTTTCTAAGCAGCAGGCAAAATTATCTCGCTGGTTCCTGGAATGACTTTTTAAGCCTCCATCTAGTTTAACCAGGGGTGAAATCCAGCAGGTTCTGACAGGTTCTGGAGAACCGGTAGCAGAAATTTTGAGCAGTTCGGAGAACCGGCAAATACCACCTCTGGCTGGCCCCAGAGCGGGGAGGGAATGGAGATTTTGCAATATCCTTCCCCTGGAGTGGGGAGGGAATGGGGATTTTGCAGTATCCTTCTCCAGTCACGCCCATCAAGCCACGCCCACAGAACCGGTAGCAAAAAAATTTGGATTTCACCACTGGTCCTAACCACACATAGTTTTTTTTTTTTTTTAGTTGACCAGTTAACCCTCAGGTTGACTGAGGGTTGGTACCAGCTATAATGGGGAAAAAACAGCTCTATTTCTGATGTCTACACCGTGAGCCATGGTGGCGCAGTGGTTAGAGTGCAGTACTGCAAGCTATTTCGGCTGCCTGCTGGCTGCCTGCTGTCTTGCAATTTGACAGTTTGAATCTCACCAGGCTCAAGGTTGACTTAGCCTTCTGTCCTTCCCAGGTGGATAAAATGAGGACCCAGATTGTTGGGGGCAAGAGGCTGACTCTGTAAACCTGTGAAGCACTGTGAAGTGGTATATAAGTCTAAGTGGTCTTCCTTCCTTCCTTCCTTCCTTCCTTCCTTCCTTCCTTCCTTCCTTCCTTCCTTCCTTCCTTCCTTCCTTCCTTCCTTCCTTCCTTCCTTCCTCAGGGGTACAGTATTGCAGGCAAACTCTGCCCACTACCAGGAGTTTGATCCTGACAGGCTCAAGGTTGATTCAGCCTTCACCTCCTTCCAACGTGGGTAAAATGAGGACCCAGATTGTTGGGAGCAAGAGGCTAACTTTGTAAACCGCTTAGAGAGGGCTGTGAAGCACTGTGAAGCGGTATATAAGTCTAAGTTCTATTGCTATTCCTTCCTTCCTCTCTCAACCCCTCCCTCCCTTCTTCCCTCCCTTCCTCGGTGGCGCAGCAGTTAAGATGCAGTATTGCAGGCAAACTCTGCCCACTGCCAGGAGTTCGATCCTGACATGCTCACGGTTGACTCAGCCTTCCATCCTTCTGAGGTGGGTAAAATGAGGACCCAAATTGTTAGGGGCCAGAGGCTGACTCTGTAAAGTGCTTAGAGAGGACTTTAAAGCACTGTAAAGCGATATATAAGTCTAAATGCTATTGCTATTGCTACAGTAGTCCTTGACTTCCAACTATTCAAATAGTGTCCATTCGAAGTTACAATGGCACTGTAAAAAGTGACTTATGACCATTTTTTCACCCTTACGACCGTTGTGGCATCCCTACAGTCATGCATTTAAAATTCAATAGCTTGGAAACTGACATGTACTTATGGCAATCATTCAGAGCAAGCTATTATTTCTATTTGCATTTTCCATTAAGGGAAAAAAAAAACCCAAAACTTTGAGCAAAAATATGTTTCATTAAAAAAAAAAAAGGCAAATAAGCAATATATCCATGGGTGCCTTTTCTTTCCAAGAGGTGTCATTTCGAAAGTTGAGATAATTTCCATACGTTCTCCAGTGCGCCCTTAGCCTTAACTTTTAGTAAACATTTCCTAAGATGGATCCATTATTTTTCCTCTTGATAAATCACAATGTGGGAACAAAACAAAAAAAATCACACGTCCTCTTATTTCTATCTGTGCTTTTTTTTTGGGAGGGGAATGTGCCAGTCTCCTCCCCCTTAATTTTGGAAGGGATGGGTAGATCTGAAGATTGCTAGTTAACGTAAAGAGTTCTGTGTCTTCTTTCCTTTTTGTTCGACATTTCATTTAAACACGCATCCAGCTGTTGTTGGTAGAGATTTCCTAAGACCTTCCGTTTGCTCCTATTCATTAAGGCTGAACTGACACAAGCGATTTGTCAAAGAAGAGAGTTCCCTTCAAAAGGAGTCTATTGTAGAGAGATACTACTACTGTCGAAATCAGAGTCAATTGCTTGCTTAACGCTGAGAGTGACATCTCTGTTTCTCTGGTCCTGAAACCACTTTGCTAGACCTGTATTGACTTGTTAAAAATGGGGTTAGAACCAGAAGTGATATTCAGCCGATTCGGACTAATTCGGGCGAACTGGTAGCGGCGAATGCAGGCCGCCAGGACGTAACGCCTTCCTATTTAGCCATGTTTTCGAGACCGGAAGGTGCATGCACATGAAGCAAAGGTACGGTGGTAAGAATATGTGCAACATAGAATAACAGAGTTGGGAGGGATCTTGGAGGTCTTCTAGTCCAACCCCCTTACTCGAGACTCTATGCCCGTGATGGTGAATCTATGGCATGCGTCCCACAGGTGGCACGTGTAGCCTTATTAGTCGGCATGTGAGCTCAGCTCTGGCACCGGCCAGCTGATTTTTGGGTTTCTGGGCTCACCAGAAGTAGAGAAAGAGGCTGTTTCCTGCCTTCGGAGTGCCTGGGGGGGCAGGAAGGACCGTTTTTCTCTCTCACCTGGCTCCAGAGCCTCTCTAGGAGTCTGGGGAGGGTGAAAACAGCCTTCCCCATGCCCCTGGAGGACCTCTGGAGGCCGAAAACAGCCTGTTTGACAACTTCCGGTCCTATCATTTGTCTAGAATGGTATAGGGCCATGATGGCGAACCTCTAGCACATGTGCCACAGGTTGCACGCAGCGCTTTCTCTGATGGCACGCGAGCTGTCGCCCCAGTTCAGCTCTGCCATGCATGTGCCTGTGCCTCCTGCTGGCCAGCTGGTCTTTGGGTCTCTGCCATGCATGTGTGGAGGGTGGGGCATTTGCAGGGGGTGCATGAACATTGGCGAGGGCGTGAGGGTGTGTCTGCGCATGCGTGGGGGGCATGTGCCATGTGCTGGGGGCACATGCCATGTGTGGTGTATACACACAGGGGGCACGTGTGCATGCACAGGGACAGGATGCATACATGGGGGCCACGTGCGCATTGCATTTTGGGGGTTTGGGCATGCACATTCGCGCACGCACATACTTTGGGCATTCGTTCCGGAAAAGGATAGCCATCACTGGTATAGGGTCTCCTGTTTGAGCAGGGAGTTGGACTAAAAAACATCCAACATCCCTTCCAACTTTGTTATTCGGTAATTCTTTACCTTAAGTTTTCCTCCCTTCCACCACCTTGGCGTTAGAACTTTTCTGCTGGAACTCCAACAATTGCTAACAAATATATATATATATATATATATATATAAATATATATATATATATATATATATATATATATATATATATATATATATATATATATATATATATATATATATATATATATATATATATATATATATATATATATATATATATATATATATATATATATATATATATATATATATATATATATATATATATATTTGTTTATGTACTGCTGGCATAAGCCTGAAGATGGCAGATGGGATTCTGCCGAAACGTCGCTCTTACCCTTTTAGGGATATATCCACAATTACACGGGAAGAAACCCGAAATATTAACTATACACACACACACACACACATATATATATATATATATATATATGTAGGTCTTTGGTTATTCGGGTCTTCTCCCACGTAAAATTGGAAGTGTCTTGGCGACGTTTCGACGAAGTCTCATTCGTCATCTTCAGGCTGGTGTTCTCGGCTTCGTGCTTCCAGGAGCAATGTGAGATCGCAGCTGTCTCTTCCTTTTAACTGCTAGTGGAGGTGTGAGCTGATTGGGTGGGAACTTGGCTGTGTTCTGATTGGGTGGCGGTGTGTTCTGATTGGTTAGGGGCTTGGCTGTGCTCTGATTGGCTGGGGTTGTGTTCTGTTTGGGTGGGGGCTTGGTTGTGCTCAGCTTAGTCTGAGTTGCAGGGGGATTTGAGCTGGTGAGCTGCGTTGTTGTTGTTTGGCTTCGTGTTTGTGGCCGTGCGAGCTCTTCATGGTGGGTGTCAGTCTGCTTCATGTATGGATTGGAGGGGTTTAAAGTGGCTAATGATGCAGCTGCGGTCTGGCTTCTGGTCCTTGGTCGTGGCTCATTATCAGTGTGGGTTTGAGTCTGCTTTCTGCGTGGATGTGTGGTGGTGACATCAGGTGTGGCACTCGTGAGTGTGGGTCTGGTGTCATTCGTCGTGTTAGGGACTCGTTTGTCAATAAGGGCGGGTTTCCAAATGGCTGGTAGGCGGGAGGTATCGTCTCGTTTGTTCATGCTGTGTGGGCGTTTTTCTATCTCAATGGCTTCTCTGATTATTCTGTTGTTAAAGTGTTCAGTTTTGGCGATAGTTCTGGTCTTTTTAAAGTCAATATCATGTCCTGTGGCTTTAAGGTGTTGGACCAGGGAAGAAGTTGGTTCCTCTTTTCTGACTGAGTTCTTGTGTTCTTCTATGCGTGCACTTATTCGTCTGTTGGTTTGTCCGATGTATGTGGTGGGGCAGGCGGTGCATGGGATTTCATATACTCCTTGATTTTCTAACTCAATTTTGTCTTTGGGGTTCCTTAGGATGGTGGATATTTTTCGGTTTGTGCAGAATGCTGTCTTGATGTTATGTTTGTGGAGGATTTTGCTTATTCTGTCTGTGGTGCCTTTTATGTATGGGAGGAGGGCCTTGCCGTTTTCTTGTTCTCTGTCTTGGATTTTAGTGGGGGTTTTTTTTGGATTAGGTTGGTGATCTTATTTCTTTGGAATCCATTGGATGTGAGTACGTTAGTGAGGGTGTGTAGTTCGGTTTTTAGGTGTTGTTCGTCAGCTAAGCGTTTTGTTCTGGAAATGAGTGTCTTGGCTACAGAGTTGATCTGGGCAGGGTGGTGGTGTGAGAGTGCGTGCAGATAGCGGTTTGTGTGTGTTTTCTTCTGGTATATAGTGTGTCCTAGGGAGCCATTGGATTTTCTGTAGACTAAGACATCCAGGAAGGGAAGTTGGTTGTTCACTTCTGTTTCCATGGTGAACTGTATTTTGGGGTGTAGGCTGTTGAGGTGTGTGAGGAAGTTGTCCAGTTTTTCTTTCCCATGTGGCCAGATTATGAAGGTGTCGTCCACATATCTGAGCCAGAGTTTGGGTTTGTGATCGGATTTTTCTAGAGCTTGGGTTTCAAAGTATTCCATATAGAGGTTGGCAATGACAGGTGAGAGGGGTGATCCCATGGGTGCTCCTTCTGTTTGTTTGTATTTCTGTCCATTATAGATGAAGTATGTGTTGGATAGGCAGTGGTTGGTCAGATCTAAGTTGTGCTTGGGAGGGTTATATTTGTTTTGGATAACTGTCAAGGCTTCTTTGATTGGTACTTGGGTGAAGAGGGATATGACATCAAAGCTCACGAGTAGGTCACTGGGCTGTAAGTTTTGTTGCTTTATGATGTCTATGAACTGGAATGAGTTTTTTACGTATGAGGTGATGGGCAGGCGGTGCATGGGATTTCATATACTCCTTGATTTTCTAATTCAATTTTGTCTTTGGGGTTCCTTAGGATGGTGGATATTTTTCGGTTTGTGCAGAATGCTGTCTTGATGTTATGTTTGTGGAGGATTTTGCTTATTCTGTCTGTGGTGCCTTTTATGTATGGGAGGAGGGCTTTGCCGTTTTCTTGTTCTCTGTCTTGGATTTTAGTGGGTTGGTACTTGGGTGAAGAGGGATATGACAATCAAAGAAGCCAACGATATGAGGATATTAATAGTATGGTGGTTGCAATATTTAGATTATTAAAAGGTTTTGTTTATTCAAAGAATGCACCAGCTGCCACGTTTCACTGAGAATGCTCCCCTGGAATTTGAGGACTGAATACTTGACCCAAAATTTCATTTATTTGTTTGTTAGATTTATACCCTGCTCTTCCTTCCATAGCCCAAGGTAGCCCAGTGTTCTGATCTAGGCTTCCCCAGCAGCACGAAGCCGAGTCCTCGTCCCAATAAACCCCTTTTATTTAATGTACAGTGAATTCCTCTCCAGCAAAGTCTTTCCTCTCCCACAGTCTTTCAAGATAGTTCACAATTACCGACCTTGATCAGGCTTGGAGAGGGGCCAGGCTGATATCTTTCAGATGCCGCAATACTTGGCAAGAATGCAGGAATGAACTAAATTGCCTCCTGCAAACTCCACTCCCCTTTCGCTCCTCTTTTATTCTCTCTGGGAGGGGTCATTCATCGTCCACCTGTGGCTTTACTCCTGAGTCGACCCTTGTTCTTTAGCTGTTCCCTTCGTCTGGCAACTCTGCGCATGTGCACACTGGGAACAGGCTCCAGCTGTTCATCTGCCTCACTGATGTCCGACTCCGAAGGCAGCTGATAACTGGCATACGGCCCTGGCCACCTCTCTGCCTCTGACGCATTGCCCTCATCAGAGCCTTCCCCAGACTCCAGGACTGGTCCATGTTCCTCCCCAACCTCCTCACTGTCCGAATCTGCTGCCAGATCTACTGGCTGCTGGCGGGCCACAACATCCAACTCTTACCTTTCCCCAAAACAACACACCTGTGAGATAAGTTGGGTTGAGAGAGAACAATGGTCAAAAATTACACAAGTAGCTTTTATGACTAAGGATGGACTTGAACTTACATCTCCCTTGTCTAATATCTTAACCACTATACCACCTTGACTCACATAAAAAAAGTCAGCCGAAATAGGTAGACCAGACCATGAAATCAACTCTACAAGAAGGCTAAAACTACCTTAATTGAGACTCGCTATATAATAAAAGAATCTTTCAAGTGTAGGCTCTATCTCCTCCTTCTTATACTCCAGGGAAGGATATAAGCTACTTCTAAAACTTACCTATGTCTAAACTTATCTTTGATCTAGATAAATAATCATGTCCATTAAGGTCAGTCCTTTTCTCTCTACAAACCAGCTTAGAAACAGTGTGGCTTGTATTCCAGCTTGTTTCTCTTACAGTTGGAGTTTACTTGCTAATTTGGGTGGTTCCTTGATTCTTTAGACCTCATTTTTGCTTCTTCTTTTGTCTCCATGGCTTAAAGGAAGATTTAGGTTTAGCAAACCCACTTTGTCTGAATCAGGAGCAGGAGGAAAGTAATAACTTACTTTCCCTACCGGTTTGCAAATGTGAGCGCAAAAACGTGCCTAAATAGGATGGCATATTTCCTGTACCCGAACTGGTAGCGATTTCCGCTACCAGTTCGGGTGAACCAGTTCGAACCAGCTGAATACCACCTCTGATCAGGTTATATTTTGATCCATTCAATCTTTATGACATAATTGCATAAAATATTGTAGAGACTAGACATGTGTTGGCGAACCTATGGCACGGGTGCCGGAAGTCGCATGCAGAGCCATTTTTCCGGGCACGCGAGCTGTCGCCAAGCTCACCTGAAACTGCCTCTGGTGCACATGCGTACAAGTCAGGGGACCCAGCTGGTCTTCGGAGCTCTCTTGCGCATGTGTGCATATTTGTGAAGCGCATTCCTGTTTGGCACTCAGTAAGTATAAGGTTCGCCATCACTGGACTAGACTATCTTGTTGATCTAATAAAGTTTAATTTGTTTCCTTAGTTTCAGTTGAATTTTGCAAGAATTTTTTTGCAAGTAGTACGGTACTATTTTGATTGAAAGAATATTCTTCTGGCAGCTGTCTCCAAATAATCAGGCAGTTGTGGGGTTTTTTTGTTTGTTGCTTTTGGCTTGTTTGTTTGCTAATAATTGTCTTTTAATACAATGCACACAATGTTTTGCCAAGTTTTGTGATACAGCATCAAAGGCTTCGGCAGGGAACAATAGTCGTATTTAAGATGGATCGCTCTATGTGCTTATTTATGTTTATCTATTTTTATTTCCTTTATCTTCTTTTAATCGTTGGTTTGCTGGCTTAAAGGCCTTCATAATACAATGAATCTGATTAGGTGATGGTGAGTTCTAGTCCCATTTTAGGTATGAAAGACAGCTGGGTGACTTTCAGTTAATCACAGGGAGACTGTGAGTTCTAGTCCCTCCTTATCCATGAAATCTGGCTGTGTGATCTTGGGCCATAACCTCTCTCTCAGCCAAATCTACCTCACAGGGTGATTGTTGTGAGGAAAATAAGAGGAGGAAGGAGTATGAGATACGTTCACCACCTAGAGTCATTTATAAAAACAATAAAGGCAGGATGTAGATTAATTATTGAATAAATAATACAATGCTAGCATTCGGGTTAGTTCTAACAGCCTTTTTTTATGCCAGAGTTTTTCCACAGAATTGGTGCTTTTTCTGTATTTCGCTTCTCCAAAGGAGAAATCAAGCAAGGGGCATTTTGACTTTGTTTCTTTTCCTCAGTCAAAAGATATCCCTGATTTGGTTCAACAATTAGCAGCTTTCTGCACCTCACTTTGGGACTAATTAGTCACGTTTATTTCAAAGTCACGCGAGCGAGATTTTGGGGAGTGTCCGTGGACGGTCAGGGGGAAAAAAAATTCAATAAACAAAGGCCAGGTTTTAATAGGTAGAAAAATAATCTTCAGGCTTTGACTCCGGTGGGATTTTCCTATGACGGTATTGATCACGCTTCAGCTCTTTTTCTCAGGAGAAAAATGGGTCGGAGTTGAGTTTTAATTATATTCAGGGTCACGCTGGATTACTTCACGACAGAATAGCTTCTTTTTGCCAGCAAGGCTGGCCGTCGTAAACAATAGAAAAATAGATGAGGATATAGAAGAATATAACGGAAGATTTGGATTGATTTTAAGATCTTTTAAGAAAAAAAAAAAAACTTCCAACACTGGAAGTGTTTAAGAAGATGTTGGATAACCATTTGTCTGAAGTGGTGTAGGGTCCTGCCTAAGCAGGGGGTTGGACTAGAAGACCTTCTCTTCTCTTCTCTTCTCTTCTCTTCTCTTCTCTTCTCTTCTCTTCTCTTCTCTTCTCTTCTCTTCTCTTCTATTCTATTCTATTCTATTCTATTCTATTCTATTCTATTCTATTCTATTCTATTCTTCTATACTCTACTCTACTCTATCTATTCTACTGTATTCTATTATTCTCTACTCTACTCTACTGTACTCTACTCCATTCCATTCCATTCCATTCCATTCCATTCCATTCCATTCCATTCCATTCAGTCTATTCTATTCTATTCTATTCTATTCTATTCTATTCTATTCTATTCTATTCTATTCTATTCTATTCTATTCTATTCTATTCTATTCTATTCTATTCTATTCTATTCTATTCTATTCTATTCTTCTATACTCTACTCTACTCTACTCTATTATTCTCTACTCTACTCTACTCTACTCTACTCTACTCTACTCTACTCTACTCTACTCTACTCTATTCTATTCTATTCTATTCTATTCTATTCTATTCTATTCTATTCTTCTATACTCTACTCTACTCTATTCTACTCTATTCTATTATTCTCTACTCTACTCTACTCTACTCTACTCTACTCTACTCTACTCTACTCTACTCTACTCTACTCTACTCTACTCTACTCTACTCTACTCTACTGTACTCTACTTCATTCCATTCCATTCCATTCCATTCCATTCCATTCCATTCCATTCCATTCCGTTCCATTCCATTCAGTCTATTCTATTCTATTCTATTCTATTCTATTCTATTCTATTCTATTCTATTCTATTCTATTCTATTCTATTCTATTCTATTCTATTCTATTCTATTCTATTCTATTCTATTCTATTCTATTCTATTCTATTCTATTCTATTCTATTCTATTCCATTCCATTCCATTCCATTCCATTCCATTCCATTCTATTCTATTCAGATACCATCAAGGATGCACGTTTATGAATGTTTTAGATAATATAAGATGCTAATTCTCTTTAATTGGTTCTATTGTTTTATGTATGAGGTTTTTATATTTCTTGAGTCGCCATGTGAGAATAGGTGGCAATATAAATTTCCTAAAATAAAACAAACAAGCAAACAAACAATAAATGATTTAAAAAGATTTTTCCAGTGTTTTTTCTAAAGGTGCGTCTAGGTTCGAATATAGGATTGTATAGATATAGGATCGTAGGATCGTATCATAGGATAGATCATATCGTAGAATAGAATATAGGATCATATAGAGCAGATAGGCCTTGACTTGCCACAATTCATTCAGTGACTGTTCAAATCCACAATGGCACCGAAAAAAATGTGACTTATGACCATTTTTCACACTTACGGCCATTGAGCCACCCCTTGGTCACATACTCAAAATTCACATTCTTGTCAACAGGCTCATATTTATGATGGTTTGCATCATCACGTGATCCCCTTTTGCGACCTACTCACAAGGAAAGTCAACAGGGAAAGCCAGTTTCACTTAACAACCGTGTGACTAACTTAACAACTGCAGCAATTCACTTAACAACCGTGGCAAGAAAGGTGGTAAAAATGGGGCAAAATATTCTGCCCCAGCTATGGACCCCAAAGAACGCAGCACGCACAAAGTCTGTACAAACCTTAGTTTACTAAATTAAATCAGTCTTTTTCAAACAAAGTCTGTTAATTAACTTTCTTAACAGCCTACAAGAATCCAAAGAATAAATAACCGTAATCTTACTATGGTTGGCAGAAAGCTCAGAAGCAATTTGCAGGAAACTGATAAGAGAACTAAGATCAGGACGCGAAGGAGAGTGAACAAAGTTGTTCCTTGCAAATTGCCTCAGTCGTTGTCCTTCCTTAAATAGGCTAAGGGAGTGGCCAATTAGCCAAAGCCTTACTCTCGAGGAGACCTCCTCCTGAGGAGCCACTCCTGCCTTTTGGCAGCTCTGTGTGTCCGTGCATCGAGAAGAGGCTCCTCCTCTTCTTCCTCTTCACTTAATGGAAGTTTCTGGAGGTTCTGAAGGCCCTGGCTGAATCCCCGCCTCTGGCACCACATCTTCTCCAGCCTCCTCATTGTCCGACTTGAGCACCAGCTGCACAGGCTGCTGGCGCAGCACCACACCAGCCTCCTCGCTGTTGGAATCAGCTACTAGCTGCACAGGCCGCTGACAGGCCACAACACAAAACTCACTGAACAGCGGTTTCGTTTCACAATGGAAATTTGGAGCCAAATTGTGTTCATAAGTCGAGGACTACTTGTAATGGTGCTTTATGTATTTGGATCTGGCCCATCCCCAAATCTTGAGTCTAAGTTACCTTTGCACTTCATGTATTCAATTTTAATGTTTTCCTTCCTTTTCCCCCTCCTCGTTTGGAAAAGTCCGGAAGAAGCGAGAACGAAACCGGTAGCCAGAGAATCAAACCTGTGTTTGAAGAAGATCCTCTGTTCCGTCGGCAAACATCATACCAACATGCAGCTGTCCATATACCGACTGATATTTACGACGGCTGTAAGTATGAGAGATTTGCATTGAATTCTTCAGCATCCCATTCTAGAAGGATGTGGTGTTATCTTTGTTTTGCGTGTTGTGTGAATATCCCGAAGGTGCTTTTTTTTCAAGAGGCCACTGGACTTTGTTGTTGTTTTTTTTCTTTTGAAGACGTTTTGCTTCTGATCCATGACGCTTCTTCAGTTCTGACTGAATGGTGGGAGAATGGAAGGATTTATATTCCTTGCAAACAGCTGATCATTTGCATTCGTTTAGAGAGTCGTTGAGGCCACTTGGAAGTTTATTTGTGTCCTTGGGGTCACCTGAGTAGATGCACAGCTCCACAACACAGCTCCTTTCAGCAGTTCCAAGAAGGCTCCAAACCCATTTGCACTACTCAGGTGACCCTGGGGACACAGAGAAACCTCCAAGTGGCCTCAACGACTCTCTAAAAAGAATGGAAATAGAAACTAACCGACAAGAGAAACAACCTAGATTTAAGGAGAAACTTCCTGACGTTGATTAAGCTTGCCTTCAGAAGTTGTGGGTGCCCCATCACTGGTGGCTCTTAAGAACAAATTGGATGGCATAGGGTCTCCTGCTTAACCAGGGAGTTGGACTAGAAGATCTCCAAGGTTCCTCCCAACTCTATTATTCTGTTATGCTGTTATCCTTCCTTCCTCCCTCCCTCCCTCCGATAACCTCCCACCAGCCAATCCGCTCCCACAGATAGGGTCTCCTCAGGGTGCCGTCGGTCAAGCAATGTCGACTGATGACCCCCAGGGGGAGACCCTTCTCTGTGGGGGCACCCGCCCTCTGCAACGAGCTACCCCCAGGAATACGACTGATCCCGGACCTCCGTACTTTCCGCTGAGCGTTTAAGACCTTCTTATTCCAGCAAGCCGGGCTGGCTTAAAATTTTAATGGGCTATTTTATGGGTAAAGGGTTTTTAAAAAAATTTAGGGAAGCCAAACTGATTTAATTCTGTTTTAATTTATTTTAATTTTTCTACTGTATGTATTTTAATTTTGGCTGTTCACCGCCCTGAGTCCTTCGGGAGAAGGGCGGTATACAAATTTAATAAACCTTAACCTTAACCTTAACCTCCCTCCCTCCCCTCCTTCTCTATCACTGGACGTTTTCAAGAAGAGATTGGACAACTATTTGTCTGAAATGGTATAGGGTCTCCTGCTTAATCAGGGGGTTGGACTAGAAGATCTCCAAAGTCCCTTCCAACTCTGTTATTCTGTTAATGTGACTTTTGAACTTCCCTCCTGTCAGTTTGAGATTATGCCTCCATATTCCTGAGCTTGGCTTAATTTCATCTGACCAGACAGATGTTGACCAAAGAAAAATATAAGGGTCTTTGCATGGAAGAGATCAATTTTCGGTGCCGACTAACCTCACCTGGAGGGTGAGGTCCTTTTATATAAATGGAACACCTTGTTTGTTGATGTCCTCATTTTCATCTTTTTTTTTTTTTGGTAAGGGCACCATAGCAGAAATAGTACAAGTCTTCTTAAATGACTTACTTAATGACTCCATGGACACCGGTCCATAATGCACATCCCTCCACAGCCCTGTTCAAGTAAGACTTTTGCTATAAAAGTAAAAGCTCTTTAGACATAAAGAATAAAAAATTGGAAGTGCCTTTTAATTTAGCCATCTTCATGCTCTGTTGTAACCGTACAGTGAATTGAAGACCCTAACTTCCATGTTTCCCTGAAAATAAGACCCTGTCTTATAATTTTTTGAACCCCGAAATAAGCACAGGAGCCTGAATAGCTCAACAGACAAAGTTCCGTAATTTAACACCAGCTGTCTGCAATTAAAGTAAGATTGAATCTCACCAGGCTCAAGGTTGACTCAGCCTTCCATCCTTTCTAAGGTAGGTAAATTGAGGACCCAGTTGTGGGGGCAATAAGCTGATTTTGTATAAATATACAAAAAGGATGAAGGCTATTGCTTAACGCATTGTAAGCCGCCCTGATTCTCTGGAGAAGGGCGGCATATAAATCAAATTAAAAAAAAAAAAAAGCACTTGGCCTTATTTTCGGGGAGGTTTTATTATTTTGGGGCGCATGGAGCAAGATGGGGCTCCTCTTGCCATCTTACCTGATATCCAGCTCTGTCTCCCTTACCCTAACCAGAGGAAATGGCGAGGACCGGCTATGCATGCGCTCAAAAGTTCAATTGGGCTTATTATCTGGGGAGGTCTTATTTTCAGGGAAACACTGTAGTGTATTTATTTAAACGTTTTCCTTACTTTTTCTCGAAATGTTACCCAGCTAGAAACATTAATGTCAAAAGTAGTAAGAGGAGAGTCCAATTTTCTCCAGCGGCTCATCAGATCCGGAGGATTATTCCGTGATTCTGTCTTTATTAATTTAAAGGTGGGTTGCAATTGCTGGATTAGAGTAGAATTTGCTGATATTTTAAGGCCTTAAACCGGTTCTTAAGAGAAATCGATCATTTCTGAAGGGTTAATTTATATTCTGAAGGGAGGGAAGGCAAGAGAGATGATTCATAGGCAAAACCTCACTTGAAATATTTTAATTTAATCCTGACTTTTCGGGTTGACATATACCTTCATTAAGCCCGTAATGCCAAACTAATAAGTTAGTAGGGAAACTTTGCCACATGAATATTCGATATAATTTTACCATATGGACAAATGAGCTGGATTAACGTACTCTCCCAGATACAGTTTGAATAGGAAAGAAGGTGGATCATGGAAAATGTCAGGTTTATACATCATGCGCTGACTGGGAAGGCATTTAAGAAGCATAAAGAAGCAATTTCTGGAATTTTTGGAACAGATGACTAGAAGATTGATCTGATTCGGTGCTGAGTTTAGAACCAATATTTCCATATTTGTCAACATAAGCCATAAACGGAGAAAAATGTAAGCAGCAATTACTCTATTTTTCCTTCCTTAAAGGCGAAGAAATATTAGTCTCTTTATTATAAATAAATAAATGTGGTGAGCCCTGTAAGAGTCCTCTTTGGGTGATGTGGTGGCCATGTAAATTTGAGTAATAAATAAATAAAAATCTGTAGAGATTCTCAGTCATCCAGGTCATGTTTGTCCCAAAGATGCTTTTTCAGGAGGCAACTGGACTTTCTTATTTTTTTTTCTCTTGAAGATATTTCGCTTCTCATCCAAGAAGCTTCTTCAGCTCTGATAGGATACTGGGGATACTCCTTGCAGACAGCTGGTCATTTGCATTCTTTTAGAGGGTCATTGAGGCCACTTGGAGGCTTATCGGTGTCCTTAGGCTCACCTGAGTCAGACTTTTAGCTGTACAATTTAGGATGAGCACTCTTTGAATGATGTGGGGGGTAGGAATGGATTTCCAGAGGGAAAAATTGAAGACTTCAGGAATTATTTGCACTACTCAGGTGACCCTGAGGACACAGATAAACATCCAAATAGCCTCAATGACCCTCCAAAAGGATGCAAATGACCAGCTGTCTGCAAGGAATATAAATCCTTCCATTCCCCACCATCCTATCAGAGCTGAAGAAGCTTCTTGGATGAGAAGCAAAACATCTTCAAAAGAAAGAAACAAAACAAAAGAAGAAAATCCCGTTGCCTCCTGAAAAAGCACTTTTGGGGAAATAAATGAAATATTTAACAGGCATTTGGAGAAGGACAGACTGAAACTATGGGTGGAGTCAAAGAAGGAATAAGGCTGGAGTCATTATGTTCCCACAAATGGTCTCAACCCAATCCCTCTTGAATTCTGTTAATTTTTATCTAACATCAATTTAATGCTGCCCCTTAGATTCTTCTCTATAGGCATAAGGAATCCATCAGCTAAACTGGAATTTAACCTCTGACCCTGAATCTTCACGCTTGACAGATTGCCATAACACCCGAAACCCTAAATTGCGGTTAATCCAAAACAGAAGTCAGGGAATTATTCTTCCCATTCAGTTTTGCCAAAACTTGTTCTATCAATGAAAAATCATTAACACGTTAGAGTGGAATTCAATCATTCTCGACATTAGGAAGCAGGCAGGCAGGCTGGAACTGTTTTCAGCGCGTGCATTTCCCTTTCCTGTTTACAGACTGGGTTTTATTTGACACCTGATAAATTAAGGATGCGCTGAATGTTTTTTTTGCTCAATTAGACGGAGTCGGGGATTGGTCGAAACTCCTATTAATGTTATGAATGCTCTTTAAAAACCATGTTGCTCATACCAAATATAATTAGTGTTTAATTTCCCAGGGGTGTCTGCTGCGCAATTGACAACTCTCGCATCTTCGTAATCGTCTACGTTTGTCAAACCCAGAATTGATGCATCTCTCTTTCTGTGTGTGTATGTCTGTAGATCTCGCCTGCTTCACCCTCTTTCCTGTTTTAAAGGATATTGCCCACTAGTTAATCACTTGGGACAGTTGCGTTGACAGTTGAACTATAAAAGATTGCAGGCTGAGACTGTGTTTGGAATTAAAGACTATTCACAAATGTATGTAAAATGTATTCAGTCGCTTGTTCTGAATCTGAATTATCAGGACGATGTTTTAAAGATCATCCTATTTTTCCTCCCACTCTTTGTTTTATTACGTCCTGATGCAACAATGCAGCGTGTCAGTGCTAGAGTAAATGCAGCTTGAAGTGACACAGCATTCTTCTACCCGAAAATAAGACCCTGTCTTATATTTTTTTGAACCCCGAAATAAATGCTTGGCTTTGTTTTCAGGGAGGTCTTATTATTTGGGGGGGCATGGAGCAAGATGGGGCTCCTCTTGCCGTCTTACCTGATTTCCAGCTCTGTGTTTAAATATTTTCAGGGAGGGGGAAGGCTTATTTTAGCGCATGCACTCAAAAGCTTGATTGGACTTATTATCAGGGGATGTCTTATTTTTGGGGAAACAGGGTATGCTTCTTGTAACGACCCTTGGATTGTTGTATTTGTGTCACACGCTTGGCAATTTGCGGTCAAAGGGAAATTAGAGGTACTTTCTTCCACGTTGAGTTTTAAATATACAAGAATAGAATAGAATAGAATTTTTATTGGCCAAGTGTGATTGGACACACAAGGAATTCATCTTGGTGCATACGCTCTCAGTGTACATAAAAGAAAAGATACGTTCGTCAAGAATCATAAGGTAGAACACTTAATGATAGTCATAGGGTACAAATAAGCAATCAGGAAACAATATCAATATAAATCATAAGGATGCCAGCAACAAAATTACAGTCATACAGTCATAAGTGGGAGGAGATGGGTGGTGGGAACAATGAGAAGATTAATAGTAGTGCAGACTTAGTAAATAGTTTGACAGTGTTGAGGGAATTATTTGTATAGCAGAGTGATGGCGTTCGGGAAAAAACTGTTCTTGTGTCTAGTTGTTCTGGTGTACAATGCTCTGTAGCGTTGTTTTGAGGGTAGGAGTTGAAACAGTTTATGTCCAGGATGCGTGGGGTCTGGAAATATTTTCACAGCCTTCTTTTTGACTCATGCAGTATACAGGTCCTCAATGGAAGGCAGGTTAGTAGCCATTGTTTTTTCTACAGTTCTAATTATCCTCTGAAGTCTGTGTCTGTCTTGTTGGGTTGCAGAACCCAATACACAATATTGTAAATATACAATATTGTATATATACAATATTATAAATACACAAGCAAGTCTGGCTGAAGTTCAAACCGAGAACTTCAGCCAGAAGATGACAAATGTGATTTTGTCGAAACGTTGCTACTACCCTTTTAAGGATATGTTTACAATTAACGGGAAGAAACCCGAGATATTATATTAACTGTACACACACACACACACACACACACACACATATATATCTTCTGAAAATAGAGTCACTGCTGCCTGCCTTCCCTGTCCAAAATAATAATTTCAGCCTAGATTTCAAAGGTTTAGAAGAGAGGGGAGAAAAAAGACAAAACACATACACATCTTAACTGCAGATGATTTGCTAGGTGCTCGTGCCCATTTTGAAAGCCAGCAGGTCTCTGCTGATTGTGAAGGCAACCCATTTGTTTTCCCACCCACCCCTTCGCTGCAAGCATCCATGGTGTGCGCGTGCATTTGTGATGTGCATTTGTGTGTGTGCCCCAATGATGCATAGACGAAAGGACAGGATTTTGATCGCGCTGATGTGGCTGCCATCTCTCTCTCTGTCTCTCTCTCTCTCTCACACGCACACATAATCACAGATGGCCCCATATAGATGGTGTATTTTTTTGTCATACACTTTTCAATCCTTCTTTACTGTCTCATTTTTCTCTACCTTCTCTCTGAAGCTTGTATGCGACCATTTGTTTCTTACCCTTCTCTGCAAACAGTGGCATCCATGGTGTGCGTGTGCATTTTGTTTGCGCAGTTGTGGCTGCCATCTTGATTTTTTCAACACCCCCCTCTCTCTCCTTCTCTCTCTCTCTCTCTTTCTCATTCTTTCTCTCATTCTCTCTCTCTCTCTCTCATTCTCATTCTCTCTCTCCTCTCTCTCTCTTTCTCTCTCTCTCCTTCTCCTTCTCCTTCTCTCTCTCTCTCATTCTCCTTCTCATTCTCTCTCTTTCTTTCTCATTTTCTCTTATTCTCATTTTCTCTTATTCTCATTCTCTCTCTCTCTTTCTTTCTCATTCTGTCATTCTCTTTCTCATATTCTCATTCTCTCTCTCTCTCTCTCTCTCTCTCTCCTTCTCTCTCTCTCTCTCTTTCTCATTCTTTCTCTCATTCTCTCTCTCTCTCTCTCATTCTCATTCTCTCTCTCCTCTCTCTCTCTTTCTCTCTCTCTCCTTCTCCTTCTCCTTCTCTCTCTCTCTCATTCTCCTTCTCATTCTCTCTCTTTCTTTCTCATTTTCTCTTATTCTCATTCTCTCTTATTCTCATTCTCTCTCTCTCTTTCTTTCTCATTCTGTCATTCTCTTTCTCATATTCTCATTCTCTCTCTCTCTCTCTCTCTCTCTCTCTTTCTCATTCTTTCTCTCATTCTCTCTCTCTCTCATTCTCATTCTCTCTCTCTTCTTTCTCTCTTTCTCTCTCTCTCCTTCTCCTTCTCTCTCTCTCTCTCATTCTCATTCTCATTCTCTCTCTTTCTTTCTCATTCTCTCTTATTCTCATTCTCTCTTATTCTCATTCTCTCTCTCTCTTTCTTTCTCATTCTGTCATTCTCTTTCTCATATTCTCATTCTCTCTCTCTCTCTCTCTTTCTCTTTCTCATTCTCATTCTCTCTCTCTCTCTCTCTCTCCCTTACACACACACACAGACACACAAACAAAATCACAAATGCCCCTGTGTAGATGGTGTACTCCCTTGATATAAGCCGAGAGGTGAACCGTTTCAATCCTTCTTTATCTTCTCTAGCTTCTCTTCCAAGCTTGTATGCAACCCATTTGTTTCTCACACTTCTCTGCAAGCATCCATGGTGTGCTTGTGCATTGGTGATGTGCATTTGTGCGTGTGCCCCAAACCCTATTTGAATGTTTCAATGATGTATAGGAAAAAAGGACAGGATTTTGATCATGCTGTTGTGGCTGCCATCTTGATTTTTTTCCAACAACAACAACTTCTCTCTCTCTCTCTCTCTCTCTCCCTCTCCCTCTCCCTCTCTCTCTTTTCTCTCTCTCTCACTCCCCCTCCATCTCCCTCCCTCCCTCTCCCCTTCCCCCTCCCTCTTTCTCTCTCTCTCCCTCTCCCTCCCTCTCTCCCCACTCCCTCTTTCTTTCTTTCTCCCTCCCTCCCTTTCTCTCTGTCCCTCCCTCTCTCTTTCTCCCTCCCTCCCTCCTTCCCTCCCTCTCTCTTCCCCTTCCTTCTCTCTTTCTCTCTCTCTCTCCCTCCCTCCCTCCCTCTCCCTCTCTCTCTCTCTCTCACACACACACACACATAAATATTACAGATGGCCACCCAAATAGACAGCGCATTTCCTTGTCGTAAGTTGCAAGCTGAAGCTTTTCACTCTCCTTCTTTATCTTCTCATCTTCTCTAGCCTCTCCTCAAAGCTTGTATTTGAACTGGTTTATTTAATTAATGGCGGGCTCAAGAATACGACAGGAAGAGCTGGGAGGGATGCGTCCACTCGCGGACCGTAAGGATAAAAGGAAAGGAGGGAAGTGAGGAGAATTCATGTGGCAGTCCTGTCTGGTTTTTTCTTTTGCGCAGATTCTCGACGTTCGCATCAAGCATTCAGCCGGCGTTGGCTCTGCTTCCTCTAATCAACCTGGGCGCACTTCACCGAAGTCCCTGCGGTCTTTTGATTCCCAACTATACCTTATTGTACATATCAATTTTGATCTTTTCAGGCGTGGATGCTTTGGGGAGCGATGGTGATGGGGAAGCAAATGTATTTTTATTTTTTTTTTCAAAGCAGTCATCGGGTGATGAATTTTGCAGAGGGGATTTAATGAAAGACGGCATAATTTACATTCCAAAGCCAACTGCTTACCGACGGGGTGCGCGGAGTCCCCAAGCCAGCACAAGACCTGCCTCTAAGTGAGAGCTATCACTTCTCGGTCCCCTGCCAAGGGATCCAGAAGGGACTTTTTATACCCGCAATCCTAGACATTCTCCTAGTTTTAGGCAACTCGATCACCTTCGTCATCCTCATGGACCTGTATCCATAGTGTGGCTTCAGGTCTATGTATCTATGTATACACAGAGCATATGTATATGTATGTGTATGAAAATTATATATACACACACACATATACAGACTTTTGAGATCGGGCATCGGAATGTCATTTTTTAATGTGTGCCAGTGTGTTCACAGAAAAAAGTGAAAGTAAAGATTTCTCTTCTCTTCTCTTCTCTTCTCTTCTCTTCTCTTCTCTTCTCTTCTCTTCTCTTCTCTTCTCTTCTCTTCTCTTCTCTTCTCTTCTCTTCTCTTCTCTTCTCTTCTCTTCTCTTCTCTTCTCACCTCACCTCACCTCACCTCACCTTACCCTACCCTTCCCTATCCTCCTGCATTCTGTTCTCTTCTGTTCTACTCTACTCTACTGTATATACTCTACTCTACTTATACTCTACTCTACTCTATATATTCTATACTCTACTCTATATACCCTGCTCTATATACTCTACTCTATATATTCTATTCTATTCTACTCATACTCTACTCATACTCTACTCTACTCTACTCTATAAACACTACACTACTCTATATACTCTACTCTACTCTATATATTCTTCTCTATATATACTCTACTCTACATACTCTATATACTCTACTCTATATACTCTACTTTATATATTCTATTCTACTCTACTCATACTCTACTCTACTCTATATACTCTATTGTATTCTACTCTATTATTATTTTCTATTTCCATTCCATTCTACTTTATATATTCTATTCTACTCTACTCATACTCTACTTTACTCATATTCTACTCTACTCTACTCTACTCTATAAACTCTACACTACTCTATATACTCTACTCTACTCTATATATTCTTCTCTATATATACTCTACTTTACATACTCTACTCTATATACTCTATATACTCTACTTTATATATTCTATTCTACTCTACTCATACTCTACTCTACTCTATATACTCTATTGTATTCTACTCTATTATTATTTTCTATTTCCATTCCATTCTACTTTATATATTCTATTCTACTCTACTCATACTCTACTTTACTCATACTCTACTCTGCTCTATATACTCTACTGTATTCTACTCTATTATTATTTTCTATTTCCATTCCATTCTACTTTATATATTCTATTCTACTCTACTCATACTCTACTTTACTCATACTCTACTCTACTCTATATACTCTACTGTATTCTACTCTATTATTATTTTCTATTTCCATTCCTCTCCTTTCCTCTCCTCTCCTCCCCACCCCACCCCATCCCATCCCTCCCATCCCATCTCATCCCATCCCATCCTATCCTATCCTATCTTATCATCTGACCTTATCTTACCATATCATTTCCCTGTATTTAAGATCACATACCGGTACTCCTTAACTTGCAATCATTTGTTAAGTGACTGTTCAAAGTTACAACGGCACTGAAAAAAGTGACTTATGACCATTTTTCACACCTACGCCCGTTGCATCATCTCCAGGGTCACGTGATCAAAATCCAGACGTTTGGCAACTAACTCATATTTATGACGGTCACAGTGTCCTCCCGGGGGGGGGGGGGGTGTTACGTGATCCCTTTTTGCGACCTTCTGACCAGCAAAATCCATGGGGAAAAGCCAGATTCCCTTAACAATCGAACGGATAACTTATCAACGGCAGTGATTCCCTTAAAAAAAAAAATGGCAAGAAAGAAAGGTCGTAAAATGGAGCAAAAACACCCCTCCCCCCCAATGCTTCCCGCTGGGCTGAATTGTGGTCGCAAGTCGAGGATTAGCTGTACGGCATGCAAAGCTGTCGATCTCTCAGCTCAGCCCCCAAAAATCACGGCGACTTCTTAACTTCAGCGTTTTCGCACTAAATCCAAGCGCTTGATTTATTGAATGGATATGATGGGATATTTGTCCCTCGTCTTTTCTCAAAAGGTTTATTATTTTCTTTAGTTGAAAGAAAGGAGACGGTGGGGGGGAGGAGAGAAATTGGCAAGGAATAAGATGCATTTATTTTATTTATTTATTTATTTATTTATTTTATTTTATTTTATTTTTTTAAGATGCACAAAGATGAACCGTTCATATCTTTCCAAATTAACCCTTCCCTCTCCAGAGCACTTCTGATATAAATTATGCGTTTCTAAACCTAAGCGATTTGCAGATTCGAGGCATTTTGGACCTTTTTTTTGGGGGGGGCCCGAATTTAATTGATGGGCTGATAGACTGAGAGGGTTAATCCCAAAAGGTCTCGGTTTGTGGGGGGCCCCCCCAAGAATCTGGGAGAGAAGATTCACAAGTCTGTTTAGGGGAAGGCTTTGTAAAATTGTATGGATTGTGGCGGTATTCATCACAAAGCCTCTCCAGCGAACAGACAGTTATTGGCACCCTTCAGACAGATTAATTGGTTTCCAGAGAGCGAAAGGAGCATCCACCAGATGAAGGATTAGATGGACAGGCCGGCTGATGTGTTTAAGTCAATCTCAGGAGAATTCGCAATGGGACAATTTATTTCAGAGATTGCTCTCCAGGATGGAGGCTGCATGCATAAAATAGCTGGCCTGGAGACATTGTGTAAGTGGCTCTTTACAAAACTTCAGTTTCTTTGTAGGCTTAGGAAGCTTGGCCTTCCTTCCTTCCTTCCTTCCTTCCTTCCTTCCTTCCTTCCTTCCTTCCTTCCTTCCTTCCTCCCTCCCTCCCTCCCTCCCTCCCTCCCTCCTTCAACTCCCTCCCTCTTCCTTCACCATCCTCCCTCCTTCCCTCTCTTCCTACTTCCTTCCCTCCCTTTCTTCTTTCATCCCCCTTCCTTCCTCCCTCCCTCCTTCCCTTCATCCCCCTTCCCTACCTCGCTACCATCTTCCCTCCCTTCCCTCTCTTCCTACTTCCTTCCTTTCTTCTTTCATCCCCCTTCCTTCCTTCCCACCCTCCCTCCTTCCTCCGCCTCCCTGCCTCCCCCTCCCTTCCTCTTCCCTCCCTCCCTCTTTCCTTTCTCCTTCCATCATTCATCACCCTCCCTCCATCTTCCTTCCTTCCCTCCCCCTCCTTCCTTTTTCCCTTCCTTCCTTCCTCCCCTCCTCCCTCCCTCCCTCTTCCTTAACCACTCTCCATCCTTCCCTCTCTTCATACTTCCTTCTTTCCTCCTTCCCTCCCTTCCTTCCTTCATCCCACTTCTTTCCTCCCTCCCTCCCTCCCTCCTCCTTCCTTCTTTTCTTCCTTCCTCCCTCAATCCCTCCCTTCCTTCATCCCCCTCCTTCCCTCCCCCTTCCTTCCTTCTTTCCCTCCCTCCTCCTTCCTTCCTTTTTACCTTCCTTCCTCCCCCTCCCTCCCCCCTCTTCTTTCCTTCCTCCCTCCCTCCCTTCCTTCCCATACTTTTTGGGTGTGTTTTACAACATTAGAGCGTTTCCAACTATACTGTAGTACATGTTCTTCATTTATATCAGTTAGTTCTCAGAATTGATGTACATAAACCATGTATATATTCTGAAGCCAAGTCAAAGAGTCTTCAGTGGACTTTCAAATTATTAGAAAGTCATAATAGTGGAAGAGAAAACACTTCCCCCATTACCGTATTTCTCCGAAAATAAGGCCCTGTCTTATATTTTTTTTGAACCCTGAAATAAGCCCTTGGCCTTATTGCCATGCGCTCAAAAGTCCGATTGGGCTTATTATCAGGGGAGGTCTTATTTTGGGGGAAACAGGGTATCTGTCTATCTGTCTGTCTGTCTTTCTGTCTGTCTATCTATCTATCTATCTATCTATCTATCTATCTATCTATCATCTATAATCTATCTATCATCTATCTATCTTTCTATCATCTATCATCTATCTATCTATCATCTATCTATCATCTATCGTCTGTCTGTCTGTCTGTCTATCTGTCTGTCTGTCTGTCTATCTGTCTGTCTGTCTCTCTATCTATCTATCTACCTTGGTTTCCCCAAAAATAAGACCCTGTCTTATATTTTTTTGAACCCTGAAATAAGCGCTTGGCCTTATTGCCATGCGCTCAAAAGCCCGATTGGGCTTATTATCAGGGGATGTCTTATTTTGGGGGAAACAGGGCACTTGAAGAAGAAGTCTTCGAACAAGTCCTGAATCTGGAAAACCCAGCTCTTACTTTCTCAGACATCATAATTCATCTTAACTGTCTACATGCAGATCGACTACTAGAATATTAATCAGGTTCGAAGGTAATTCTTGTTATGATGCTCTCGGTAGCAGCATCAGGAACGCTTTTGCATATGTACATAATAGATCAAAAACCCAACTCATAAAAAATGATCCGTCGAGGACCGACAGTGATATCATTACGATGAATTGACTACTCATGGGTCTCCGTTGATTTGGACCCATCATGCAGCTTTAATCCAATCCCCGTGCGTAAAGTAATTAAACTAAATTCGGAAAACTAACTTGTTCTCAAGTGCGCTAGGATTTTTCTTTGAAAAATCTGCATTCAGCAGCAGATTTAATTTCCAGACATAACAACTTGTGTGTAAATTTCACCCCGATGAACCCTCTGGTGGAAGGCTGGAGGTTTATTCTTGTTTTACTTTCCAAGTTTACTCCTGGGGTTTACATTTTGTTCTGAAGAAATCATAAGTATCTCAATATTCCTGCCTCTCAAGGTGGTAGAAGCTGTGAATGAAACATCTTATGTATATGCATAAAAGAAAGTAAGTCTAAATTCAAAATGTCACCATCGGGTTTTGAACATTTGATGCTGGAACCCAGAAGGGTTTACAAATGCTTTAGAGGAGCGTTAACCATGGCTTGTCTGTCCCTAATAACAAGCCAGGTAAGAAAGAATATACGATTTGGAGGGAACAGAGAGTGTTTATCACAAGGGAATAGACTAGAAGATCTCCAATGTCCCTTCCAATTCTCTTATTCTGCTAGTTATCAGGGCTCCGATGGATGCCCTAATTAAATCATGAGCCTCAAGCCAAGCTTCAAAAGAAATCCAGTTATTTATTAGGAGCTTCATGTCGGCATGTTCCCAAGTGAAGCCAGCTCTGACCCCACGTAATTTACGGCCCCAATCATGACCCTGGTTCCCCCCTCCCCCCAGATGTGTCATCAGTCACATTCGCCAACGGAGCAATTTCGCAAGTTGTAGAGATCACTCCCCTCCGGCCGCTGTGGGTAACCCTGGGAGACAGCTTTTAGAGAGATATGCCTGGAATGTGCTTTTGTTTTTGGCTGCCGTGCTGCTTCATCGTTTTCCCATCCCCCTTGCCTATGGCAACTCGAGAGCAGGCCAGGGATGCTTTGCGAGTTGACATTAGTATCTGGTCACCATTCTCTCCCACTTCATTGAGATTAATCAGAGTTTAAACTAAATTCTTTAGAGACTAGGGTTGAGAATCTTGAAGTACTTCCAATAAGAACCTGCACCCTGTAGAAGAAAGTCTACGTGTTAGTGTAGAGAATTACACCACTCAATGGAAAAGGTAAGATTTATACTGCTTAAAGTAATATTTTCCCCCCCAAAGATTGCTAGGTAGATAGACTTCCTGATTGTTGGGGAAGGACTGGGAGAATCTGGAGGTGGAGTGAAAAGAGGGATCAGCTTTGAATCTCTATGTAGCCACAAGCAAATTAAGTCCAATCTCCCTTGAATCCCGTGGACCCTTATCCAACTCCTAGCAGGTGTTTAGTTGAGAAGATTCCTGTCTGTAGGCATGAGTAGCAATAAATCAGTTGAATGGGACCTTCACGTGTGGACCTGGTTTTTCATGCATGACATCAATCAATCAATCAATCAATCAATCAGAATAGAGCTGGAAAGGACCTTGGAGGACTTCTAGTCCAAACCCCAGCTGGGTCTCTTGTCCCAAAGGTGCATTTTTTCAAGAGGCAACTGGACTATCTGGTTTTTCTTTGAAGACGTTTTGCTTCTCATCCAAGAAGCTTCTTCAGCTTTGACTGGATGGTGGGGAATGGCAGGATTTCTATTCCTTGCAGACAAAGCTGGTCATTTGCATCCTTTTAGAGGGTCGTTGAAGCCACTTGGAGGTTTATCCTTGTCCTCAAGGTCACCTTAATGACCCACTAAAAAGAATGCATATGACGAGCAAGGAGTAGAAATCTTTTCACTCCCCACCATCCAGTCATAGCTGAAGCTTCTTAGATAAGAAAAAGCACCTTTGGGACAACCAGGACCTGGATGACTGAGAATCTCCATAGACATGTCCAACCTCTTCTTAAAAGCTTCCAGCGATGGAGAATCCACAACTTCTGAAAGCAAGCTGTTCCACTGGTTAAAGAATGAATGAGTCCTTCTAATTTTATCTTATTAGCTAAAGTTGCCCTTTGTCTAAATTAGAGTCAGGGGTGTCCATAAGGGAAGGCTTCCCAAAAAATAAAAATAAAAAAAAAATCAGTCAAGATGGTAACTTAACGTGATCACAGCTGGCTTCCTCTTAACTACTGTCTGCCTTGTTCACCGATCAATATTCTCCCGAGCCATCTGGCAACGCTTAAACTATGAAAGTCAGCCAAGTGTTAAAACAAGTACGAATGTTTTCTATTACCGTGTTTTCCAAACTGGACAACTGTAATATTTGGCTGACTTTGACCATTGCTGTTTGGCTTAAGGGAGTGTTAACCTTTGGGCTAGAAAGAGATCAGGATCTGTCCAGACATGGTTTTGATTCTCTCAACCTCTGCTCCTTTCTAAAATATGCAATAATAATAATATTAGCCTACAGGAGTGGCCAAAATTGTGGAAACCTTTTGGGAAAAGTGTATTTTTGAGGTTTGATGGCTAATAATACCACTTTTTTTTTTTTTTTTTTTTTGGAGTTTCAAGATAATCCTATTCCACTGCTGGAATGGCCTGGGAATAGCCCAGACCTTCACCCAATTGCAAATCTATGGAGCCAATTAAAGAAACTGGTTAGTCAGAAGCGACCTAGCAATAAAACCCAGTTAATAGAAGCCATCGTTCAATCTTGGTTTCACATGATAACAGCTGCAGAACTCAAACACTTGGTTCACTCCATGGGAAGAGGTTGTAAGGCCGTAATTCATTCTAAAGGTTACGCAACTAAGGATTAACTGACATGGGGATCAATTTTGTATATCTTGTTTTTTCTAGGGTGATCATTTTTGTATATCTCATTTTTTCTACGTGTTTCACTTTTCTTCTTTATATTGTAACTGCTATTCTAATAGCAAATCCTTCCTAAATGTTATTGCATTACATTCTTGCTTCAATTATCTTTCCGTTGATATATAATTTTATGGTACTACTCCCCAAAAAAGTGGTGTTATTAGCTAGTTTTAGAAAATACATTAATAATAAATTTAGAAATTTCCCAAAAAGTTTCCACAATTTTGGCCACTACTGTATTTTAGAGGACAGCTGTTACGAATACCATGTGAAAAAATATGGAAATATTTGAAATGTATTCTATAAGTACCGAGATGGTGGGATTTCTGTAGGAATCTATATCAAGGATCTAGTCCCCAAATTTGCCGACAACTGATGTATAGGTAGTCCTCAATTTATGACCACAATTGAGCTCAAAATTCCTGTTGCTAAACGAAACAATTGTTAAGTGAGTTTTGCTCTTCTTTACTACCCGAGTTGTTAAGTGAATCACTGCAGTTGTTCGATTAGTAGCACAGTTACTACAGACAGTTACTACAGACACTAGAGTTACTACAGACAATGCAGTCGTCATAAATGTGAACCAGTTGCCAAGTGTCTGAATTTTGATCACAGGGCCATGCTTGCAACGGTCATAAGTGTGAAAAACGGTCCTAAGTCACTTTTTCCAGTGCTGTTGTAACTTCAAACGGTCATTAAATGAACTGTCGTAAGTCGAGGACTACCTGTCTAGGTGATTTTCTTCCACTGACAGGAATAAGAAGTCTAAATAATAGAGCAATACCCCTTATGAGATGCTCCTGAATTGGATGAGGAGATTGTGCCGTTATCCTTTTTATTTAAAGAGTAATTAAAATGCACCAAGAGCAGCTGTTTAAAAAGGAAGATTACCTTGGCCCCGAAGAAGTATAAATGAAAAATTCATTCCGAATGAATTTATCCAATTCTCTTTAAAGTCCCAATTAGCCATTCATACAAGCTTTTTATGCATGATTCATAGGAACTTCTACATTGTGCGTAGAACAATATTAGAATATTGCATAGAATAACTAGAATAACTTTCCTTTCCTTTCCTTTCCTTTCCTTTCCTTTCCTTTCCTTTCCTTTCCTTTCCTTTCCTTTCCTTTCCTTTCCTTTCCTTTCCTTTCCTTTCCTTTCCTTCCCTTCCTTTCCCTTCCTTCCCTTCCCCTTCCCTTCCTTTCCTTCCCTTCCTTCCCTTCCCCTCCCCTTCCCTTCTTTCCTTCCCTTCCCTTCCTTTCCTTCCTTTCCCTTCCCTTCCCTTCCCTTCCCTTCCCTTCCCTTCCCTTCCCTTCCCTTTCCCTTCCCCTCCCCTTCCCTTTCCTTTCCCTTCCCTTCCTTCCTTTCCTTTCCTTTCCCTTCCCTTCCCTTCCCTTCCCTTCCCTTCCCTTCCTTTCCTTTCCTTTCCTTTCCTTTCCTTTCCTTTCCTTTCCTTTCCTTTCCTTTCCTTTCCTTTCCTTCCTTCCTTCCCTTCCCTTCCCTTCCCTTCCTTCCCCTTCCCTCTCTTCCTCCTTCCCTTCCCTCTCCCTTCCCTTTTCCTCCTTCCCTTCCCTCCCCTTCCCTTCCCTTTCCCTCTTCCTCCTTCCCTTCCCTTTCCCTTTCCCTTCCATCTTCCTCCTTCCCTTCCTTCCCTTCCCTTCCTTTCCCTTCCCTCCCTTCCTTCCCTTTCCCTTCCTCTTCCTCCTTCCCTCCCTTCCCTTTCTCTTCCTTTCCCTTCCCTTCCCTTCCTTCCTTCCCTTTCCCTTCCCTTCCCTTCCCTTCCCTCTTCCTCCTTCCCTTCCCTTCCCTTCCCTCCCTTTCTCTTCCTTTCCCTTCCCTTCCCTTCCCTTCCCTTCCCTTCCCTTTCCCTTCCCTTTCCCTTCCTCTTCCTCCTTCCCTTCCCTTCCCTTCCCTTCCCTTCCCTTCCCTTCCCTTCCCTTCCTTCCCTTCCTTCCCTTCCCTTCCTTTCTCTTCCTTTCCCTTCCCTTCCCTTCCCTTCCCTTCCCTTCCCTTTCCCTTCCCTTCCCTTTCCCTTCCCTCTTCCTCCTTCCCTTCCCTTCCCTTCCCTTCCCTTTCTCTTCCTTTCCCTTCCCTTCCCTTCCCTTCCCTTCCCTTCCTTTCCCTTCCCTTCCTTCCCTTCCCTCTTCCTCTTCCCTTCCTTCCTCCTTCCCTTCCTTCCCTTCCTTCCCTTCCCTTCCCTTCCCTTCCCTTCCCTTCCTCCTGCCTGTCCTGCCAAGTCCTGTGAAGGGTTGGTGGTTTCTAAATCTCTCAGCAGATATTCAAAATAGTTTTTTTATGCAGCAGATCTAATACATTCAAAGGAAGGCAAACACAATTGACTTTTGTCATGCTTTCTAGTTGAGTCATATTGGTTTAATCATCTTAGCTGAGTTAATCAGATTTTAGCATGGGAGCTGGAATTTTAAATTTGTCAGCATATCGGTGAATTCTATATCCCAAATTTGGAATTAATCTGTTTTGAAATCATTTCTGAAAATATTCCTGGATTATTAATGCAGAAGCGATTATAATCCATGGTTTGGAAAGACAGTAAATTAGAATCTTAAATTAACTCTTCTCTTAGTTTGGTGTGAATCTTATCCCTTATGTTCAGACATTTGTCTACAACTGTTAGATAGTAACACTATATATTGCAATAATATCTATTGTCACTTTATTTAAATTAAACAAATGCATTTTATGACTATTGTCTGGCATTGTTGTCAAATGTTGAATTGTGAACGTTCAGTTGTTGAAACACTGAATTGTTGAAAATGTTTTGGCAGAAATATTTCCCACTTGCATATTAAATTGAATCTAGGAACTGAATTTGGAAAGAGTTTGTAATGTTAAAACAGGCTGCGTCCCAACATTGTTAATGATCTGTATGTCATCACAATAGAATTCCGGGCTTAGCAGTCAATGACAGAAACAAACAGAAGCTGGAAGTATTATACAATGTAAAGAATTATTACATGTTTTTGGAAATTGTTTGATGTGTAAATACCAGCTGTTGAGTAAGCTTATTATCAATGTCATCATGGATTATTTGAAAAGAAAAAAAGAAAAGATACCAAAACAACTTGCTGTATCTTATTTTCACTAAATAGATTCATATTATTCACTTTAGTAAGTAAGAAAATTCAGTTTTCCATCAGACACGTCCATTTTTGACATTTGACATTTGTGTCAAAATCTGAAATACAGGTAATCCTCGAATTACAACTGTGATTGAGCGCAACGTTTATCTTGCTAAGTTAAGATGTTTGTTAAGTGAGTTTTGCCCCATTTTACAACTTCCCTTGCCACAGTCGTTAAGGGAACCATTGCAGTGTTAAATTAATAAGACGGTTGTTAAGTGAATCTGGCTTTCCCCATGGATTTTGCTTGTCAGAAGGTCGCAAAACATGACACTGCAACCGTCATAAATATGAACCAGTTGCCAAGTATCCAAATTTTGATCACCTGACCATGGAGGACGCTGCAATGGTCGTTAAGTGTGAAAATGGTCATAAGTCATTTTATAAGATAGGTAGGTAGGTAGGTAGGTAGGTAGGTAGGTAGGTAGGCAGGCAGGCAGGCAGACAGACAGACAGATTTATTTAAAATGCTGGAAGATAGATGGATAGATATAGATACATAGATAGAGATGGATAGATAAAATAATTGATATCTAGATAAATCAATAAGATATAGAAGAAGGAGGAGGAGGAGGAGGAGGAGGAGGAGGAGGAGGAGGAGAAGAAGAAGAGGAAAGAGGAAGAGGAGAGGAAGAAGAAGAAGAAGAAGAAGAAGAAGAAGAAGAAGAAGAAGAAGAAGAAGAAGAAGAAGAAGAAGAAGAAGAAGAAGAAGAAGAAGAAGAAGAAGAGAGATTGATAGAGCTCATCGGAGGAGTTAAAGCTAGTTCTTTTCCAATTAACTGAATGCCAGCTGTTGCCTAGCGTGAGCGAGTTATTTCGGGCTGTAAAGGAGAAGGAAAACGGGCAGCTATTTATCAATATTGTAATGAAGCATTAATTGTTTATCCATCAATTATTAATGCGGGAGCCTCGGAAACCGTCTTGCCCCCGCTCACCTTCTTTTTTAAAAAAAAACAACAACAACAACAAACCTCAATCTGTTTGGTCTGAAAAAAATAAAACACCAGAAAACTAATATTATTATTCCTTCTTTTTTTTTTTTTTTTTGGCATAAATAACTCCAGACTTGATCCGTTCAGACTTCCTCTGTCTTTAGCCCTTTTTAGCGTTTCCCCGATCATGCTGGTGAATATAAATTTTTATATATTTTTTTAATTTTTTAAATTTTTTTTTTGTTATTTCAAGTTAATTCGGAAGCTGGCCAGCCTATGAATATTAATGTGCACACAGCTGATGTCTCCTGCAAATGATCACATCCATAAACATGAAAACACGGTTAACTTACAGTAATGAGCACGCTCCTGGAATTCAGATCCCCTGCCGGCTTTACAAGTCTAATGTTACATTTAATGCTATAGTCTTCTCCTCTGTCTCATTTTTGGTCCCCCTGGATCCTCTGTTATTAATTTTAGCCTCCTTCCAGAAAGGGGCACCGGCGTTAACTCCATCGCGGTGGATGCAAAACACGGCATTATTTTTATATATTTGTCAATATATAGGCTACGATCAAAGAAATCACAGTTGTACAGGTTGTCTTCAATTTGTCTGTCTGTCTTTCTGTCTGTCTGTCTGTCTGTCTATCCATGTCTGTCTGTCTGTCTGTCTGTCTGTCTGTCTGTCTGTCTGTCTGTCTGTCTGTCTGTCTGTCTATCTATCTATCTATCTATCTATCTATCTATCTATCTATCTATCTATATCTAACTAACTAACTACTAACTAACTAACTAACTATCATCACCTATCTATCTACCTTGTTTCCCCAAAAATAAGACCCTGTCTTATATTTTTTTGAACCTGAAATAAGCACATGGCAATAAACCCAATTGGCTTTTTTTTTTTTTTTTTTTAAATTTGATTTATATGTCGCCCTTCTCCGGAGACTCAGGGCGGCTTACAATGCGTTAAGCAATAGCCTTCATACTTTTGTATATTTATACAAAGTCAGCTTATTGCCCCCACAAACTGGGTCCTCATTTTACCTACCTTTGAAAGGATGGAAGGCTGAGTCAACCTTGAGCCTTGGAGAGATTCGAACCTGCAGTAATTGCAGGCAGCTGGTCTTAATAACGGGGTGCTTTAGACCACTGTACTACCAAGGCTCCTTATTATCAGGGGATGTCTTATTTTGGGGAAACAGGGTATCTGTCTGTATGTCTTTCTGTCTGTCTATCCATATCTATCTATCTATCTATCTATCTATCTATCTATCTATCTATCTATCTATCTATCTATCTATCTATCTATCTACCTACCTACCTACCTTGTTTCCCCAAAAATAAGACCTTGTCTTATATTTTTTTGAACCCTGAAATAAGCCCTTGGCCTTATTGCCATGCGCTCAAAAGCCCGATTGGGCTTATTATCAGGGGAATGTCTTATTTTGGGAAAAACAGGGCACTTAACACTTAACATCATCTTCTTTAACAACTGTCTAGTTTATCATTTCCTTTTTTTAAAAAAAATCTCCTCCTTTCTAACTTCTGTTTCTGTTATCTAGCCATTGATGAAATATGTCCCATATAAAAAAAAAATATTCAGTTTCTCCTTTATCCTTAATACTAAGTGTTAATCTGTCCATTTCTGCACATTTCTAATATTTTCTTAATTACATTCCCTTCAGGCAGGATCTCATCAATTCCCCATTGTTGCGCAAATACAATTCTAGTTGAGGTTAATATATGCAGGATCAAATATGTAGTCTTTTTATCATATTTTTTCTGGATATTAAACCTTTAAACCAGGCTAAAACTGGGCATGTTTCCAAGAAGAATTTGATAGCTGAAGACAACTGTGGGGTCCTTGGTGCTCTCTGGCCTTGGTTGGTTTTCTTGCCAACGTTTTGTTACCAAACTAGGTGATATCATCAGTGCATCTGTGATGATGTTATTTAACTGGGTAATGAAATGTTCGCAAGAAAATAACCAAGCTCATAGAGGACTAAGGACCCCACTGTTTCTTCCATTGGAAACATACCTGTCTTCTCTAAAGCACGCCACATAGTTAGTTACCTGTTTTTTAAAAAAAATGAAGAGAGCCTAGTATTCATTTAGAACAGGGGTGTCAAACTGGCGGCCAATGGGCCGGAATCGTCATGCGTCAGCTCTGTGAAAGGAAAGAAAGTCACGGTACGTCGCGTGACGGCAACATGACACGGCGAGTTTGACACCCATGATTTAGAACATAGAATGATAGGATTGGAAGGAATCTTGGATATCTTCTAGTCCATCCCCCCGTTGAAGCAGGAGACCCTAACTTATTTCAGGCAAATGTTTCTTCTTGAAGCTTCCAGTGATGGAGCACCCACAACTTCTGGAGGCAAGTCATTCCACTGATTAATATTAATTGTTCTCACTTTCAGGAAATTTCTCGGAGTGGTGCAGTGGCCTAGAGGTGGAGCTCTCGCCTTACAATCAGGAGGCTGTGAGTTCGATCCTAGGTAGAGGCAGATATTTCTCTCTCTCTGGGCACAATGAGAATGTATCTGCTGAACAAAACTCCGTACTGGTGACAGGAAGAGCATCCGGCCAGTAAACACTCAGATAGCTCCATTCAGTTGCCCAGATTCCACCCTGCAAGCGATTATAGGGTTGTTAAAAGAAAATGATGGCTGTCAGGTCCTCAGTCCTAAATTGGATGTCTCTATCTTTGATAAGTTTCCATCCATTACTTTTGTTGAACCTCTTTTGGCGCACAGCAGAGTACAACCTGCAACTTTACAAGTGTGTTTCATTTCCTCCCATCCTTTTGCAGCTACCATCGTGCTGAACGAACTGAACTGGACGGGTGCCTTAGATGAAGTCTTTAAAAAGAACAGAGAGGAAGATCAAAGTCTGCTGTGGCAAGTTTTTGGCAGCGCGACTGGCCTCGCTAGATACTACCCAGGTAATCTGCCATCTTGTTGGTCAATATTCCCTTTCATGCCCTTGTCTTCTTCTCTCGACTTGCTCCATGGAAATCAGTGGATATATATTTAATGGGGTGGCGGGAAAGGGGGGGGGTGAAAGGGGGGTGAAATTCAAATTTTTTTACTACTGGTTCTGTGGGCATGGCTTGGTGGGCATGGCTTGGTGGCCTGGCAGGGGAAGGATACTGCAAAATCTCCATTCCCACCCCACTCCAGGGGAAGGATACTGAAAAATCTCCATTCCCTCCCCACTCCTGGGGGAAGGATATTTCAAAAACTCCATTCCCTCCCCACTCCAGGAGAAGGATACTGCAAAATTCCCATTCCCACCCCACTCCAGGGGAAGGATACCGCAAAACCCCCATTCCCACCCCACTCCTGGGGGAAGGATATTGCAAAATCCCCATTCCCTTCCCATTCCAGGGGAAGGATACTGCAAAACCCCCATCCCCTCCTCACTCCAGGGGAAGGATACTGCAAAACCCCCATTCCCTCCTCACTCCAGGGGAAGGATACTGCAAAATCTCCATTCCCACCCCACTCCAGGGGAAGGATACCACAAAACCCCCATTCCCACCCCACTCCTGAGGGAAGGATATTGCAAAATCCCCATTCCCTTCCCACTCCAGGGGAAGGATACTGCAAAACCCCCATTCCCTCCTCACTCCAGGGGAAGGATACTGCAAAATTCCCATTCCCTCCCCACTCCTGGGGGGAAAGGATATTGCAAAATCTCTATTCCCATCTTACTCCAGGGGAAGGATACTGCAATATCTCCATTCCCACCCCCCTCCAGGGGCCAGCCAGAGGTGGTATTTGCCGGTTCTCCGAACTACTCAAAATTTCCGCTACCAGTTCTCCAGAACCTGTCACAACCTGCTGGATTTCACCCCTGGGGCAGATGGATGTAATGCTCTTTGAATAGTCAGAAGTCTTAAAAATGTTAAGGGCAAAAGAAGACGAAGAAGAAGAGGAAAAAAATAAAAATGAAGCTTCCCCGATATTTAATTAACTCCAGCCTCTTCACGAAAAATGAGATGGGATCTCGGATGGAGTCTGGGTTGACATTTTCAAGAAGTGCATTAGCTTTTGTCCGTCGGCTGCCTTCTCCTATATCACAGTCCTAAGAGCAGTTAAGGTGACGCCTGGCAATTCTTGAATCAGCAGCCAGAAAGGCAATTTGGCTTCGTTAAATTGAAAAGTGGCAGGACTGGGTTTTTCTAAAAAATAAGGGGGGTGCTCTACATTGTCTCCAGTGTCCCCCAAAGGCTAAGCTCATCTACTGGAGCCGAGATTGATGAACGCAGAACAAAAGACTTTGTTAGTTCCATTTAGCCGTTCCTCTCTTTAGTGGAGATGCTGTAGTAATTCATTTAAATCGGGAGTATCTTTTCCATATCTGCAGGCCACTGGTAGTTTCCACTCAATTTATATATATATTCTAGGAGGCTGATCTAA
>JAXLNS010000007.1:95151541-95204041 GCA_037215915.1 Pantherophis vulpinus | reverse complement strand
GATGATGTGGATCATGAAAGCTTTGCAAGCAAACAAGCAAACTCAAGAGAGCATCAAAGCCCCCTCATTTCAATCTTGAGCTGCAAATATTCTCCTTTATCTAAGGCTAAGCTGAAGCTTCTAGAACTCATCCTTGCAGAAATGAGTCTTGATTTAAGATTTAGAAGCCAAGGAAGATTAAGGGATTCTGCTCATTTCATTCCTCCCTGGCTCCCACTTTGCTTCCTGTTTTCTCATGGGAAGTCCAAAGTCCTCTTCTGTTTTGTTTCTTAGAACATCTTAGTACTTTCAGAAAACTTGTGGAGTGACAGTGGGTGGGATGGAGAACCTAACACCAACTTCCCAATAAATTTATGGAAATTGAATTTATACTTATGCATGGCATTTACATAATTCTTAATCAGTGCTTCAGGTTCCTTGAAAATCTAATTTGGGTTATCTCCAGTGAAGGGAATGTTGGAGGAATTCTGAATTATTAAAACTTCATTATCGTCCCATTTTGCATATTCAAAGTATGGAGTCTCCTACAAGTCCCCAAAACAATTTGAGCCTAATAAATTGTTGGTTTTGTTTATTTCCACTGAAGGGAGCCTACAAATAGATATGTTTGTCTCGAATGGGAATAATGAACGTCATATGCAGATAATGGTGATTTCTTTAATCTGTTTTCTTTTTAAACCATTGACTGTTTTGAAAAGAATATCCATCTCAACCTTGCCACTGAGTTGGCAGGAAGTATTAAGGCCTGTTTAATGTTGGTTAGGTTATTTATTTAAACCTATTCTAGTCTCCAACTCTGTTATTCTGCTTAACGACAATTAATCTTCCTTCCTTTCCTTCCATATGAGGTGCTAAAACATTAGTTCTTTGGAGGACTTATATATATATATATAAAGAAATATATGTGTGTTTTGTTCTGCACATTTCAATACTCCATATATTTTGACTTTCACAGTCCTGTCCACTCTTGAATTCTCTCTCTCTGATGACGCCTTAAAAGGCAGAAATAGCTATCTGAGTCTCCCAGAGATATATATATATATATATATATATAAATATATATATATATATTGTAATGTGTTCAATATGGAGCTGATTTTAGACATTCAGAATATATATTCTCGACTCTCCAACTGTCATAAATATGAGCCAGTTGCCAAATGTCTGAATTGTGATCACACAGCCATGGGGATGCTGCAATGGTCATAAGTGTAAAAAACGGTCATAAGTCATGTCTTTCAGCACCGTTGTAACTTCGAACAGTCACTAAACGAATTATCGCAAGTCAAGGACCACCTGTATAGGTGATTTTCTTCCACTGACAGGAATAAGTAGTCTAAAAAGTAGAGTAATAACCCTTGTGAGATGTTCCTGAATTGAAAAAAACGGTCGTAAATCACTTTTTTCAGTACCATTGTAACTTCCAATGGTCACTAAACGAACGGTTTTAAATCAAGGACTCCCTGTATTATCCATTTTTGATTGAAATCAGAAGGCACGCCCAGTTCAAACCATGCATTTTCCGTCAAGCTCCATCGATAATCTGTGAATTTACCAAATGGAGAATTTACGGCAGAAGAGAGAAATCCGATAACTGCATTTGGAGGGGACGTTCTTAAATTGCTTGGAATTCTTCAGTGATTGATTCTCCTAGAGAGCTGATCTCCCCCCAAAAAACTTTTCTCCCGGTGCCTCTCGCATTATGTATCTCATTACGTATCTCCACCTCAGTGTGTCCTTTCGATTGGATTACAGGGGCACACGGTTTATCCGTCTTTTCTCAAAAATCAATTTCAACTAAGAGCTGGCACAGGGCAGGGTCAATCAGCTTCCACCGTCTTAAGGCTCTGGGGGAAAAAAATCCGCCGAGTTTCATGTTGCTTTGTAGGGAGAATTCATTCATTCATTCATTCATTCATTCATTCATTCATTCATTCGTTCGTTCGTTCATTCATTTCGTCAAGCATGTATTTTATGACAGATACAAGTGTAAACATAATTATAAATACATGAAAAGGATACGAATAAAAGAAAACATTAGGACAGGGACGGTAGGCACGGGGTGAGGTCTACAGTAGACAGTCTAAGATTAAAGTTTTGGGGATTTGGGGAAGAAACCACAGAGTCAGGTAGTGCATTCCAGGCATTGACCATTCTGTTGCTGAAGTCATATTTTCTGCAGTCTAGTTTGGATCGGTTTACCATGACTTTGTATCTATTGTGTGCTCTTGTATTGTTTTGGTTGAAGCTGAAGTATTCACTGGCTGGTAGGACATAGTAGCAGATGATTTTATGTACTATGCTTAGGTCAGACCGAAGATGGAGAAGTTCTAAGTTGTCTAAGCCCAAAATTTCAAGTCTGGTGGCATAAAGTATTTTGTTGCGAGCAGAGGAGTGGAGGATTCTTCTCGTGAAATAGCTCTGGACTTGTTCGATTGTATTAATGTCTGATATGCAGTGCGGGTTCCAGACAGACGAGCTGTATTCAAGAATTGGTCTGGCAAAAGTTTTGTATGCCCTAGTTTGCAGTTCAATATTACCGGAGAAGAAACTACAATTCAATTCAAAACACAATACAATTCAAACTGGAACTCGGGAGAATTTAGCTTTTCCTCGTTAATTCCCACTCGTCGGTTTTTGGGTTACATTTCTGTGGATAAGTGGCTCACCCTAGACAGATTTCAAAGGTCCACTTCATCACTGCATGGCCAATGTCCACTTCGTCATAAAATTAAGATGATGACATGATAATATGAATGCCCGTTTTATCCCATATGATTTGACTACGGTGCAATTTTTCGGTTTAACACTTTTTTTATTGGGTTATAAAATAAAATAAGATTCAAAATAGGAAAGTAAATAGGAAAATGTTGGTGCTGTGGCCTGTCAGCTGCCGGCCCCTCCAGCAGCCGAATCAGAGGAGGAGGAAGAGGAGGCGTGGGAGTCAGGACCAGCATCAAGGCAACCTGAGAGCTCCGAGGGGGAAGAGGGAATGGAGCTGGCAGAGAGAGAGAGAGAGAGAGACAGAGGCAGAGCCTGGGCCATCCGTCAGCCCTCAGATGGAGAGTCAACAGCCCCCAGGTCTGGCGGTGGCTGATGAGGAAGAGGAGGAACAGCTGGGCCCAGTGCCTGATGCGCAGATGTGCAGAAGGCAGAGGAGAGGAGAGCAGTGGAAATCTATGGGCCGGTCCTTGGGACAGAAGAGCCACCCCTGCTAGCGAAGCCCCATCCTAGCTCTGGGGATAAAAGGCAGGGGGCAGAGATGAATAGATGTGGCAGACAACTATTCATCTCCCTGCAAGACAGACTTGTTAGCCTGTGGTGAGAGAGAACCTTTTTGCCGGGGCTGCTGGTGCTCCTAATAAAAGAATCTTTGAGTTAACTTCAGAGGGTTTGTCATGTTTGGGGAGCTAGGTCAGAACAGGTGGGGGAGGAAGAGAAGGGAAGAAAAAAAGAAACATTGACTTCCGACTCTCTCTGTTGGAAAATAATTTTATCCCATGTTATTTACTTATAGATCAAATTATTGATTATTAATATATCAAATATATATCAAATTATTGTATTTTATTCCCAACTTCACTTTAAGTGGTTTTATGGGATTTTATTAATAATTTGTGTTTGGAACTCTGTATTTTGATGTGGCCTATGGACAAACTAAACTAAACTAAACTAAACTAAACTAAACTAAACTAAACTAAACTAAACTAAACTAAACTAAACTAAACTAAACTAAACTAAACTAAACTAAACTAAACTAAACTAAACTAAACTAAACTAAACTAAACTAAACATATTTCCCTGGGATCTTATATTAATTTTTGTTCCAAAAAGACGCATTAGGGCTTATTTTCCAGTTAGGTCTTAGTTTGGGGGAAATATGGTACTAAATGGTCATGTGCATGCCCACACCCATGCCCCGCCCCCCCATGCATGCACACGCGACCCCCACCCCATGATCCCCCCACTTGTTGCACGTGATGGCACAGTGGGCCCGGTAGGCCTGTTTTTCATCCTCCCCAGGCTCCTAGAAAGGCTCTGGAGCCTGGGGAGAGTGAAAAACGGGCCTCCGGTCCCACGGGAAGTCAGCAAATAGGCCGTTTCCAGCCTCCGGAGGGCCTCCGGGGGATAGGGAAGGCTGTTTTTGTCCTCCCCAGACTCCTAGAAAGGCTCTGGAGCCTGGAGAGAGTGAAAAACAGGCCTTCCGGTCCCACTGGAAGTCGGCAAATGGGCCGTTTCCAGCCTCCGGAGGGCCTCCGGGGGATAGGGAAGGCCGTTTTTGTCCTCCCCAGGCTCCTAGAAAGGCTATGGAGCCTGGGGAGAGTGAAAAACGGGCCTTCCCTACCCATCCCCCGGAGGCCGGAAACAGCCTGTTTCCCAACTTCCGGTGGGCCAAGAGGGCCCGAAAATATGTGTGCGCCAGAGCTGATCTAGGGCAATGCTCACATGCCCATCGATATGGCTCCGTGTGCACCTGTGGCATGCATGCTGTAGGTTCGTCATCACGGAATTCTATTATGAGCATCCTGAAAAATCATGCTAGGGCTTATTTTCCAGTGAGGTCTTATTTTTGGGAAAACGGGGTAGTAACTTGGATTAAATTTTGGTGGGACGCCAAAAGACAGTCCATTCCACCTCCTTCCAGGCTCTTTCCTTCGTTATTACTCTTAATTACAGATGTAATTTAGATTGCAATTGTAAATCAATAGTTCATTACGCTACTGCAAGAGGCAGCACATTTTTTTTTCTCCCATTGGTTGCTAAAAAAAATTTGTTTAATTTCTCTGCTGTCCAGCCTCCCTTGAGGTCTTTCAGTCTCCTGTTCCTCATTTATTAGGACAAACCTCACCTTGTGTCTTAGGAAATGAAAGTGCCAAAAGCAATTTAGTGACTACACTCCTTTTAAATTAAAGCACTAGCTATGAACACAGTGGGAATTTATTTTTTCCCCATAGCGTCTTCAATACACAGCACTGGTCAAATCCTTCTATCCTATTTTTTTTAAAAAAAGTTTGTATTTTCTTCTTCTTCTTCTTCTTCTTCTTCTTCTTCTTCTTCTTCTTCTTCTTCTTCTTCTTCTTCTTCTTCTTCTTCTTCTTCTTCTTCTTCTTCTTTTTCTTTCTTTCTTTCTTTCTTTTTTTGACATGCACATTCATTTATAGTCTTGTATTTCTTTGTTCTTTTTTTTTTGTTTTTTTCCTGCAAAATCTGGCTGGCTTAAATGGCTTGAGCTCCCTCTGTTTCATCATGGAGATTTCCCACAAACACCCCCCCCCCATCTGCTTAAGCAAATAAATAATGGATCCGCTTTGAAAAACCACTTGATAATAAAATAAAATGAGATCTCTGTCTAAATGAGAGCCTCGCTGAACACAGCTGCGGTTTCATTAACCATTTCTGGCAGGTAATAGTTGTTTCCAAAATATTAAGACTTCCCAAGGAGACTTATTATTACCCTGTTGGAAATAATAAGAGAATTAAACTGATGGAAAACTGGGCAAAATGAATCTGAATTCTTAGGAAAAGATTGTTAAAAAGGGGTCCTTCACTTGGGAAAATGACATTTTCATTTTATCAGTTAAAATCGAAAGGCCTGTTTGGTGGGTTGGAAGATCTGAAGAAGCTTCTTGGAGGAGAAGTGAAACGCCTTCAAAGAAAACCCAGAAAATCCAGTTGCCTCTTTGGGGAAAAAAAAAAAAAAGCACTTTTGTGACATTAGTAACTGAATTACGTGGGAAAAACACATCTGACAAAAATTACATAGAATGAAATAAAGTATAAAATAATTCTTGATAACTTATAACTCAGATGATTATTGTCTACATCAAGGTTTCCCAACATAGCGCAGCTGACTGGGGAATTCTGGGAGTTAATTTTTACTACCGGTTCTGTGGCCACAGCTTGGTGGGTGTGGCTTGGTGGGCATGGCAGGGGAAAGTTACTGCAACATCCCCATTCCCATCCCACTCATCTGAAAGGTTACTGCAAAATCCCCATTCCCTCCCCACTCCTGGGGAAGGATACTGCAAAATCCCCATTCCCTCCCCACCCCACTAACCTGCTTTTCAGCTCCGTTCTCCTGTACAAGGCAACAAAAGATCAGCTGGGAGGCAGCAATAGACCCACCATGCCGATCAGCTGGGAGGCAGCGAATAGATCGATTGGGTGCCCCAGCCTTACAGGCTAGGCCTCCCTGGAGTCCTCTGGGAGCAAAAATGGGCCAGGGGGGCACTGTACCTCCTGCGCCCCATTTTGGGCCTAGTAGGCCTCAAAATGGGGTGCGGGGGGGGGGGACTCCTGGAAGGGGCGGGGCCAGGCAGCAATTTTAACTTACCGGCTGAATCCCACCAATGTCTGTATTGTCTCTCCAGAATTTTGGAAAATAATTTTTCTTACTCTGTTTGCAGCTATTGATAGGCTAAATTTAGGAACTTCAACATGTAGCCATATAGTAAAAGGAGATGATATTAATTTCTATTATTCTTATTTTCCCATGATTTGGGATGACACACAGAAACTCTTTAAATAGAGAATTAAAAAAAAAAACATCCTCTTGGAACAATTTCATTCTCTGCTCAAAATTTTAATTACCTTTCTTCTTCCATTCTTACCATTTTCCATATTTTCAGCTTCTAATTTAATTATGGCTGGTTTTTTTGGACAAGCATTGAAATTGTACTATTTTTGCCCATAATTCTGTCCTGCGTTACAGGATGGTTTCATTTGAGGAACCAATCACCACAAATAATTAAGCATCTTCCAAATAAAAAAGAATAAGGACATAAAATAAGCAGGGGGATTTTGCTTGCAATTTATTTCCTTCTCATTTTCTGTAATGGTATTTAAATTTTAGAGGTGACATAATAATCTCCTATATTTATGGCCGTACAGAAAAAGCTAATTTGAAAATCCATACCGTAATTTACATCTCCTACAAGAAGAGTCTAATGGAATGCAGTCTGTTTTGAACGAATCTAGGAATTAGTGCTTTTTCTGACCAAAATCAAATATTTTTACACCCTTTCTATTATTATTATTATTATTTACTTTATTCATTAAATATGAAACTCAGTCACTGAACATTAAAAAATGCATCACAAATACCATTGACTGGTGCTAATGGTTGATATGGGTTGCTGCCAGCGTCCTAGGGATCAACCAAGTACCTTCTTAAGATGTATGATGTTCCAAGTAGCGCAGTTTTTTGCAGTTCCGCTGGTGTTATTGCAGGAAACTGCAATTTGTTGATGTATCTTATAAAATCCTTGGACATGGTACCAAGTGCCCTGATGACAATGGATATCACTGTTACCTGTTTCATCCATAGGCGTGTAGTTTCGATGGCCAGGTCGCAATATTTCATGATTTTTTCCAGTTCTTTTTCTTCGACTCTGGCATCTCCTGGTACCCGCGATGTCAATAAATTGTACGTTTCAGTTTTCGACAACTGTGATATCTGGCGTGTTGTGTTCCAAGTGACGATCCGTCTGTATTCAAAAGTCCCACAAGATCTTCACCTTCTCCTTTTCTATAACTTTTCCCACTTTGTGTTCCCATGACTTTTTGGATACAGGAAAGTCATATTTTTTACATAATGGTATTAATTTAGCAACTCGGTTGTATCTAGCTTTGTGTGATTTTGCTGCATTCACATATTAAATGTGAGACAGTTTCGACTTTATTGTTGCAAAGTCGGCAGTTTGGATTGTCGGTGGATTTTTGTATCTTTGCTTTCGTGGCATTAGTTTGTAGTGCTTGTTCCTGAGCAGCCAGCATTAATCCTCCTGTTTCTTTCTTGATGGTTCCCATCTTAAGCCAGGCCCATGTCAAGTTGTCATCACATTTCCCTTCAATGTTTTTCAAGTGCTGTCCATGCAAAGCTTCGGTTTTCCATCTGTTTAATCTGTCATCCAGCTGTTTTTCCTTATATTCTGTCTTTGTTTCTGTTGTTTTTATAATGTTCAATGATGATGATGATGATGATGATGATGATGTATGCATTTATGTATTAACAACTGAAATAAATAGATTCCTAAGACTGCAGTTTTATGCATTCATTTGGACCGACTGCATGTAATTAAAGTTAGGTAAGTTATGCAAATGTATGAGCCCAAGTAAATTGAGTTGCCTAATGCAGCCTCCTTTGAATGCATATCTCAAAAAAATGGGAACCTATCATTCTTCAGAGGTTGGGTCCCACCATCGCTCACCAGTGCAGAAGCTGCTGCGAAATAAATTATTTGTTTTATGTATTAATCAAACTTACATCTTCCTCCGAGATGGTATTCAGCCGGTTCGTACTGGTTCAGGCGAACCGTAGCGGAGATCGCAGGTGGGCCTGCTCACCTGTATGCTGTCCTATTTAGGGATACTTTTGGGACCAGGCGCATGCGCTGAAGACACATGAGCAAGCAAAGCACATGTGCAAAAGGCTAGGCGGACTCGGGGAAGGTGCGCGCCCATGAAGCGAGCATGTGCGCACACAGCAAATCGATCGTAAGAATATTGGAAACTCAACGCTGATCTTCCTACAATCTTGGACAGTCTCTGGCCACTTCACAAGATGTAACATAACATCAACACAACAATACATAACAATAGTAATAATATTTTAAAAAAAAAAACACTCACAAAAATGTACAATCCAAACTTTTAACCCTCAAGCTCTCTCTCTGGAAAAGCGTCATTTTTAGCTGCTTGTGGAAGTGTTCAGAATAAAATAACAAGAGTTGGAAAGGACACTGGAGGTCTTCTACTCCAGCCACCTGCTCAAAGCAAGGGACCATATACCAGGGGTGAAATCCAGCAGGTTCTGACAGGTTCTAGAGAACCGGTAGCGGAAATTTTGAGCAGTTCGGAGAACCGGCAAATACCACCTCTGGCTGGCCCCATGAGTGGGGTGGGAATGGGGATTTTGCAGTATCCTTCCCCCTGCCATGCCCACCAAGCCACACCACGCCCACCAAGTCACACCCACAGAACCGGTAGTAAAAAAAATTGGATTTCACCACTGTATTATATCATAATGTTATTATATTATTAACATGAGGGTGATGAATGGGGATTTTGCTGTATCCTCCCCACAGGAGTGGGGAGGGAATGGGGATTTTGCAGTATCCTTCCCCAGGAGTGGAGTGGGATTGGAGATTTTGCAGTATCCTTCTCCTGCCACACCCACCAAGCCACACCACGCACACCAAGTCACGCCCACAGAACCGGTAGAAAAAAAAATTTGGATTTCACCACTGCCATATACCATTTCCATTCTCCAAAGCACCTGAAGGCAAGATTAGAAACAATGGAAGGAAACTAATCAAGGAGAGAAGCAACCTGGAATTAAGGAGAAACTTCCTAACAGTGAGGGGAATTAACCAGTGGAACAGCTTGCCACCAGACAACAATTAATCAGTGGAACGACTTCCCTCCAGAAGTTGTGGATGCTTCATCGTTGAAGGTATATAAGAAAAGACTGGATAGCCATTTGCCTGGAATAGTACAAGCTCTCCTGTTTGAGCAGGGAGTTGGACTAGAAGACCTCCAAGGACCCTTCCAACTCTGTTATTCCGTTATTTCAGACAAACAGCTGTCCAGTCTCTTCTTAAATATCTCCAACTTCTGGAGGCAAGTCGTTGCAGGGATTAATTATTCTGTCAGGAAATTCCTCCTACCTTTATTTATTTATTTATTTTATAAATAACTCAGAGCACCTGAAAAAGCATAAGAAGAATATATCCCTTTAGTGTCAATATCTTAATTCTTTTTTCCCCCCTGAAAACTGTTACAGGAATAATACCGTTGTAATGATCGTACAGGCGATTGTGCCAACTAAAAATTGGACAAGATCTATTTAGTTTTTGCACAAAGTTTAAAGTACCATTTTAGATTTTAAATTTTATATCATACCGTAGGCCTTATTTTAATCGTGATGAGATTCTGACCCGATTAAGCAAACCCACTAAAAATAAAGAAGCTTATACTATTGAAAACAAAATCAATTTACTTCAAGGCTTGGCCATCATTAATGTGTATTTCACAAAAGCACCCTTTGTAAGCTAATACAGATCAAAATTAATAAGAGAATAAAATAAGAAGGGAAGATCTTTATAGTAACTTTCAACTTGTGTTTTGTTGAGTGGGTTTCCTTTTTCATCTCTAAGTTAAATTCAGAAGTGAAAGCTTAAGTGATAGAGAGATAGATAAAATTATTCAGAATTAATTAATGATATTTTAGGAAACCACAATCCTCAGGAGAGTTTATTTATCTCCATCATACCCGTCTACTCTTTCTTCCGTGATACCCTCCTCTCTCTTTTGTTATTTTCTTCAAAGTAGTCAATAAATGAAAATGAAAAAAAATTATGCATAAAAAAAAAAGGATATCTGCTCCTTGATCTACTGTAAATTGCGGAGAACTGTAATCCTTACCTAGATGTAAATATTATACCGTTTAGGCCTTGAAAGCTAATGAAAACATGTTTTCCGGGAAAGCTTTGTAGATAATTTAAACATCCCAATTTATATGAAATTATTTATTGTGAAAAGTTAACTTTCTGGCTTTTAAAGTATGTTGTCATCAGGGCTAAGTTTTAGATAAGTAGATGTTAGTTAGATGAAGGTGGCCACTTCATTCTCAGATCCCTCTCTCTCCCTCCCTCCCTCTCTCTGTCTCCCTCCCTCCCTTTCTCAGTCTCTCTCTTTCCCTCCCTCTCTCTTTCCCTCCCTCCATTTGTCTCTCTCTTTCCCTCCCTCCCTCCCTCCTTCCCTGTGTCTCTCTCCCTCCCTCCCCTCTCTCCCTCCTTCCCTCTGTCTCTCTCCCTCCCACTCTCGCTCTCTCCCTCCCTCCCTCTGTCTCTCCCTCCCTCCCTCCATTCTGCTCCCTCTCTCTGTCTCTATCCTTCCCTCCATCCCTCTGTCTCTCTCTCTCCCTCTCTCTCCCTCCCTCTCTCTCTCCCTCCCTCCATCTCTCTTCCTTCACTTTCTCCCTCCCTCCCTCTGTCTCTCTCTCTCCCTCCCTTCCTCCCTCTCCCTCCCTGTCTCTGTCTCCTTCCCTCCCTGTCTCTGTCTCCCTCCCTCTCTCCCTCCCGCTCCCGCTCCCTCTCTCTGTCTCTATCTTTTCCTCCTTCTCTCTGTCTTTCTCTCCCTCCCTCCCTCTCTGTGTCTTCCTCTCTCCCTCAGTCTCTCCCCCTTTCCCTCTCTCCCTCCCTCTCTCTGTCCCCCTGTCTCCCTTCCTGCTCTCTCTCCCTCCCTCTCTCTCCCTCCCTCTCTCTGTCTCCCTCCCTCCTTCTTACTCTCCCTCCCTCCTCTCTTCCTCCCTGTCTCTCTCCCTCCCTCCCTCTGTCTCTCTCTCCCTCCCTCTCTCTGTCCTCCTGTCTCCCTTCCCCCTCTCTCTGTCTCCCTCTCTCTGTCTCCCCCCCTCTTAGTCTCCTTCCCTTTCTCTCTCCCTCTCTCCCTCTCCCACTCCCTCCCCCCTCTCTTAATTTATATTTACTGAACCTTTTCATATAATAGTAACAAACCAAGGGGGGGGAGAGCCATAAAATCAAAAGAAAAGGAAAAGGAAACCAAGGAAGCTTATAGATGGCTTTTGACCTTCTTCCCAACAGATAATTACAATGTTATTGTCTTCTTCCATCTTAAATAATTTATAGGCTTCCTTCACACACACACACACACACACACACACACACACACACACACACACACACACACACACACACACATTTCGTTTTCATCTTTCTTAGTCTTCAAATCCATAAATCATAAGTTTGTTTGTTTGTTTTTTCTTCTTCTTCTTTCAGCAATATGTCCATCTAACTCTTCCAGACTTTTTTTAAAAAATGTGGTTTTTGTTCTCTCTGGCCAAACAGATCAGGTTTTCCATTTCTGTAGTTGCACAACCCATTCCTCTATTTTAGGAATTTATTTATTTCCATCCTTGCCCATAAAAACATTTTTGCAAATTGCTACCATGCACGGTGTCAAATTATCATGATTCCACCCCCCAATCTGTTATCCATAAATGCCAATAAAAAGCATTCTGATTTCTTAGCAATATTAATCTTTAAAAGCCTTTGTATCATTATATGATTGTCCCACCCAGAATTTCTCAAGTTTTCTCACAATTTTACCATGTCTGATAAAATATCTCGTCATACTTTTCACTTTTCCACTGCTGGTTTGAAATACTTCTATATGTTTTTGATAATTTCCCTGGTGTCATATACCAACAGTACATCATAGAAGTTTTCTTCTGAATTACAACAGAGTGTAAATCTAATCCCAGTTACCCATATTCACTCCCTCAAGAAAAGCCCTCAAATAGCAAAGTATTTGGATTTAGCTACTGTTTGGCTAGTTGAAGAAAGTTGACAGACTTTAAGCTACTGCATATAAATGGAGACCAAACCCTACTCCCTTTTAGCACTGATGATGTTATTGACATGGGTAATGAAATGTCTGCAAGAAAACAACCAAGCTTAGAGAATACCAAGAACCCCAAAATTCAATCCTGAGCTCCAAATATTCTCTCCTACTATTGAAATTTGATACACATTAGAGAATTTCCTGTAATTTGCTTTCTGTAAAAAGACTCTGCTATGAAATTGTATTTTCCTAAAAATGTTTGTATGTATGAAAGGAAGTAAAATCTTCTCTGCAGTGACTGTACAAGCCTTTGAGAGAGAAGAATTAATGACCCTTCATCTTTACTTTTAGAAAATTCTGTTTATATATAGCACCAAAGAGCAAAAAAAGATACAGTCACCATGTGCTTTACTGCTCAACTGTTTAACTGTAACAAGAAACAGGAAACGTAGAACAAAAGAGCATAGAGTTTATGTCATAGATCCAAACTTGTATTGTATTGTATTTGTTTATTGAATAGCCCGAAGGAACCAAACTTGTAAACACTGCCATCTACTGGCTGAATATTGCTGTAGTAGTTGTTGAATAGAAATACATTCTAACAATGAATTCCAAAATTTACTGTATACAGGTTCATATTTTATAGTTTAGAATATTTATCATAATTAGAAATGAGGTCCTTAGATTATGAAGTCAGAGTTTAGGTAAAGGTAAAGGCTCCCCTCGAACATATGTGCTAGTCGTTCCTGACTCTAGGGGGCGGTGCTCATCTCCGTTTCAAAGCCGAAGAGCCAGTGCTGTCCGAAGACGTCTCCATGGTCATGTGGCTGGCATGAGTAAACACCAAAGGCGCACAGAACGCTGTTCCCTTCCCACCAAAGGTGGTCCCTATTTTTCTACTTGCATTTTTTACCTGCTTTCGAACTGCTAGGTTGGCAGAAACTGGGACAAGTAATGGGAGCTCACCCCGTTACGCGGCACTAGGGATTCGAACCGCTGAGCTACTGACCTTTCGATCGACAAGCTCAGCATCTTAGCCACTGAGCCACAGCGTCCCTTTTGTCAGAGTTTAGCTCATCGTAAATCAACTTACTACATTGATTTCTAAAGTCCCTAATTCAAGTTTCTTTTATTAGAGTTTCAGAAATCAAGATAGCAAGTTCATAAAACTATAGAAAATTTAATTTAGAGGTAAACAATATCTCGACATGCTTTGCAAAGCCCATGGCTTATTTTCATTGCCCGGGTAGGTTTTATAGATCTCAGCAAAGGATCTAGAATTTGTGCTTCTAAATAGGTTGCCGTGCTGTAAATTTGGATTCAGTTTTATCGAGACATATTGGGCAGAATTATGATTAAGATCTTTTTCCACAGAATATAATGAGATGTAGAAAACAGGTTGATAGGTCAGCCTTTCGTAGATTGGGAACTTCCACCTCAGATTGCTTCAATTTGGATTGATTACACATGTTTTAACTGAAGGGTTTATAAAGAACGAAGGAGTAAGGTTAGGAGAGAAAGGGGCTTAGTAAAAATATTTCAAAAACTTCCTGCTTTACTTAGAACATTTCTAGGAAGTTTTATTACAATGTCTCCATTTAGGTAATCCATTGGTGTTCAGTTCTCCTGCAAGCAGGGGTGAAATCTAGCAGGTTCTGACAGGTTCTGGAGAACCAGTAGCAGAAATTTTGAGCAGTTCAGAGAACCGGTAGCGGAAATTTTGAGTAGGTCGGAGAACCGGTAGCGGAAATTTTGAGTCGTTCAGAGAACTGGCAAATACCACCTCTGGCTGGCCCCAGAGTGGGGTGGGAATGGGGATTTTGCAATATCCTTCCCCCAGGAGTGGGGAGGGAATGGAGACTTTGCAGTATCCTTCCCCTGGAGTGGGGAGGGAATGGAGATTTTTCAGTATCCTTCTCCTGCCATGCCCAGCAAGCCACACCCAGCAAGCCACACCACGCGCATCAAACCACTCCCACAGAACCGGTAGTAAAAAAAAATTGGATTTCACCACTGCCTGCAAGATAAATACCTTATAATATAACGAGTAAACGTTCCTGACTAACGTTGTTCTCTATAACTCTAAAATCTAATTCTAAATCAGAAGTACAGCTCGTCCTCAATTGATGACCATTCGTTCATCAATTCAAAGTCCTGAAGCACCCTAAGCTCCACATAAAGATTGCTTGCAACGGGAGAGCTGAGATTGCATCAGTGCCTTGCTTAAGGACAGCAACAATTTAACAATCATAATTCTGGGATCAATTGCGGTCATAAATCAAGGGACAAAGAACATCAAGCTTCGGATGTCCAAGGAAGCATCTTCTCTACATCAATCCAGTGAAGATGTAAATTCTTCTTCCCTGTAATTCTATTTCTGTCGTGTTTCTCCTTTCAGCCTCTCCCTGGGTAGACAAGAGTCAGTCCCAAAACAAGATTGATCTGTATGATGTCCGGAGAAGACCATGGTAAGTCTCCGTCGTGTGTTTGGGGAGCTCATCTTTTCATCTTTTCATCCTTCTCGTTTCTAAATCAAAACAGTCTAAGTAGCAGCTTCACTTTCCTTTCCTCTCAGATTTAAGCTGCAAAGTTTCAGATACAAAAGGTGTCACTTTAACGTGTTCATTTTGCAAGCTGCTCTAGCACCTGTTCTGTCCCCGTACCACACACCCCACAGATGGCCCAGAGTTAATAAGCCACCCGACAAAACTCTTTGAAGATAAAGCTGGCAGCATCTCAGTGGCTAGCTGCCAATTCAGACTTTACTCACACAAAACAAAGATTAGACTGCAAGCATTCCAATAAAACAGGCAGAGTTTCAACAATATAAGGATTAATCCAAATGCAGTCTGATAAAGCAGGCAAAGTCCAGTAACGCAGAGATCATGGATTATTTCCAGTTTTTGCTCATCACAAACTGAACCGGCCACCACACCCACATTTATACCCTGTGGGGTGTGGTCCAGTGACTCAGCTAATCTCTGGCACGCCTTCCCCTCTGCTGCGCATGCTTCTCCCTGCGCCTCTGCTGAGGGTCCAGCCAGCGCTTATCTTCTTCGTTGCTGTCCACCTGTGGCTGCGGGGACGTGCTTGGCTCTGAGCCTATCGTTTGGCCTTCGGTGTCCCCCGGAGTCATTGCCAGAGAGGAGGGTCCTGGAGAGGGAGGCCTTGCCAACTCCTCTCCCTCAGAGTCTGCATCTGTCGATAGCCCAGGCTCAGGCAACGGAGCCACAACAGCACCAATCAATAGAAAAGCAATAGGATCTCATGCTTGAGCTGGGGGCTGGACTAGAAGACCTCCAAGGTCCCTCCCAGCTCTATTCTGATTCAGTTGGCTGTAAGTTATGCATGGCTTGGTTGCATTTAAGACATTCCATTTTTTTCCCTCTTGGAGTGCTTGGAGGGTTCAAATATTCAGTTCAATGTAAGAGAATAGATACTGATATATAAAATGTTCAGAGAAGGAAGGTTTCAGTGAAGTTAAAAAGACTTGGGTAAAAATCACACATGCTGGAACGCTTTCTTTTGATTTTGATTGTGTAGTTTGGTCAAATTGCTCCACCAGGCAAGGTAACCTTGATAGTAATTTAAGGCTCTGTTTATAAAATCATCGCCACCTTCAATCAGAAGCGTCTTTAGAAAGACTCAGTTCTGATCCCACAAAAGATAAGTTGCGTCTTTTGTATGTGTGTGAATCCATCAACTTGCCGATAGCTTTCCTGGGGTCCAAATGCATTGTCCATCAAAAGCTGCCAAGGGTGTGTGGGCTTGTGTATGTGTGGATAGATGGATAGATGGGTACGGAGGTGGGGAGAGGGAGATAGATAGATAGATAGATAGATAGATAGATAGATAGATAGATAGATAGATAGATAGATGGATGGATGGATGGATGGATGGATGGATGGATGGATGGATGGATGGATGGATGGATGGATGGACATAGATTTAAAATTCTGGATGGATGGATGGATGGATGGATGGATGGATGGATGGATGGATAGATATACAGACAGATGATAGATAGATAGATAGATAGATAGATAGATAGATAGATAGATAGACAGACAGACAGACAGACAGACAGACAGACAATGATTGATAGACAGACAGACAGATGATAGGTAGGTAGGTAGGTAGATAGACAGACAGACAGACAGACAGACAGACAGATAGACAGACAGACAGACAGACACAGACAATGATTGATAGACAGACAGACAGATAGACAGATAGGTAGGTAGGTAGATAGACAGACAGACAGACAGACAATGATTGATAGACAGACAGACAGATAGATAGATAGATGGTAGGTAGGTAGGTAGGTAGGTAGGTAGGTAGGTAGGTAGGTAAATAGATAGACAGACAGACATATAGATTTAAAATTCTGGATGGATGGATGGATGGATGGATGGATGGATGGATGGATGGATGGATAGACAGACAGACCGATGATAAATAGATAATCTATCGATTGATCGATCGACAGACAGACAGATGATAGATAGGTAGAGGGATGATGGATGGATGGATAGATAGATAGATAGATAGATAGATAGATAGATAGATAGATAGATAGATAGATAAGAGATAGATGAGAGAGAGAGAGAGAGAGAGAGAGACAGACAGACAGACAGACATATAGATTTAAAATTCTGGATGGATGGATAGATATAAATACATAGAGAGTGAAAAGAGAGATAATTGATAGATAAATTGCTAGATATTGATGCTAATGATGAAGAAGATATAGATTAGACAGACATAGAAAGATTTAAAATTCTGAAAGGCAGTTTCAGATGTCAGTTTTTCTCCAAGCACCGATATGTTAAAAAAAAAATCACAGAGAACAAGAATTTGAGCAAGAATTACTACACGCAATTAAAAAAAACAACACACCCTTTAATTAAAATATCAAATAAACCTATAAAACCAGTCACCCGAATTAATCAAATGTTGATTCGGGAGGGCCTCTTCGCTCCTTTGCTGTTTTTTTTTTTTACAGATTTCTTAATTAAAGGAGGAAGGGGTTTGCTTTGAAGTTTGGAAAATGGAACCGGTGGGAGGAAAAAGGTTTGCGGGGAGGGGGTGCCTTATTTTGCGTTTTGCCTCCTTCCTCCACCCCAACCCCCCCTTCAGATTTCCTATTAGCAGCTCCGCGGAGGGGAAGGAGCAAAGCAATTTAGAGGGAAGAGGGAACACGGGAGAACTTTTTCCGAGAGCTGCTTCCCCCCCCCCATTTTCAAAGCTTCCCTCCTGTTGAGGTTGTTAATTCGTACTTCAAGCCAGCCAGCCAGCCATCAAAACAAACCCGGGGACTTTCTAATCGAGAACTTTCTGCGTCTCGCAATCCATGCACCGAATTGTAGAGGTTCAAGCTCTTGAAAGGGTTGGAAGAAATCTCCTTCTGGGTTCCGTTCCAAGTGAGGGGAGAAAGACACTGGAAATATGTGATGGCTGCTTGGGAAGATTGTTTTTTTTTTTTTTTAATGGTGGACAGGATCACGTGCCTTGAAGATCTTGGGTGAAGAGGAGGGGAAAAAAAGGGAAGAGATGCTGAGAGGTCCCTGGGTTTTATGTGCCCTCTCTGGGTTTTGGAATTTGAGCTTGTGTTCCGATTGGTTGTCAGACCCCCCATGGGGCCAATCAGGGGCAACTCTGTAGGCCTGTGATGGCGAATCTATAGCACATGTGCCGGAAGTGGCATGCAGAGCCATCTCTCCAGGCACACGAGCTGTCACCCGTTGCTCTTCCGGCTTCCGGCTTCCGGCTTCCAGCTTTCCGGCTTCCAGCTTTCCGGCTTCCGGCTTCCAGCTTTCCGGCTTCCGGCTTCTGGCTTCCGGCTTCCGGTGCACCAGCCAGCTGGTTTTCATGCATGCGGAAGTGCCGGAAACCGGAAGAGCAGCTGCCCAGCACGCATGCGCATGCCAGGAACATGATCTTCCAGTTTCTGGCATGCGCATGTGCACCAGTCAGTTGGTCTTCACATGTGCATGTGCACCAGAAACCGGAAGTTCAGGTGGCCGGTGCGCATGTGCGCGCTGCAAACCGGAAGATCATCTTCCCGATGCACGCAAGCACACCGGGCGGCTGCTCTTCCTGTTTCCAGCATGCATGCATGCGCAGGTGCATATACGTGCCCCTGTTTTGGCACTCGGTACCGAAAAGGTTCGCCAACACTGCTGTAGGAGTGTCCTGAGTCCCAAGCTTGGTTGACTCTTGCTGGGTGATGATGTCATGAAATTGTTTTGGGCAATTCCGCCTATGGCTCTGCCTGAAGGAGGTAGATCTTGGTTATGTAGAATAACAGTCACGGAGTTGGAAGGGATCTTGGAGGTCATCTAGTCCAACCCCCTGCTCACGCAGGAGACCTGTAGTAGGGATTCGAACCGCCGAACTGCCGACCTTTCTGATCGACAAGCTCAGTGTCTTAGCCACTGAGCCACCTAGTCAGGCCTAGACTGGAATAGACTGGCCCAGGCCATAATGTCCCATTGACAGAGGTGTCGGGGGGAGGGAGGCTGAATTTCTGCCTCTCTTTTAGGGGAAATATTCTGCCCTTTTTAATATTTCCTAAAACATCTCATTTTCCTAGGAGAGGGGTAGGTGCTAACTTCCTACAGAACCAGACACCATGTCCATTCATGTTCTCTTTATGCAACCTTTTGATGGTGCTTTGAGAAGTTCGGAACGTGGTGTACCAAAGAGGCTTCGGATGTTGTCCAACTTCACAGTTATTCAGACAGGCGTCGGCTAAATAAGAATTTAGATTTTTTTTTGGTGGGGAGGGGGGTAAGTTTCCTGGTGGGTTTACAAAGAAGCCTCCTTGGATCCTTCGGGAGTCCCTCGTTGAGAGATCCGGACACTAACAAAAGGATTTTTTTTTAGAAAGTTCTGACCTTTTTCTATCCGCTTATCTTTTCATTCCAGGTACATCCAGGGAGCCGCCTCTCCAAAAGATATGCTGATTCTCGTTGATGCGTAAGTGCCCCCAAAGGTTAAGCATTCATACAGAGGATTGTAAAGTATATATTTTTTTTTGGTTATGGCAATGGGCATGAAGTAAAAACGGGAAGGCTGTTTTTATGGTACGCCGCCCAGAGATGCATTTCTCGTGAGATGGGCGGATGTATCAATAGGATGAATATATAAATGATATTCGCTTTGATAACCTTTTGAAATGCAACAGGATGGGGGGGGGAAATAGCGCTGCTCGCTGATCTTCCTTGCGAAAGAAAGGGGTTGAAATCCCAAAGCGGCTTCTAAGAATGTGAATTTTAAGGGAGGAACCGCGAGAGAGAAAGGGAGGGAGGGAGGGAGAGAGGGAGGGAAGGAAGGAAGGAAGAAAGGAAGGAAGGAAGGAAAGAAGGAGGGAGAGAGGAAGGGAGGAAGGAAAGAAGGAGGGAGGGAGGAAGGAAGGAAGGAAGAAGAGAAAGGGAGAGAGGAAGGAAGTTGAGAGAAGGAAGGGGGGATGCAGGGAGGGAAGGAAGGAAGGAAGGAAGGAAGAGACTGGGGAGGGAGGGAAGAAGGAAGGGAGAGGAGAGAGGGAGAGGGGAAGGAAGGAAAGAAGGAAGGAAGGAAGGAAGGAAGGAAGGAAGGAAGGAAGGAAGGAAGAAGAGAAAGGGAGAGAGGAAGGAAGTTGAGAGAAGGAAGGGGGGATGCAGGGAGGGAAGGAAGGAAGGAAGAGACTGGGGTGGGAGGGAAGAAGGAAGGGAGAGGAGAGAGGGAGAGGGGAAGGAAGGAAGGAAGGGACTGGGGAGGGAGGGTAGAAGGAAGGGAGGGGAGAGAGGGAGAGGGGAAGGAAGGAAGGGAGGGACTGGGGAGGGAGGGAAGAAGGAAGGGAGAGGAGAGAGGGAGAGGGGAAGGAAGGAAGGAAGGAAGGAAGGAAGGAGTCAGACTGGGGAGGGAGGGTAGAAGGAAGGGAGAGGAGAGGGGAAGAAAGGAAGGAAGGAGACAGACTGAGGAGGGAGGGAGGGAAGAAGGAAGGGTCTCCTGCTTGAGCAGAGGGTTGGACTAAAAGACCAAAGTTCAAAGTTACAACGGCACTGAAAAAAGTGACACGGCCATTTTTCACACTTACATGACCGTTGCACTATCTCTGTGGTCACATGATCAAAATCCAGATGCTCGGCAACTGGCTCATACTTATGACCATTGCTGTGCCCCGGGGGTCATGTGATCCCCTTTTGCGACCTTCTGAGAATCAAAGTCAATGGGGAAGTCAGATTCACTGAACAACCGGTTTACTCGTTTAACAACTGCAATGATTCGGTTAACAAATGCGGCAAGGCAAGTCGTAACACTGGGCAAAACTCATTTCTCATTTACCAACATAAATTTTGGGGTCAATTGTGGTCAATTAATAAATCATCTTCACTGGAACTTAATGTATGGTGCCGATTCTTTGTGCCTGGCCTTAATCTAGTCAACTAACAGTCAGCACTAAATTAGCACTACATAAAAGTCAAAGAAATTCAGGAGGAATTGGATTTAGACAATTTGTGGGAATGTAATGATTCTAAGCTAATGACTTGCTTGACTCCATCCTCCAGGCTCTGCCTCCTTACAACGATATAGATAGATAGATAGATAGATAGATAGATAGATAGATAAATAGATTTAAATAAATGGAATAAAAATAATCTAAATTTCAAAATATGGTTGCAACGTGCTTACACATAAAACAGCAACAACAGGAATTCCTCTTGATGAGAAGGTGATTAGGAAAATATTAGAATGTGCAGAAATGAACAGATTAACACTAGCAATTAAGGAGAAAGAAGAAACTGAATGATATATGATATGGGAAGTATTTTTTTCAATGGTTAGAGAATAAAAGAGGGAACTAGAAATAAAAGGAGAAGATTAAAGAAGAATAGAAAATATGTTAAGATAGAAGTATAAATAAGATGATAATCGTTAGTATTATGGTGAGGATAATTATGCGCAATGTTATTATTATTGTATTCTTACTAGAAGACATGCTAAGAGGAAAAATGAACAGGCTTATAATTGTTTAATATACTATAATCTTAAGATTAGAGAATTAATATTAATGTGAGTGACGTTGTAAATGTTGAAGGTTGTTGCACAGAGATATTGTGCACTGTTTAAGGAAAGATGGAATGCTTAAATTTTGAAAAATAAAAAACTTAAAAACAACAACAGCATCACGTAATTCCGAAGCTTTATCGAGATCTCTCATAGATGTGAAGAGCTCAATTCATTTGCAAGAAAAATAGGAGTAACCTCAAGATCCCTGACTTCGACTTGCCAAAGGCTCTTTGGGTTTGCCGATGGAAGAGATCAAAGTTATGGAAAAGATAAGACCGCAAGTCAGAACTGGCCCAGACTTGCTTGTAAAGGGCCAGAGTAACGCGTGAGATGTCCACTTTTGATGGTCCACGATTGATGGTTTCTTCTCCTTGGTAGGAGTGGGAGTGTCAGTGGGTTGACCCTGAAGTTGATCCGAACGTCCGTCATTGAAATGTTGGAAACCTTGTCGGATGACGACTTTGTGAATGTGGTCTCTGTAAGTACCCCTCTCTTTCCAGATGTTGAAGCAGGGGTGAAATGCTCCCGGTTCGGACCGGATTGCCCGATCCGGTAGCGATGGTGGTGGGTGGTTCGGAGAACCGGTAGCAAAAATCCCTGCGTACCCCACACCATGCCCAGCTGATCCCCACAATCATCATTGGCTTTTTTTTTTTTAACCTTTAAAAGCATTTTTTCTACAACCTCTTCGGCTGAAAAAATGCTTTCAAAAATAATAATAAAAAAGCCTCTGATGATCGCGTGGCTCAGCTGGGATCATCAGAGCCTTTTAAAAGCATTTTTTCTACAACCTCTTCGGCCGAAGAAATTGCAAAAAAAAAAAAAAAAAAAAAGCTTTTAGAAGCCTTTGACGATCCTAGTTGAGTTGCCTGATCATCAGAGGCTTTTAAAAGCATTTTTTTAAACAATCTCTTCGGCCGAAAAAAAAGTTGGCCATGCCCACACAGCCACATTACCCCCCCCCACCAAGCCACGCCCACATAACCGGTAGTAACAAATTTTACATTTCACCACTGTGTTGAAGGGTTGAGGTAGGGGCAGGTCTTTGGGCGACAATTACCCCATAGTAAAACACATGGAGAACTTTAGGTTATTACTCCTAAATAATTGGTTTTGATTTATATGGCTGAAGTTCTTAAAGTGCTTAAATGCTTGGATTAAAAAAAAAAATTAGGAGCTCTCGGAGAGCGAATAGCAAATGGAAGACAAAGCAAGCAGCGATGGGTTTAGTGCAGATCAAAATGCATCTTTGTATGATGCAAATTAATTAAGGGACGTGGTGGCTCAGCGGCTTAGACGCTGAGATCATCTTGTCGATCGAAAGGTCGGCAGTTCAGCGGTTCAAATCCCTAGTGCTGCGTAACGGGATGAGCTCCCGTTTCTTGTCCCAGCTTCTGCCAACCTAGCAGTTCGAAAGCAGGTAAAAAATGCAAGTAGAAAAATAGGGACCACCTTTGGTGGGAAGGGAACAGCGTTCCATGCGTCTTTGGCATTGAGTCATGCCGGCCACATGACCACGGAGACGTCTTCGGACAGCGCTGGCTCTTCGGCTTTGAAACGGAGATGATCACCGCCCCCTAGAGTCGGGAACGACTAGCACATATGTGCGAGGGGAACCTTTACCTTTATGATGCAAATGTCCTACTATATTCTTCGATCCTTCCTTCCCTCCCTCCCTCCTTTCCTCTCTCCCCTAGATTTGAGAAATGCTACTGGTATTCTTCTAATTTAGCTTTTGATCAGAACTAATGCTTAGATCCCGTTATTGAATGCAGGCAGACCAAAAACGAATCTGGAAATAGTTGCAAGGAAGAATGTCTTGGAGTTAGATTTATTTCAGAGCTGCCCGTTTAATATGTATAGATACTTCTGGGCCATCAAGCTGCACCAACCGATCTCCCTAGATTGGAAAATGAGTTCCAGCAACATCTGATTAGATTGGCATCAAGCCGGCTATATATTTTCAAATTTCTGTATTCCCCAAACAATCCTGTGATACAGCAGTATGCTGGTTTTGAATTAAAGAGACGGGATTTTCCCTTTTTCTATCAGGGCTCTGCATTTAAGAGTGTTAACAGATTCAAAGAAAATTGGTTGCTTCTAAATAGCTTATATTTCTCTCTCTCTCTCTCTTTTCATATATTGCAGATATAAAATGTTAAGAATGGAGTGATTATCCTGCTACAGAGGTCCCCATAATAGATCATTATTAAATTACAATGAAATTACATTTAAAATAATAATAATAATAATTTTAATTTCATTTTATTTGAAATGTTATAGGATCTCCTGCTTGAGCAGGAGGTTAGACAACAAGACAGAGGGGGTTTCAGCAGGTTCTGACAAGTTCTGCGGAACCGGTGGCGGAAATTTTGAGTAGTTCAGAGAACCGGTAGTAAAAATTCTAACTGGCCCCACCCGCATCTATTCTCTGCCTCCCGAGTCCCAGCTGATCGGGAGGAAATGGGGATTTTGCAGTTTCCTTCCCCTGGAGTGGGTTGGGAGTGGAGATTTTACATTATCCTTTCCCTGCCATGCCCACCATGCCAAGCCACGCCCACCAAACCATGCCACGCCCACCAAGCCACGCCCACAGAACCGGTAGTAAAAAAAAATGAAACCCACTACTGCTGCAACATACTTTCCAACTCTGTTATTTTTTTATTTAAAATTTTACACAATCCAGTAGTTGTAAATTACAATTACAGGGAAATATACAGCCACTGTCTAACAACTGAAATTTTGGGCTCCATTTTGGTCGTATGTCGAGGACTTCCTATATTAATCCTCTTATTACTCCTTCTGTATTATGGCACTGCCACCTAGTGGCGAAGACTTTAAAAATAGCTACTGTGCTTTTTTTCCCCCCTTTGCCAGTTGTGTAAAACCAATGCATTTTTTTTCCAGATTTCCTCCGAGATGCGTTTTAATCTCTTGATTTTAAATAACAATCTTCAGACTTTCATTTGCCTTGGCCCCCTTCTGTTATATGAAAAGAAAACCTCCGATAGCTCCATGGGTGGAAATCTTACTGAGAATTCATTCTTTGATTTATTGCATTCCAATAAATTGGGCCTATTCCTCGGGTTTACAGACAGAGCCATAGCTCCTTCTGGGACCTTCAAACCTTCCTACATCCATCAATCAACCAACCGACTAGGTTAACCTCAAAGTTATCGGATGCATCAAGATCAGTGGTGAAATGTAAAATTTGTTACTACTGGTTCTGTGGGCGTGCCTTGGTGGGAGGGGGGATAATGAGACTGGGTGGGCATGCCCAACTTTTTTTTTTTTTTTTTACTTTTAAAAGCATTTTTTTCTACAACCTCTTCGGCTGAAGAGATTGTTTAAAAGATGCTTTTAAAAGGCTCTGACGATCCCAGCTGAGTTGCCTGATCGTCAGAGGCTTTTGTTTTCTTTTAAAAGCTTTTTTTTTTTTTGCTTTCAAAAGAAAAAAAGAGCCTCTGGCGATCAGGCAACTCAGCTGGGATCGTCAGAGCCTTTTAAAAGCATTTTTTTCTATAACCTCCTCCGCCGAAGCGGTTGTAGAAAAAATGCTTCTAAAAGGCTCTGACGATCCCAGCTGAGCCGTGCGATCGTCAGAGGCTTTTTTTTTTTAACTCTTAAAAGCATTTTTTCAGCCGAAGAGGTTGTAGAAAAAATGCTTTTAAAAGTTAAAAAAAAAAAAGCCTCTGATGATCGCGTGGCTCAGCTGGGCATGGGAGGGGCAGGGATTTTTGCTACCGGTTCTCCGAACCACCCACCACCATCGCTACTGGATTGGGCGATCCGGTTCGAACCGGGAATATTTCACCCCTGATCAAGATAGTTATACATCCGATAACTTTGATGTTAATCCAGCTGGTTTATCTGTTATCTGCGTAGAAAACTAGACTTGTTTTGTTAGGTTCCCAAGCCATCCATCAACCTCCATCGCAGCATCCATTGATGGATCACTCGCCATAAATAGTAGTTGCAAACAACTCAACCATTAGGGGAGGAAGCAGTTTGACAGAAACCATAGTTCATTTGCTATCATGAACCCAATCTAGATCAGGGGTGAAATCCAGCAGGTTCTGACAGGTTCTGGAGAACCGGTAGCGGAAATTTTGAGAAGTTCGGAGAAACAGCAAATGCCACCTCTGGCTGGCCCCAGTGTGGGGTGGGAATGGATATTTTGCAGTATCCTTCCCATGGAGTGTGGTGGGAATGGAGATTTTTGCAATACTCTTCCCCCTGGAGTGGGGTGGGAATGGAGATTTTGCAGTATCCTTTCCCTGCCATGCCCACCAAGCACAGCACACCCATCAAGCCACCCCCACAGAACCGGTAGTAAAAAAAAATGGATTTCACCACTGATCTAGATGGCTTAAAGAATTGCATAGCTGGTTTTCCAGACCAGATCAAAGACTGGACTTCATCAGCGCCTGATTTCATTCCCTTTTTTAAATATATATATATATATATATATATATATATATTTTGTCTAAACATTGCATGCTATTCACCTATATGGTGTGACTTTTTTGGTGTTGTTTCTTTTTGTTGGGCAATTCAGAAGCTCTTAGCTTCTGCATTTCTCCAGAGGGGAGCAAAAATTCTGAAGAAATCATGGAAACACTCTTGTCTAAACATTTATATCCTGCAAAGAAAAAAAAAGTTGCTTAGCTCCAGTTTAAGGACACTTGATGTCTATCAATCCCTTAATTTGTGATCTAATTTGTGAAATGTCTTTCTTTGTTTACCTTCTCTGTTTTATTGACTGCTCTCTTTCTCTCTCTCTCTCTCTTTCTCCCTCTCTCTCTCTCTCTTGCTTTCTTTCTCTCTCCCAGTTCAACGATAAAGCTCAAAACGTCAGTTGTTTCAATCATCTCGTACAAGCTAACGTGAGGAACAAGAAGAAGTTGAAGGAAGCCGTCTACAAAATCCAAGCGAAAGGAATCACCGACTACAAAAAGGGATTCAGTTACGCCTTTGAGCAGCTGCTCAATGTAAGGAGTGGAAAGTGGCACCTGTGAGCTTTTTCAATTGGGGTTCATTCGTGTCCTGTATAAATGCTAAAAACCTGCCTGTTTAAACAGGGGACAGAATTCTAATGCCATTTTTGTCAACCGCTGGGTTGAGCTGTGGAGATAATATTGCTCCGTGTTTATAACATGGTTTATGCAGCAAACAAAATGAATATGGCTGGGTTAGGGTATGGGTTAAACAGAAAAGGAAGGAAGGAAGGAAGGGGGATGAGGAAGGAAGGGAAGAAAGGAGAGAGAGAAGGAAGGAAGGAGGAAAGAAAGAAAGAGGGAGAGAGAAGGAAGGAAGAAAGAAAAAGAAAAGAAAGAAAAAAGGGAGAGAGAGAGATGGAAGAAAGGAAGAAAAAAGAAAGAAAAAGGGAAAGAAGGAAAGAAAGAAAGGGATGAGGAAGGAAGGGAAGAAAGAAAGAAAGTGGGATGAGGAAGGAAGGGGAGAGAGAAGGAAGGAAGGAAGGAAGAAAGAAGAAAGAAAGAGAAAGAGGGAGAGGGAGAAGGAAGGAAGAAAGAAAAAGAAAGAAAGAAGGAAAGGGATGGATGAGGAAGGAAGGGAAGAAAGGAGAGAAAGAAGAAAGAAAGAAAGAAAGAAAGAAAGAAAGAAAGAAAGAAAGGGAGAGAGAAGGAAGAAAGAAAAAAAGAAAGAAAGAAAGAAAGGGAGGGAGGGATGAGGAAGGAAGGAAGGGAAGAAAGGAGAGAGAGAAGGAATAAAGGAAGAAAAAAGAAAGAAAGAAAGAAAGAAAGAAAGAGAAAGAAAGAAAGAAAGAAAGAAAGAAAGAAAGAAAGAAAGAGGGATGAGGAAGGAAGGGGAGAGAGAAGGAAGGAAGGAAAGAAAGAATGAAGGAAGGAAGGACAGAAGGAAGGAAGGAAGGAAGGAAGGAAGGAAGAAAGAAAGAAAGAAAGAAAGAAAGAAAGAAAGAAAGAAAGAAAGAAAGAAAGAATGAAAGAAAGAAAAAGAAAGAAAAGCACAGTTCCTTGGTTTTTGAGGGGTCCCAGAAGATTGTCTTTGTGGACCTTGAGGATACACCTAGACTTTCTTTTATTCATTGATTGATTTAAATGCAGTGTGGTTGAACTGTCTGGCAGAAGGAACCAAGAATGACACAAGTGGTACAGAGCAGTTTTTTTTATTTTTTATTGTTGCTTGCCTATAGACAGGAATCTTGCCGGACTAAAGCACAAATCTGCATAGCTATTAGATATACCTGATAAAAAATGGTCCATCCTGGCTCTTTTCCTGAATATCAAGGATTCCATGCCGAACTGCATTTCTGCTCCTTGGGAAAGATTCAGCAATGCTGTAGTAATTTGACCACCCTACCTTTCTCTGTTGCCTCCTCTTTTCCCACCCATTGCCTCCCCATACTTTCATCTCGCGCCCTCCTTTCCCTTCCCTAATTTCTTCTCCTCTATTGTGTTTTCTACTTCTCCCACCTCTTCTGTTTCTACCTGCTGTTCTCTCTTCTCAGATGAAGCTTCCCAAACTAGCCACTGTCTTTCCAAGCTGAACTGCACGAAAGCCGCACTATACTCTTTAACCAGTAGAGGGGGTGACCATACTGGGAAAGAAACAGCAGTGCCACAGTGCCCTCTAGTGGCAAAGTAATAAATTAGCACCGATAATGTTACCTAGTTTGAGTAATGAAATGCCTGCCAGAAACTAACCAAGTTCAGAAAGAACTAAGGACCCCCCCTCAAAGAAATAAATTCCTAGTAAGAAAAAAAAGAACCCATTTTATCAGAGTATTAATTTTTTAAAACTCTGGGACATGAGAAATTTGCAGCCTGCACATGCTTACGAAAAGATATCACTCCTGTGTTGCTCGGCAGACACTGAATTAAATTTGTGTTGCACGTTATTGTAAAGTCATAATAAAACTTTGCCTCTGTCCATTCTAGAAAAGATATGTGGAATAGTTGTGGTCAGTTACAATAACCAGAATATGTAAGAATGACTAATAGGAAATAGCAAATAATAATAATAATAATAATAATAATAATAATAATAATAATAATAATAATAATAATAATAATAATAATAATAATAATAATAATAATAATAATAATAATAGATCAGGGTCACGTGATAACGGAACACTGCAATTGCCAAGCTCCCTAAATAAGATCACGCGATCACAGGCAGAAGTGGGATTCACTTACCTTCCCTACTGGTTTACAAATGTGAGCACGCGTGCACTGGCTATGCTCACACGCACCTCCTCTGTGCATGCACACTGCCTTCCATGCATGCTCTTTGCTCACGCATTACATCTGGGCGGATAGGCGGAGCCTCCCGCAGTCACCACTACCGATTTGCCCGAACCGGACAAAACCGGCTGAATCCCACTTCTGATCACAGGTATCTGAATGCCACCGTCAGTGCTCTGGAAGTGGTCATAAGTACCTTTGGGGGGGGGGGTTTCCGTTATAACTTTGAACAGTCACTAAGCAAGCAGTCATAAAGTGAGGACAGGCTTTTATTAAGTTCAGAAGTTCTTTTGAGTCACCCCGATGTGTCCAAAGAAAACAGTTGTATTTGCTTGCATAAGAACCTTGCTTTCACGATAGACGGTTAAGGGGGGAAAAAATGGGTATTTTTAATAAAGCCATTTTAAAAGCAGTTGGAGTTTTTAAGAGGAACACGGTGGGTGGTGAGTTACTTCCCACTGTCGCTTGCATTTTAACAACAACAAAAAAATGTTTGGAATAATAATCTTTTCCTGCGGCGGTTCAATTTAATTTTAACAACATTCGCTGGAAGAGGATATTAACTCTGTTACGTTTAGGACCGTAACAAGGAATTTAAATCTTCCCTTCCTAATGTTTGTGGGCTTGACAAACTCTGGCTAATTTCAGCTATAATTGGGGAAACCTGCCAACTTGAAAAGTTGATTTATGAGGTGGCTGATTGCCACTGACCAGAATTCAGGTTAAGTATATGGTAGTGTTTGACCAACATGCTAAACTGTGATTAATGCCAAAATTATATCAGGTTTGGTGAGCAAACATTTGTGCGGAGATTCTCAGTCATCCAGGTCACGGTTGTCCCAAAGATAGATAGATAGATAGATAGATAGATAGATAGATAGATAGATAGATAGATAGATAGATAGATAGATAGATATAAAGATAGATAGATAGATAGATAGATAGATAGATAGATAGATAGATAGATAGATATAAAGATAGATAGATAGATAGATAGATAGATAGATAGATAGATAGATAGATAGATATAAAGATAGATAGATAGATAGATAGATAGATAGATAGATAGATAGATATAAAGATAGATAGATAGATAGATAGATAGATAGATAGATAGATAGATATAAAGATAGATAGATAGATAGATAGATAGATAGATAGATAGATAGATAGATATAAAGATAGATAGATAGATAGATAGATAGATAGATAGATAGATAGATAGATAGATAGATAGATAGATATAAAGATAGATAGATAGATAGATAGATAGATAGATAGATAGATAGATAGATAGATAGATAGATAGATAGATATAAAGATAGATAGATAGATAGATAGATAGATAGATAGATAGATAGATATAAAGATAGATAGATAGATAGATAGATAGATAGATAGATAGATAGATAGATTATTTATTTATTTATTTATTTATTTATTTATTTATTTATTTATTTATTTATTTATTTATTTATTTACTTACTTTTTTATTTTTTTATTTTTTTATTCATTTATTTATTTATTTAATATAACTTATCAGCCGCCCTACCTTCATAGGACTCAGGGCGGCTCACAACAATTAAAATAAACCAATAAAAACATAAAATACATACATAACCAAATATTAAAACCCGTTAAAATAATCGAAAACCCCCTCAGTCCAGGCTAGGCGCCACAAACAGCCATGTTTTTAATTCGCGGCGGAAGGTGCGGAGGTCAGGAGCCAGCCGGAGCCCCAGGGTGAGTTGATTCCAAAGGGTGGGTGCGCCCACAGAGAAAGCTCTACCCCTGGGGGCCGCCAGCCAACATTGTCTAGCTGACGGTACCCGGAGCAGGCCCTCCCTGTGGGAACGCACCGGGCGATGAGAAGCTGTTGCTGGTTGCAGATGGTCTGCCAAGTAAAAGATGCTTTTTCCCCTCCTTCTTTTTTGGCTTTTTTTCAAGAGGCCACTGGTTTTTCTTTGAATTTTCTTGGATGAGAAGCAAAACGTCTTCAGAGAAAAACTAGAAAGCCCAGTAGCCTCTTGCAAAAGAAAAAAAAAGGGGGGTGGGGGAAGCATCTCCAAAAGATTCACTAGAAGTATGCTGGGAGCACCAGTATACACTTTACTTTACTTTAGTTTACTTTGATTTATATACCGCCCTACTCCCGAAGGACTCAGGGTGGTGAACAGTCAACAATAAAATACATACATACAAAATTTAAAAAGCAGAAATAAAGTCGAATTAAATAGTTTGGCCCAGACAAATTAAAAAAAAAACCCCAATCAATTTAAAACAAATTAAACTTTGAATACTAAAAATATTAAAAAATATTAAAAAATTATTTAAAAAGAGGGAGAAAGTTAGGCCAGGCCTGCCTGGTGGAATAAAAAGGTCTTAATAGCGCGGCGGAAAGTACACAGATCCGGGATCCTCCGTATCTCCAGGGGGAGCTCATTCCAGATAGTAGGTGCCCCCACAGAGAAAGCTCTCCCCCTGGGAGCCGCCAGTCGACATTGTTTGGCCGATGGCATCCGGAGGAGCCCCTCTCTATGAGAGCGTACTGGCCAGTGGGAGGCTATTGGTGGTAGGAGGTGGTCCCGTAGGTAACCAGGTCCTAAGCCATGGAGCGCTAGTGCTCCTCTATCATTTACTGTCCAAAATTAGGACACGTCCAACTTTGTTCCATCTCGAGAAGGCTTTGAAAATTTGTATTTTCCTGGAAAATAATAGGACACCGAATGTTCTGAAGTTCCTTTTAGAATTAGAAAGTGAAGCATTGCACAGTTTGTTAAATTCAATTTTGTTGAGGGCCATATCGGGATTGTGTTTGACCTCAGGGTGCTGGGTGGGCGTGGCTGGGTGGGCTTGGCCAGGATGGGCATGGCCAACTCGACGTCACTCGTGTTGGGGGGGGAGGCGCCTGTAGTCTCTTTCTCCTTTCCTGTCCCTTCTTGGATGCTCAAACTTTTCTCGATGCCTTGTGATCAAATGCCACTTTTGTTAGTAGTTTTCCTAGCAATTCTGCCACAGCGAAAACGGGTGCCCCTCCCGAGCTCAGTTTTTGGCCGTGATGGCCTCCTGCAGCACTCTGCCAATGAAAATGGAGCTCAGCCTGGGCGGGGCCAAGGACCGCGGGACGGTCCTTTGCTCTTTCCAGGGCATCTCCACGGCCCAGATCTAAGCACCCCATGGGACGGATCCGGCCCACAGGTCCTGAGTTTGACACCCTTGATCTATGTGGTGGATGATAGACTGGCATTTCAGGAGGGAGGGGATGCTTCTGCAAAGAGACAGGGGAGTGGTCTTTGGACTGTCTGGTGGGCAGGAAGAGGGCAAGGATATACCCTCCCTAGCAGTTCACAGCATCTACAGTAGTGGCCAAAATTGTGGAAACCTTTTGGGAAAAAGTGTATTTTTGAGGTTTGATGGCTGATAACACCACTTTTTTTTTGGGAGTTTCAACATAATCCTATTCCACTGCTGGAAGGACCTGGGAATAGCCCAGACCTTCACCCAATTGAAAATCTATGGAGCCGACGAAATAACCTGGTTAGTCAGAAGTGACCCAGCAATAAAACCCAGTTAAAAGAAGCCATCATTCAATCTTGGTTTCACATTAGAACATCTGCAGAACTAAAAGACTTGGTTCACTCCATGGGAAGGCGTTGTAAGGCCGTCATTCATGCTAAAGGTTACCCAACTAAATATTAACTGACATGGGGATCATTTTTGTATATCTCGTTTTTCACTTTGCTTCTTTATACTGTAACTGCTATTCTAATAGCAAATCCTTCATAAACATTATTGCATTACATTCTTGATTAAATTATCTTTCCATTGATATATAATTATATGGTACTACTCCCCCCAAAAGTGGTGTTATTAGCAGTGATGAAAACCTATTTATTTTACTACTGGTTTTGTGGGCATGGCTTAGGTGGGCATGGCAGGGGAAGGATACTGCAAAATCTCCATTCCCACCCCACTCCAGGGGAAGGATACTGCAAAATCCCCATTCCCTCCCCACTCTGGGGCCAGTCAGAGGTGGTATTTGCAGGTTCTCCGAACTACTCAAAATTTCCGCTACCGGTTCTCTGAACTGCTCAAAATTTCCACTACCGGTTCTCCAGAACCTGTCAGAACCTGCTGGTTATTAGCTAGTTTTAGAAAATATACCTTTTCCCAAAAGGTTTCCACAATTTTGGCCCTCTACTGTAGCTACAGTTATGCAGACAGTTGCTTTAATCTGGCAAGATTCTGTCTGTAGGCCAACACCAATAAAGGAACTAGTCCAGATGTCATTCTTGTTTTTTTGGGGGGCCAGTCTAGCATAAGGTGCTTTCAGGCTCTTTTGCTCATAACGATCACCCTAAAAGGGGGTGTAGTACAGGAAGTCCCCGACTTATGACCCCAATTAAGTCCACAACTTCTGTTGCTGAGAGAAACATTTGTTAAGTAGGTTCTACAACCTTTCTTGCCACATTTGCTAAGTGAATCACTGCAGTTAGCAAGTTAGTAACCGGTTGTTAAATGAATCTGGCTTCCCTGTTGACGTGGCCGGTCAGAAGGTTGCAAAAAAGGATCACATGATCCCAGGACGCTGTGACCATCATAAATATGAGTCAGTTACCAAGCGTCTGACTTTGGATCACATAACCCTGGGGATACGGCCACGGTCGTAGCAGTGAAAAATGGTCGTAAGTCAATCTTCCCAGTGCTGCTGTAATTTTGAACGGTCACTAAATGAACTGTTGTAAGTCGAGGACTATCTGTATAACTTCTAAACACAGCTACTAATGTAATATTCAATTCTTCGTGGTAAAGTGGAAATTACTATATGCATCAAACTGTTCCCACTTAGTGGAACTTCAATATTCAGTTCCTAAATCTTTATTTGACCAATAAGCATTTTCAAGATATTATTTAAACTGGTCATTAATTGAGATCTATAGTTACATTTTGCAAAAAATAAAAATAAAAATATATATATTTGTTTTTATTAAATATCTAAAATAGTCCCTTTCCTTAAACCCTGGCAATTATTCACAGGTTGAATCTTTACAAATTATTTTATTTATTCATGTGCGTACGGAGTATCATCACAGAATCTGGAATGTAAGCAAGTTTTACCATGGGTAATTTATAATATTTATGACGGATTTTTTTTTTAAATTAAAAAAAAATAGTTTACACCGTCAGATTTCCAAAGCTCCAGAGTGTGTGTTGAATCCTACGTGCATTTTTTATTTCTACATAAATGTTTTATTTCCGAATCAAGATCATATTGCTGGTTTTATTAACCTAGGGAGCGTATTTGGGGAGCGGGGGGAATGATGGATAGATAAACAGCTTAAAATATTTAAGACTCAATATTTAAGGCTCGTTCGATTTAATAATCTTGGTCTCGGCAAATTGAAAACTTAATTTTGGTGTATTGACATTTTTGTAGTACCATAAAGCTATGATTGCTTCAGAATGGCCTTAGTTATTGAATGAGTGAGTGGATTCCAATTTTATTTATAAATCACATTAGCATCCTGTCTTTCTTCTACGGAGTTAGTTTGCCAATCTTTATGTGAACAGCAGGGAGAAATTACGTTATGAATGAAGGCAGATATATGTCCCAGGATGATGTTGTGAGATCCAATCTGAGTTGATCACTGGGACCAGAGATTTACTCTTCCAAGCTTTCGAACTTGTGCAGGATCCCATTTTCAGGGAATTTCTCTCTACTGGAATATGTGCTTTGGGCACATGTGTTGAGGAATTGACAGAGCAACCCTAGAGTAGCAAGGATGTGCACATGAAAGTGACTGAGAGAAGTTGCGAATAATCACAGCCAACACAGAGATACACTGAGTTGTGTTTACTTTTAGGAAATAGTAATAAGGCACAGTCCAATAAACAGTCCAGGTCATACACAGATAAAGCAGTAGATAGTAAAACAATAGTCCAGGGATATTCCAATAACAAAGTCTTCTTACCAGTCGTTGTAGTCATACACAATAAACAGTTGCAAACAGTAGCAAACACAGCAAATAGCAGTAACGATCAGTAATGGCCAGCAGAGAGCAGCAGAGAGAAACTAACCATGTTTCAAGATCCCTCTTAAGGACATTGGCTACAGAGCTAACCAATCAGGACACAGTATGATGCAATACAGCAATACAGTCTTAAAGCTATATTGTGGTTTTATATATTGCCAACCCAACAAGTTAGGTAACTATCATTTCCTAACAACATGTTTATGTGGTGCCTTCCTATTGGCTGATTGGTGTGTTGATGGCTGGCGATTGGCTGTCTTTTCCTTGTGCTGCCAAGCCCACTTAAGTACTTGATAGGTTGATGGTAACTCAGCACCCATTTTGTCTGACGAGGGGCCCGTTTCCCAGCCTTCAATCATTTCCCTGGCTATTTTTGTCCCTGCTCGGCCAACAATCATAATTGCTGCAAAATTAAATGTGTGTCCTTGTTCATTGCAATGATTATGTAGGACCAATGGGGAGGAAGCTAAGAACCAGAATGCAAGAACAGAAGTGAGCAGTCGGGCGAGGAGATCTGAACTCATTGGTGGCTCAGTGGCTAAGACACTGAGCTTGTCGATCAGAAAGGTCGGCAGTTCGGCAGTTTGAATCCCTAATACAGGTCTCCTGAGTGAGCAGAGGGTTGGACTAAATGACCTCCAAGGTCCCTTCCAACTCTGTTACTATTACTGATAGAATAATCCAAGTCCCATCACTTTTTATGTGTACGTGATGAATGTTTGCATGTTAAAAAGACTGTGGTTGTCTGGTCATGCTCACCATTCTGATACGTGTTGCCTACCTCTCTGTTCACCTTGTACATTTGTAATATTTTTTTTCCAATTTTTACCAGACCTTTTAAACAGGGGTATCTATACACAATGAGGAAACATGGAAAAAGATAGAAGTGTGTTTCTTGTCAGGGTTCAGATGGATGCCCTTATTAAATCATGAGTCTCGAGCCAAGCTTCAAAAGAAATCCAGTTATTTATTAGGAGCTTCATGTCCACATGTTCCCAAGCGAAGCCAACTCTGACCCCACATAATTTACGCCCCTGTTTCTCCCCCCCCCCGGGTGTGTCATCAATCACATTCGCCAACGGGGTAATTTTGCGGGTTGTAGAGATCGTTCCCCTTCAGCTGCTGTAAGTAACCCTGGGATACAGCCTTGAGAGAGATAAGTCTGGAATGTGCATCTGTCTTTGGCTGCCGTGCCGTTTCATCAATTTCCCACACCACCACCACCACCCATTTCCTATGGCAACTTGAGAGCAGGCCAGGGATGCTTTGCTGAGTTGACATTTCTGAAAAAGTCTTGTGTATTGAGATATGTTCTCCGATGGTGCCGTGACTATGTTGTTGTCTATTCCAGGACAGTCAGAGTGTCTTCAGAGCTAACTGCAACAAAATTATAATGTTGTTTACTGATGGAGGTGAAGAAAAAGCTCAGGAGATATTCGAGAAATACAATAAGGACAAAAAGGTAAGATCCTCCGGTAAAAAAATATTTTGATATTTACTTTCTCTTCTTGATTTATTTTTTTAAAAATAAATAAATCAAGAAGGCGATGCAAATGTTTCACATGTGTGAGCTTAGACCAGTGCATTAAAAAAAGGAACGCACAGTGGAATTTTAAACAAATAGATTTGCTCTATTTTAAAATAATATTTTATTCATTTTCACATTCGTGTAATATTGAATACAATATTTTAGGCCATAACAAAAAAAATAATAAAATAAAAGAAAGAAAGAAAGAAATGTGATCATTTAAGGAGATAACAGAAACTATGTCACAGCTGGGGTAGCACCAGATTGACCATCTGGGCTCAGAAGCTAAGCAGGATCTGTTCTGATTAGTTTTTGGATGGGAGACTCTCTGGAAATGCCAAAGCTGTAGGCTACATTGCAAAGTTGAGAAACATTCCGGAAGGAGGCTGAAGTCAACTTTCAATTGTTGCCAAGAAAACTGGATGGACGTGTCTGTGTGTCACCCGGATTTGAAATTCCAAGGTCTCTTGACTTTCAAAAGATTGTAATAGATCTCAATCACGCCATTTTGAGTTCTCTGTTCAAACAATCTCAAATCCACTCTAACAACATACTACCTTCACTCAACGCCATCTTCACTACCCCACCTTTCCAAATGTTGTTAATTAGGTGGTAAGATCCCTAGCCTAATAGAATAGAATAACAGAGTTGGAAGGGACCTTGGAGGTCTTCTAGTCCAACCCCCTGCTTAGGCAGGAAACCCTACACCCCTTCAGACAAATGGTTACCCAACAGCTTCTTAAAAACTTCCAGTGTTGGATCATGCACAACTTCTGGAGTCAAGTTGTTCCACGGATTAATTGTTCTAACTGTCAGGAAATTTCTCCTTAGTTCTAAGTTGCTTCTCTCCTTGATTAGTTTCCACCCATTGCTTCTTGTCCTACCCTCAGGTGCTTTGGAGAATAGCTTGACTCCCTCTTCTTTGGGGCAGCCCCTGAGATATTGGGACACTGCTATCATGTCTCCCCTAGTCCTTCTTTTCATTAAACTAGACATACCCAGTTCCTGCAACCGTTCTTCGTATGTTTTAGCCTCCAGTCCCCTAATCCTCTTTGTTGCTCTTCTCTGCACTCTTTCTAGAGTCTCCACATCTTTTTTACATCGTGGCGACCAAAACTGAATGCCGTATTCCAAGTGTGGCCTTACCAAGGCTTTATAAAGTGGTATTAACACTTCACGTGATCTTGATTCTATCCCTCTGTTGATGCAGCCTAGAACTGTGTTGGCTTTTTTGGCAGCTGCTGCACACGGCTGGCTCATATCTAAATGGTTGTCCACTAGGACTCCAAGATCTCAGAGTTACTACTATAGAGCAAAGTACCACCTATACTGTACTTGTGCATTTTATTTTTCTTGCCTAAATGCCTAATGGAGTTGGGAGTCCCTCAACTTTCATTTCATGGCAGGAGCTGAGGAGAGAGGACACGATATCCCCTTTCAGCTTTCACATATTCTGGAAGAACGCTTCATCAAGGGCCTTCAAGATCAACTTCATGACATTAGCTGTTTTCTAGTTTTCACTGAAATCTCTCCTCCCCTGTCCCCTGTCCTTGGACCTCCCATCCCTCCTTGGTAGATTGCTGTCACCAGCAAAACTGCAGCAATAGAAGATCCATGGTAGTAGTGCCATGTCTGTTCTACAGTTAGGGACCCAATAACTTTGTTATTGTTGTTGTTGTTAGTTGCGAAGTCATGTCTGACCCATCACGACCCTATGGACAACGTTCCTCCAGGCCTTCCTGTCCTCTACCATCCTCTGGAGTCCATTAAAGCTCACGCCGACTGCTTCAGTGACTCCATCCAGCCACCTCGTTCTCTGCTGTCTTCTTCTCCTTCTTTTGCCCTCCATCGTTCCCAGCATTAGGCTCTTCTCCAGGGAGTCCTTCCTTCTCATTAGGTGGCCAAAGGATTTGACTTTCATCTTCAGGATCTGGCCTTTTAAAGAGCAGTCAAGAAGACTGCTATCATGTCTCCCCTAGTCCTTCTCTTCATCAAACTAGACATACCCAGTTCCTGCAACCATTCTTCATATGTTGTAGCCTCCAATCATCCCCTAATCCTCTTTGTTGCTCTTCTCTGCACTTTTTCCAAAGTCTCAATGAAGACCAACTAAAACAATTAAAGGCCTGGAAACGAAAACATCTGAAGAATGGCTGCAGAAATTGGAAACTAGATATGGCTAGTCTAAGAGAAAAGAAGGGCCAAGGGTGATATTATAGCAATATTCCAATATTTGAGAGTCTCCCATCGCAGTTCCTTTCACGCCTTCTGCTGGACATCTGAAATTCTAATTTTGGGGGCTATTCAACCAGCCGCTGCTGTTTAGAACGAGCAGGAAGTCCTTGATTGAAATCGTCTCTGACATGTACTGGCCAGAGACAGCAATTATAGCCAGATCTTAGGTCCTTGATTGATAAGAAGACTAACCACCTTAAAGCATGTCAGGCAAGCTCTTCCTTGTAATTGAATTTAAAATCTCAGCTAAGTGGTCCGTCCCTTTGCAGAAATGTCTTTGCAGGAATGAATAATTGCGGGCGGTGACTGCTTGTTCGCACATTCATTTATTTAATCCACGGTCTGCGCGTAGAATGTCCGAGCATCTGCCGAACGACACGGGCTGATTAAAATCCCGTTTTTATAAAGCCGCCGGTTACGTGAAATAGGCCTGAATTGGTAATAACTCGGCTGTCTGGAAGACTGTTCAATTCCACCGATGATATATTGGGGGGGTTTTCTTTGCAAACATTTTCAATGCTCCGGGCTTACAGTGGCGGGAGTCAATTTCGTATTTAAGCTGATTTGACCTCGAGGGAAATCGAAGACAGTTGTGAAGGGAGAGATGGATCTCATTATGAAATGAGGTGCGATGTGCCTTTTTGTTCTATTTTTCAAAAGACGATGCGGGCTTTTGTACTGAGAAAATAGATATTTGAGGGGAACGAGGATTTATTTCAGATACTGCTCGTTTGACTCAAGCAATCAATGCAGTGCAGCTATGTGCCCCTTCATCCTTAGGAACGTTGTAACTCCCGGTGCTTATTTGAAGAATTCATTGGTTGGAAAATTAAAATGCACACACACAAAGACATATTTGAGCCATGGTGGCGCAGTGGTTAGAGTGCAGTACTGCAGGCTACTTCTGCTGCCTGCCGGCTGCCTGCAATTTGGCAGTTCGAAACTCACCAGGCTCAAGTTTGACTCAGCCTTCCGTCCTTCCGAGGTGGGTAAAATGAGGAGTCAGATTGTTGGGGGCAAGAGGCTGACTCTGTAAACCGTTCAGAGAGGGCTATAAAGCACTGTGAAGCGGTATATAAGTCTAAGTGCTATTGGGAAGGAGGGAAGGAAGGAAGGAAGGAGGGAGGGAGGGAGGGAGGGAGGGAGGGAGGAAGGAAGGAAGGAAGGAAGGAAGGAAGGAAGGAAGGAAGGAAGGAAGGAAGGAAGGAAGGAACTGTGGTGGCACAGTGGTTAGAATGCAGTATTGCAGGCTAACTCACTGCTCATTGTCAGCAGTTCAATCCTGACCAGCTGAAGGTTGACTCAGCCTTCCATTCTTCCGAGGTGAGTAAAATGAGGACCCAGATTGTTGGGGGCAAGAGGCTGACCCTGTAAACTGCTTAGAGAGGGGCTGCAAAGCTATGAAGTGGTATATTTTTTTTTAATTTTTTTTTTTAAATTTTGATATATATGCCGCCCTTCTCCAGAGACTCAGGGCGGCTTACAATGCGTTAAGCAATAGCCTTCATACTTTTGTATATTTTATACAAAGTCAGCTTATTGCCCCCACAAACTGGGTCCTCATTTCACCTACCTTAGAAAGGATGGAAGGCTGAGTCAACCTTGAGCCTTGGAGAGATTCGAACCAGCAGAAATTGCAGGCAGCTGTGTTAATAACAGGGTGCGTAGACCACTGTACTATCAAGGCTATATAAGTTTAAAGGCTATTGCTTTTCTCAGAAAAAGGGGTTCAAATAATTCACAGAGTTCCCCCTTCACATGAAGGCAGGAGTCTTGCTTAGATTGTGAGATTCTATCTCCTAAACCCTTATTTCTTGATATTAAACCCACTTTATGAAGTTCCATGTAAACGAACCAGTGTCAGAACCTTAACAATGTACTGTGAAGCCAGTTGTATGATAGGTTCATAGTTCGTGTTCAACCCAACCAGGGGTCAGATTGAAAAATTTTAGCAGCCAGTTCTCTGCCTGGGTGGGCATGGCCATGGGGGCTTGGCCTACTCGGCCTCCTGCACCATGGCCGGAGATATTTTTTCACCCTCCCCAGGCTCCAGAGGCTTTTCTCGAGACTCTGGGAGGGTGAAAACCGCCTCCCCTGGGCTCTAGAGGCCCTCCGGAGACCAGAAATGGGGCTGTTTATGGACTTCTGGTACTTTTGTTACTTCCGATAGACCCGTTTTTCGCCCTCCCAGAGCCTCCACACAGGCTGCATGGAGACTCCAGGGAGGGGAGGGGTGGGGTGGGCAGGGTCACCCACTCCTTGCAACTACCGGTTCGGCAAAACAGATGTAAAATTAGCATCCGGTTTGCCCGAACTGCTCCGAACCGGCTGAATCCCACTCCTGAACCCAATATACATAAGAGGCCTTTTCAGATCTGGAGATGAATAACCCGACTGTTGAACTAGAGATAAATTTAAAGACTTTTTCAGGCTGAAGTTTTAGTCCAACTTCTCTACTGATCCTAGCTCTCTTGTTGACAATTTTCAGTCTTAATTGGCACCAAAATGTAGAATCCAAATTAGCTTCCTCTCGTATTCTCTTTGAATGCCTTATTACCTTTTAAAAATGAAACATTTTTTTTTTAGACAAGGAACTTTACATGGTGAGCTTCAACAGGATCTAGGCAAATTGCCTGATACCATTTTACCCCCAAGGGTTTTAAAAAACTTTTTCCAAGTAAAGGTAAAAGGTAAAGGTTCCCCTTGCACATATGTGCTAGTCGTTCCTGACTCTAGGGGGCGGTGCTCATCTCCGTTTCAAAGCCGAAGAGCCAGCGCTGTCCGAAGACTTCTCCGTGGTCATGTGGCCGGCATGACTCAACGCCAAAGGTGCATGGAACGCTGTTCCCTTCCCACCAAAGGCGGTCCCTATTTTTCTACTTGCATTTTTTACCTGCTTTCGAACTGCTAGGTTGGCAGAAGCTGGGACAAGTAACGGGAGCTCACCCCGTTATGCAGCACTAGGGATTCGAAACGCTGAACTGCTGAACCTTTCAATCGACAAGCTCTGCATCTTAGCCACTGGTATCCACAGGGTATCCTTAAGATTTATATTGACTGTTTCCTAATGTGATTTGATTGCTTATTTGTTATTTGTTCCCTATGACTATTGTTGTAAGTGTTGTACCTTATGATTCTTGACGAGTGCATCATTTCTTTTATGTACATCGAGAGCGTATGCACCAAAGACAATTTCCTTGTGTGTCCAATCACACTTGGCCAATAAAGAATTCTATTCTATTCTATTTTTTAAAAAAAAAACTAGAAAGTTTTTGTCGTTCTCCAACAGCTCTTCCACTAGATGGCAGCCATTATTTAGTGATGTTGCAGTATCAACCGATAATTTTTTTTCCTGGCAAAGTTCCCCCCCCCACCCTTATATCGTTTCCTATTAATGCTCATGAATATGTTCAAAAGCTTATTAGCATTGCTAATAATAAAAATCCAGCCATATTATACTCACAGCAGCATTTTTAGCCGATACTTATCAAACACGCACACACACACATATATATATATTTCTGTTTTAGGTCCGTGTGTTTACATTTTCTGTTGGTCAACATAATTATGACAAAGGACCCATACAGTGGATGGCCTGTGAAAATAAAGGTATTGTGGGTTTATATGGATGAATAAATGAATAAAGGCTTTATAACAAGCCACAGTTTATACTTATTTATTATGATAATGTTGTTGCTTAGTGCCCTCTGATTCTTTTAAGCCTATAAAGGAGAATATTTGCAGTTCAGGGTAAAAAGAGAGCAAACCACACTCCCTGCTATTACTGATGATGTAACCTAGTTGGGTAATGAAACATCTGCAAAAAAACAACCAAGCTCAGAGAGCATCAAGGACCCAACAGTCAACCACCTCCTCCTCCTCCTCTTCCTCCTCCTCCTCCTCCTCCTCCTCCTCCCCTCCTCCTCCTCCTCCTCCTCCTCCTCCTCCCCTCCTCCTCCTCCTCCTCTTCCTCCTCCTCTACTCCTCCTCCTCTCCTCCTCTTCTCCTCCTCCTCCTCTTCTTCTCCTCCTCCTCCTCCTCTTCTTCTTCTCCTCCTCCTCCTCCTCTTCCTCCTCCTTCTCCTCCTCTTCCTCCTCCTTCTCCTCTTCTTCTTCTCCTCCTTCTCCTCTTCTCCTCCTCCTCCTCCTCCTCCTCTTCTTCTTCTTCTCCTCCTCCTCCTCTCCTCCTCCTCCTCCTCCCCTCCTCCTCCTCCTCCTCTTCTTCTCCTCCTCCTCCTCTTCTTCTTCTCCTCCTCCTCCTCCTCTCCTCCTCCTCCTCCTCCTCCTCCTCCTCCTCCTCCTCCTCCTCCTCCTCCTCCTCCTCCTCCTCCTCTTCTTCTCCTCCTCCTCCTCCTCCTCCTCCCCTCCTCCTCCTCCTCCTCCTCCTCCTCCTCCTCCTCCCCCCCTTCTACACAAACCCCTCTTCCTACTAGAACTGCTGATGTTACCTCAATGGGTCATGAAACGTCCACAAGGAAACAAGCAAGATCAGAGAGCACCAAGCTAAAATAACATTTTAATCCTAAAAACAATAGAATACTAATAAAGCAGGTAGCGAAATATGGAAAACCCGTATTTTCTCTTATGTATAAAATCAGGTTTGTGTCCTTTATTTACTATTTATGGACTTCATGTAGTCTTCTTAGTTCTATACCCTCTCCCTTGCTAAATCGGAATATAAAGGCAAACTTAATGCTTGCACCATCAAAGGTACATTTTTACAGGTTTTATTTATGTGAAGAAGCTCACTTACAATTTATTGTAAATGATTGCCAATTTATTGGGAGACAAAAAAGTGTAGGAAAAGAATCACCAGGAAATTTACATCAGCGATCTTTAAATGTATATGGCTTCCCAATTTGAATTTCACTGTTTCTTCTGCTGTTGACTCCATGTTCGTAGTCCTAATATTTCTAGTGTTTCGCCTGGAAATCGATATTTCATTAAAACTCAAATTCCTGCATTTAAATTTTCTATTTCAGGTTACTATTATGAAATTCCTTCCATTGGCGCCATAAGAATAAACACACAGGTATGTTTGCATTTTTGCAGTAATTTATTGATCAGGAATGCCAGTTCTAAAGTAGAAGAAATTAAAATTCATCCATATACAATAGCTAGTAAAAAAAAAAAAAAAAACTCATATAAAGAATTGTTTGAGGGAAAAATATTGATCCGTTGCTTTTGATAGGAACTGACCAATCAATCTTGTCACCCGAACCTGACAATTTGAGCTGAGAGAGAGGGAGTGGGACTAGAACTCACAGTCTCCTGGTGATTGGCCCAAAGTCACCCAGCTGGCTTTCATGTCTAAGGAGGGACTAGAGCTTACAGTCGCCTGGTGATTGGCCCAAAATCACCCAGCTGGCTTTCATGTCTAAGGCAGGACTAGAACTCACAGTCGCCTGGTGATTGGCCCAAAGTCACCCAGCTGCTTTCATGTCTAAGGTGGGACTAGAACTCACAGTCGCCTGGTGATTGGCCCAAAGTTAGCTTTCATGTCTAAGGTGGGACTAGAACTCACAGTCACCTGTTGATTGGCACAAAGTTAGCTTTCATGTCTAAGGTGGGACTAGAACTCACAGTCTCCTGGTGATTGGCCCAAAGTCACCCAGCTGGCTTTCATATCTAAGGTGGGACTAGAACTCACAGTCGCCTGGTGATTGGCCCAAAGTTACCCAGCTGGCTTTCATGTCTAAGGTGGGACTAGAACTCACAGTCGCCTGGTGATTGGCCCAAAATCACCCAGCTGGCTTTCATGGCTAAGGAGGGACTAGAATTCACAGTCGCCTGGTGATTGGCCCAAAGTTACCCAGCTGGCTTTCATGTCTAAGGAGGGACTAGAACTCACAGTCGCCTGGTGATTGGCCCAAAGTTACCCAGCTGGCTTTCATGCCTAAGGCGGGACTAGAACTCCCTGTCTCCTGGTGATTGGCCCAAAGTCACCCAGCTGGCTTTCATGTCTAAGGTGGGACTAGAACTCACAATCTCCTGGTGATTGGCCCAAAGTTACCCAGCTGGCTTTCATGCCTAAGGCGGGACTAGAACTCCCTGTCTCCTGGTGATTGGCCTAAAGTCACCCAGCCGGCTTTCATGCCTAAAGCGGGACTAGAACTCACAGTCGCCTGGTTTCTAGCCTGTTGCCTTCACCACCGGACCAAACTGGCTTTCTTCTGAAATATTGACTATTAAATTTACTAAAAAAAATAACAATACAGTGTTATCTAAAGCAACAAAATGCATATTTCCTTAGATTATCTGAGAACATGGAACCAGATATTAAGCAAACATGATCTATTTGTTGTATATAACTGTTAAGTTCAATCAAGATAAAGCAAATATATATATATATATTTTGTTATAATTTTACGGGTAAAGGATAGCTGTTGGGCAGCCTTTTGTTAACATGGTGCCCATTCCTCCATGACGTCCAGTCATACGTATTTGTTTAAATTTTTTACACAAATATTTCTGCTCAACCAAGGCTGTTTGTAATATATTGTCAATAACAATGTTATTAATAGTCTGTTGTGGCATCATCGATCTTATTAGACTTTTTTTAAAAAAATCACGCAACGCAAAATCTATGTTGGACCTCAAGTGCTTTTTTTGCATCCGTGTTAGCAACGTACCCTTGCTAAATCAGATTATAAGGATAAACATAATGTGTACATCACCAAAGGTGCATTTTTCCGTGCTTTTATTTAGGTAAAGACCTTGTAATTGATTGCAAATTATTGCACACTTAATTGGGAGACCTTTGGAATGCAGAAATCATGGCACACGGCTCGGATCTTTGTATGAACAATCTAATCTCCCATTCTCTCTACTCATCCTATAACCGTGATGACGAACTTATGGCATGCGTGCCTGAAGTGGCACGTGGAGCCATGTCACCTGGCACATGCGGCGTCGCCTGTTCCTCTTCCAGGTTTCTGTCATGCATGCGCTTGCGATGATCAGCTGGCCTTCGTGCCTATGGCAGTGCCGGAATCTGGAAGAGCTGTTCTTCTGTTTTCCTGCATGATCATGCACGCCGACTAGCTGATCATTGCGTGCACATGCGTGTCAGAAACCTAAAAGACTAGCTGGCTGGCACATACACATGTGCTGGAACCTGAAGTTCATTTTCGGGCGCACATACGCCCTGGGCAACTCCTCTTCCAGGTTGCGGTCCAGACGAGAGCGCACGCACTCTCTTTTCGGTACTCGGTGCCAAAAAAGTTCGCCATCACTGTCCAATAATATAAGTCGGTGTTGCTAGGTGCCAATTAAACGGGATCCCAAAAGGGAGGAAAACATTGTGCAAAAATGTAGAGGAAGAAAAATTAAGAATTGTCGATCCGAAAGAGAAAAAGAGTCTGGATGGCGGGAGCAACAGTACCCAGAGACAGCAAAATAGAAGAGAAAGAAACGGAGGGAAAAAAGCCACAAAATATGAAGACCGACAGATATGACAATGATCTGTCTCTCATCTAATCTCTGCTTTTTTTTTTTTTCCCCCCAACAGGAATATTTGGATGTTTTGGGCAGACCGATGGTAATGGCTGAGCAAAAAGCCAAACAAGTCCAATGGACCAACGTCTATTTGGATGCTCTGGTATGTGCAATTATGTGTATTTTGGACAGAAAATGGTTAGAAATGAAATGATTCATTGCACTAAAAGGTTGTGGCAGAAAAAAAACTTTACTCCCTTTGTCACGGTTGAAAGGAATTACTTTAGCCGAGAGCGAGAGAGAGAGAGAGAGAGAGGGAGAGAGAGAAAGAGAGAGAGAGAGAAAGAGAAAGAGAAAGATGATAGATATATAGACAGAAGAAGAGATACTGTAGATAGAAAAAGAGAGAGAGATTGATAGAGAGAGAGACAAGAGAGAGCGATAAATAGAGATAGATAGATAGATAGATAGATAGATAGATAGATAGATAGATAGATAGATAGAGAGAGAGAGATGAGATAGATAGAGATAGATACATAAATAGAAATAGATAAATAGAGATATAGATAGATTGATAGAGAGAGAGAGATGAGATAGATAGAGATAGATAGATACATAAATAGAGATAGATAAATAGAGATATAGATAGATTGATAGAGAGAGAGATGATAGATAGATAGAGATATAGATTGATAGAGAGAGATGAGAGAGAGAGATAAATAGCAATATAGATATATAGATATATATATGATAGAGAGATAGAGAGAGAGAGAGAGAGATAAAGAGAGAGAGAGATGAGATAGATAGAGAGAGAGAGAGAGAAAGATGATAGATGATAGATATATAGACAGAAGAAGAGATACTGTAGATAGAAAAAGAGAGAGATTGATAGAGAGAGACGAGAGAGAGCGATAAATAGAGATAGATAGAGAGAGAGAGAGAGAGAGAGAGAGATGAGATAGATAGAGATAGATACATAAATAGAAATAGATAAATAGAGATATAGATAGATTGATAGAGAGAGATGAGATAGATAGAGATAGATAGATACATAAATAGAGATAGATAAATAGAGATATAGATAGATTGATAGAGAGAGAGATGATAGATAGATAGAGATATAGATTGATAGAGAGAGATGAGAGAGAGATAAATAGCAATATAGATATATAGATATATATATGATAGAGAGATAGAGAGAGAGAGAGAGAGATAAAGAGAGAGAGAGATGAGATAGAGAGAGAGAGAGAGAAAGAGAAAGATGATAGATGATAGATATATAGACAGAAGAAGAGATACTGTAGATAGAAAAAGAGAGAGATTGATAGAGAGAGACGAGAGAGAGCGATAAATAGAGATAGATAGATAGATAGATAGAGAGAGAGAGAGAGAGATGAGATAGATAGAGATAGATACATAAATAGAAATAGATAAATAGAGATATAGATAGATTGATAGAGAGAGATGAGATAGATAGAGATAGATAGATACATAAATAGAGATAGATAAATAGAGATATAGATAGATTGATAGAGAGAGATATGATAGATAGATAGAGATAGAGATTGATAGAGAGATGAGAGAGAGATAAATAGCAATATAGATATATAGATATATATATGATAGAGAGATAGAGATAGATAGAGATAGATAAAGAGAGAGAGAGATGAGATAGAGAGAGAGAGAGAGATAGCGATTGATAGATTGAGATAGATAAATAGAGATATAGATTGATAGAGAGCGAGATAGAAAGAGATAGATAGATATCTATCTGATAGAGATAGATGCATAGATGAGAGAGATAGAGAGAGAGATAGAGAAATAGAAAGAGAGAGAGAGAGAAAGAGAGAAAGATTTGCTAAAGATTAGAAATACCAAGGGAGAATTTTCAATTCATATAAGAAGAAATAAGAATCCCATCTGCATTTTCACAGTAATGTCTCCTTATCCATTACAACCCTCACATTTTTGAGATGGGAAAAAGCTATTACAGCTAGTCCTCGATTTACAACAGTTTGTTTAGTGACAGTTCCAAGTTCCAACGGCACTGGGAAAAAAAAGGGACTCAGGACTGTTTTTCCCACTTATAACTTTTGCAGCATTCCCGTGGTCACATGATCAGAATTCAGACGCTCGGCAACTGGCATGTACTTATGACGGTTGCAGCGTCCCCTGGGTCACATGATTTGGAGACCTTCAATGGGGAAACCAGATTCACTAAACAATTATGTTACTAATTTAACAAGTGCAGTGACTCACTTAACAACGGTGGCTAGAAAGGTTGTAACACGGGGCAAAACTCACTTAACAAGTGTCTTGCTTGGCAACTTAAATGTTGGCCTCAACTGTGGTCATAAGTCAAGGACTGCTTGTAACTAGTAGGTCCTTATCCATTGTAAAAATATCTTTTTCCCCCCTTAGAAATTCAGCACCGTTCTGAACCTGAGAGAAATAATCCCGGCAAAATATACTTTTTTTTTCTTCCTCTTGTGCTTGATAGTAAAAAAAAAAAATGGAAGAATTTGCTTTCAGAATAACATAATTGGGAGGACCTTTGAGGTCTTCTAGTCCAGCCCCCTCCTCAGGCAGGAAACCCTATGCCCACGATGGCGAACCTATGGGCACGCGTGGAACCATTTTGCCTGGCATGCGCAGTGTCGCCCGTTCCTCTTCCGGTTGCTCATGCGTGCACGACGATCAGCTGGCCTTTTTGCGTACAGCACTTCCGGAAAGAGCTGGTCTTTCATTTTTCTGCGTGAGCATGCGCGCCAGCCAGCTGATTGTCGCGGGCGCATGCGTGCCAGAAACCCAGAAGAGTAGCTGGCTGAAACCGGAAGTTCAGTAGCTGAAACTGGAAGTTTCACTGGAAGTGAAACCAGTGACGGAGCACCAGTGGAGGGTTCCTCCCGGTTCGGCCCGGTTCTGCCAAGCCAGTAGCGGTGACGATATGACATCACCAAACCGGTTCTGTCCCCCTGGCCCCCACCCCTGCCCTCCTCCCCCCCACCCCCCTGCATTATTCTTACCTTTTATTTGGCCCCACCCCCAATCTATTGCTGCCTCCCGAGTCCCAGCTGATGGACTATAAGGAAAAACTGTTTAAACTCTTGCCGCGGGGCTTCAAAGGGCCGCCCTACAGCTGATCAGTGGTAAAAGGCAGTTTGGTGGTAGACCAGTGCCTCCAAAAATAAATGGGTAGACCAGTGCCTGCAAAAATACATGAGTAGATCAGTGCCTGTAAAAATAAATGGGCAGACCAGTGCCTGCAAAAATAAATGGGCAGACCAGTGCCTGCAAAAATACATGAGTAGATCAGTGCCTGTAAAAATAAATGGGCAGACCAGTGCCTGCAAAAATAAATGGGCAGACCAGTGCCTGCAAAAATACATGAGTAGATCAGTGCCTGTAAAAATAAATGGGCAGACCAGTGCCTGCAAAAATAAATGGGCAGACCAGTGCCTGCAAAAATACATGAGTAGATCAGTGCCTGCAAAAATAAATGGGCAGACCAGTGCCTGCAAAAATACATGAGTAGATCAGTGCCTGCAAAAATAAATGGGCAGACCAGTGCCTGCAAAAATACATGAGTAGATCAGTGCCTGCAAAAATAAATGGGCAGACCAGTGCCTGCAAAAATACATGAGTAGATCAGTGCCTGCAAAAATAAATGGGCAGACCAGTGCCTGCAAAAATACATGAGTAGACCGGTGCCTGCAAAAATAAATGGGTAGACTGGTACAGTTCTGCAAGCAGTTAAAAGCCTGGTAGACCAGTACCTCTGCTAAATCCTAAAGAATTGTCACATGACCATCAAGCCACACCCACAAAATAAGCCATGCCCACAGAACCGGTAGTAAAAAAATTTAGAACCCACTCCTGTGAAGCACCCGCCATCTCTGGTGGCAAGGAGTTCCACGGATCGATTGTTCTCACTGTTGGGAAATTTCTCCTTCGTTCTAAGGTGGCTTCTCTCCTTGATTAGTTCCCATTGCTTTCGTTTAAATGACTCTGGTGCACAGATTGGGCAACTTAGCTGAAAGCTTTGGCTCTACGTATTAAATCAGTATTAATTTCCCGCACCCTACCCCGGCAACCCAATGCCTGACCTGATTTGCAAGCCAAGCATCCTTTGTTTAGCTTTTCTGAAGGCAGAACGACCTAACATTTTCCTGCTTGTTTAGTTATCTCTAATGTGAAACGTGTCAAATACATAACTGTGCAGGAAATGACACCGATTTACAACACAGGTTGCAAGAATTGCAGCTATCAAAACCTTTTTGGCACTCGCTGAAAGGTGATAACACTGACGGACGCATTTAAACCCCCGATAGTGGTTATTGTAATATATGATTGTCGGCCTGGCCAGCTGAATTTCCATCTTTTCCTGTTGGCTTTACAATATAATATCTCTCTAATTTGTTTTCAGTGTGCTCTGTCCATTCTGAGCCAACCCTATCGAATAGGTCAGTCTTTTGCATCATTATAATTCCGATGCTCAGAAGTTCAATGACCATCCTTTCTTGATTAGTGAATGGAGGCTTTACTGGAAATGTCCTGGAGAAAGTTGATATCTTTTCGACACATCCTGTTCTGAAATGTCAGCAAGGAGGGAAGGAAAACTGCACCAAAATCATTCTGTCCTCGTAATCATTTCCCCCACCCACCCATCCACACACACACACCATGAGTTCCAAAGAAAAGGAATATTTATTTGATCCTCGGCACTCAAAAGCGTGGGGGACGTGGTGACTCAGACGCTGAGCTTGTCGATCAAAAGGTCGGCAGTTCAGCGGTTCGAATCCCTGGTGCCGCGTAACGGGGTGAGCTCCCATGACTTGTCCCAGCTTCTGCCAACCTAGCAGTTCGAAAGCAGGTAAAAAATGCGAGTAGAAAAATAGGGACCACCTTTGGTGGGAAGGAAACAGCGTTCCGTGCGCCTTTGGTGTTGAGTCATGCCGGCCACATGACCACGGAGACGTCTTCGGACATCGCTGGCTCTTTGGCTTTGAAACGGAGATGAGCACCCCCCCTAGAGTCAGGAACAACTAAGCCACATGTGTGAGGGGAACCTTTACGTTTACTAAAAAGCAGATTAAATTATATAAGTAAATTGATTATTGACTATATAATCAATATAGACTGATAAATAAATTGTTCTTCGGATGATCTAGTGCTGAGAATTGACTTTGGGGCTGCTGTATTTTTCTCAGAGTTAATGGCACACTTTTTTTTATCCCCCGGGTCATTAAAATAATGTTTTCTGATTAGATAGATGAGGAGGTGATAAGCCACCTGGGAAAGCCAAGGGAAATCATCAAAAACCATTAAAAAGCAAAATTTGGATTATTTCGGAGATGGGATGCCACACCCAGAAAAATACACCATACTTCACTTAATCCTCAAGGGAAAGGTTGAAGGCAAATGAGGTCCAGGTAGAAGAAGAACCTCAAAATTTAAAGGACTGGTTTGAACAAAACTCAGCAGCACTTTTTCGTTGTGGCTGTTGTTAAAAATAGGATTGCCAACATGATCACCAATGTCCAATGACAAATATGGCACATGAAGAAGTATTAGATAGATAGATAGATAGATAGATAGATAGATAGATAGATAGATAAGAGTGAGAGAGATGTATGATAGAGAGAGAGAGATGAGAGAGAGATGAGAGATGGGGAAGGGAGGGGGAGGGAGGGAGGGAGGATAGATAGAGATAAAGATAGATAGATAGATAGATAGATAGATAGATAGATAGATAGAATGATAGAGAGAGAGGGATGATGGATGAAATAATATAGATGAGAGAGAGAGAGAAATGATAGATAGATAGATAGATAGATAGATAGATAGATAGATAGATAGATAGATAGATAGATAGATAGATAGATAGATAGATAGATGGATGGATGGATGGATGGGTAGGTGGTAGGTAGGTAGATAGATAGATAGATAGATAGCTGATAGAAATAGATAGCTGATAACAGATAGATAGATAGACAGACAGACAGACAGACAGATAGATGATAGATGATAGATAGATAGATAGATAGATAGATAGATAGATAGATAGATAAGAGTGAGAGAGATGTATGATAGAGAGAGATGAGAGAGAGATGAGAGATGGGGAAGGGAGGGGGAGGGAGGGAGGGAGGATAGATAGAGATAAAGATAGATAGATAGATAGATAGATAGATAGATAGATAGATAGATAGATAGATAGATAGATAGATAGATAGAGAGATAGATAGATAGATAGATAGAATGATAGAGAGAGAGGGATGATGGATGAAATAATATAGATGAGAGAGAGAGAGAAATGATAGATAGATAGATAGATAGATAGATAGATAGATAGATAGATAGATAGATAGATAGATAGATGGATGGATGGATGGGTAGGTGGTAGGTAGGTAGATAGATAGATAGATAGATAGCTGATAGAAATAGATAGCTGATAACAGATAGATAGATAGACAGACAGACAGACAGACAGATAGATGATAGATGATAGATGATAGATAGATAGATAGATAGATAGATAGATAGATAGATAGATAGATAGATAAGAGTGAGAGAGATGTATGATAGAGAGAGATGAGAGAGAGATGAGAGATGGGGAAGGGAGG
>JAXLNS010000007.1:95076541-95146541 GCA_037215915.1 Pantherophis vulpinus | reverse complement strand
GAAGGAAAGTGAAACACGTAGAAAAAACAAGATATACAAGAATGATCACCCTAAAAAAAACGAGATATACAAAAATTATCACCCTAGAAAAAACGAGATATACAAAAAATTATCACCATGTCAGTTAATACTTAGTTGGGTAACCTTTAGCATGAATTACGGCCTTACAACATCTTCCCATGGAGTCAACCAAGTCTTTGAGTTCTGCAGCTGTTATCATGTGAAACCAAGATTGAATGATGGCTTCTATTAACTGGGTTTTATTGCTGGGTCACTTCTGATTAACATGTTTCTTTAGTCGGCTCCAAGGGTGAAATTCAGCAGGTTATGACAGGTTCTGGAGAACTGGTAGCGGAAATTTTGAGTAGTTCGAAGAACTGGAAAATACCACTTCTGGCTGGCCGCAGAGTGGGGTGGGAATGGAGATTTTGCAATATCCTTCCCCCAGTAGTGGGGTGGGAATGGAGATTTTGCAGTATCCTTCTTCCAGGAGTGGGGTGGGAATGGAGATTCTGCAGTATCTTTCCCCTGCCATGCCCACCAAGCCACACCACACCCACAAAACCGGTAGTAAAAAAAATTTAAATTCCACCACTAGTCGGCTCCATAGATTTTCAATTGGGTGAAGGTCTGGGCTATTCCCAGCAGTGGAATAGGATTCTCATGAACCTCCCCCCAAAAAAGTGGTGTTATTATTTATTTATTTATTTGTTTGTTTGTTTAAATTTCTATACCGCCCTTCTCCAATGTAGGACTCAGGGCGGTGAACAGCCAAAATAAAAACAAGACATACATACAAACATACAAAATCTAAAAACTGTTTAAAATAATTAAATAATTTTGGCCGTAATTAAAACATTCCAATTTAAAATCCATTTAAAATTTAACTCAAACCAGCCCAGCTAGTTGGAATAAATGGGTTTTCAGGGCCCGACGAAAAATCCGGAGGTCTGTTATTGTACGTAGCTCTGGGGGGAGGCTGTTCCAGAGGGCGGGCGCCACCACAGAGAAGGCTCTCCCCCTGGGGGTCGCCAGCCGACATTGTCTGGCGGACGGCACCCTGAGGAGGCCCACTCTGTGGGAGCGTACTGGCCGGTGGGAGGCTATTGGTGGCAGAAGGCGGTCTCGTAAGTACCCCGGCCCTAAGCCATGGAGCGCTTTAAAGGTGGTCACCAACACCTTGAAGCGCACCCGGAAGACCACCGGGAGCCAGTGCAGCTCGCGCAGGAGAGGTGTCACGTGGGAGCGCCTCGTCGCCCCCAAAATCCCCCGTGCGGCCGCATTCTGGACCAGCTGGAGCCTCCGGGTGCACCCCAGGGGGAGCCCCATGTAGAGATTAGCCATCAAACCTCAAAAATACAGTTTTCCCAAAAGGTTTCCACAATTTTGGCCACTACTTTATGTACATTGCTTTGATTTCAGGATATAAAGAGAGACTGTTTTGTATTTCCTCAGTTTGTTCTCCGTTTTCTTTGGTTTTTATGGCCCAATACCTTATTTTTATTTTATTTTAAAATAATCTTTTTTGTGTACATGCTGAAACTGAATCTTGCAATGTGTATGTCCGTTTGCCTGTCCGAAAACAGAATCTAACTTTTGCCACCTCCTCGTTTGCTCTCTGTGTTTAACGCACCTAGAGTTATTATGCAGACCGTCTTACATCTTTAGTAAACTCTACTGTGCCTCCTTTACATTCACTGTTTATGTTTTTTTTAAAACTTGTCTGAGTAGTTCTTAAACTCAACAACATGTACCATAGAATGAGCTTTTAATTTATAGCCTTGTCTGTAGTTTATATTCCCCAAACAACAAATTATCACTGTTCCTGAAACTCTTGACAAGGCTTTTGAAAAATGACCTATTTTTTTTTTCCCCCCGTTCTGCCTTAAAAATTCACAGCAAAACACAGTTCTGCAATTGGTTTGTTTGGCTTACAAACAATTTACATCAACTTCTATTTATCTTTTTTTTTTTAAAAAAAAAAAATCCCACTCGGTTTAAGAGTACTTACATCCAAGTCATTGTGGCAGTCTTGTGGTCCTTTTTCTCTTGAAACTATTATTAAAATAAAACCCTAACCCTAAAATTTCTGTTTTAAAAAAAACAACCCTCTATTAAACTGAATGATCTGGTTTGTGGCTCGGGCTATTAAAATATAGTTATGTAGTATTGAAATACGGCTACAATTACTCGAGCTGGTAGGGTAGGCCGTGTTGTAAAATAGACGTCCTTTTGCTTAGAGGTTTATTTATTTACTTTTTAATTGGATGCCTTAAATTTAATCTCATCATTGAGGGCGGGAGACTCCCGTCCACAATCAGCTCAGGTCTTTTAAAACAGGGAATTATTTTAAAATAAGCTCTTGCGGAGGGCCAGGGAGACTTTGTAAATAGGGCTGGAAACGGCGCATGGCTTCACAAACAGAATGGGGTGTGGGAAATGCAACACCCTTGTGGTTGTGTTGATTTCGAAGGCACCATCCCTTGTGGCAAAGAACCCAGTGAAAATGCCCTCAGGGAATAAAACAAGGCATAGATGCCCAAGCAGAACCAATATTTACAAATTACTATGAAACTGAAGGAAAGTATTATTTGGTAACCGGCTAGAGATTCTTGCTAGTCGGTAATTTAATATTGGCTTTTGAGTACTGGTTAGGGAAATAACCTGATCCCAGCTCCCCTCTTCCTGTTGAAGAGCCAGCTAACAGGATTTTAGGAAAATTGGGTTTTTGGTCCCGAGTTGCTGGATCGAAGCGCACAAAGAGAGGAAGCGCACAATCACACTTATAAATCTTCATCCTGTTAGGGGTGGGGGTGAAATGCTCCCAGTTCGGACTGGATTCCCGATCCGGTAGTGATGGTGGCGGGTGGTTCGGAGAACCGGTAGCAAAAATCCCTGCCCCATGGCCATGGTGGGGGTGGCCAGGGGTGTGACAAGCAGCAGTCGGCCTCCTCCACCCACCCACCCCGGGAGCAAAAATGGGTTATGGGGGAGGGCATCACACACCCTGGTGCCCCATTTTGGGCCTAGTAGGCCTCCCTGCAGCCTCCTGGGAGCAAAAACAGGGTGCATAGGGACTCTTGGAAGGTGTGGGGGTCAGCCAGCAATTTAACAACCGGTTCACCCAAACCAACCCGAACCGGCTGAATCCCACCACTCATCTATCTGTCCTCATTGCCCAGATAGCAAAATATTCTCTCTATTGAGTACTTTCCAACCTTCAGTTGGAATGAAAGATGTCTTGTCGAAGTTTGGTCTGAGAGGTCTAGGACAACTCGCCAACTTTTCGTGGGACAAGAGTTACACTAATATCGAAGAGATAGTAGAACAGAATCATTCAAGAAAGGATGCCAAAGCAGGGAGAAAATGAAACATGAATGACAAAATTTAAAACATTTTTAGAATTATTTTAAATAATTAAATTGAATGGCTGAATCGTTTCCTCAGCGAGTTGTTCCGTGGCGAGCTGGCCGCGGCAAATTGGCCATGGCGAGTTGGCTGCATCGAGTTGTCCCATTCTGGATCGGATTGCCAAATGGCTCAGAGTTTTCTTTAGATTAGAAGAACGAGGATTATTAGAATTAATAAAAAACGGTTGCTATGTGGAAACGTTGTATGAATCGATGCTGTTCTGTTGCTTTAGCACATTGGTGTGGGCATCCCCAAAATTAAGCAAAGGAGACCCTATACCCAGGTAACTATGAATGGAGGTGACTAATGGTGTGGACAGAGTTGTTTAGATGCCTGGGAGAACTCTTAAAATGATTGTGTAAACCAGCAATTTTTCTCTTAACGCATGAAGCTCGCAAAATTAAGTGTTGATGCTTTTAGGAGACGTTCCTTGAAGTGAGAGCATCCGTCTATTCAGTTGAATTCGTGCTTTATTCTTTTCCGAGAAGCCTCAAAATACAGCAGTTTAATTATTGTGACGTTGATATAATACTTGTGGAAGAATGACAGGTTTACGTTTGAAACTGACCATTGTAGAATTCTAAGTTATTTCAAGAATTTCAAATGCACCCTTGTGACTTTTTTTGACAATATCTGCAGTCGAGTGAAATCTGTGAGGCTTAATTAAGTATTGACTAACTTAAACCCCATTAATTTCAACAGGATTGCTCTTGTAAGCATGGTTAGCTCTTGAAATCTGTATGGGCGACTTCCTTATAGTTTGGTTTTCTCTGACGATCTTGTCTTATACAGATAGTCCTTGACTTATGACCACAAATGAGCTTGAAACTTCTGTTGTTGAGTGAGACATTTGTTAAGAGAATTTTGTCCCATTTTACGACCTTTCTTTCCTCAGTCGCTAAGGGAATCACTTCCGTTGATAAGTGAGTAACCCGGTGGCAAAGTGAATCTGGCTTCCCCATTGACTTCGCTTGTTCAAAAGGTGATCACATCATTTTGGGACGGTCATAAATATGAACCAGTTACCAAACATCTGGATTTTGGTCACATGGTGGTGCTGGAAAGGTCATAACTGTGAAAAACAGGTCGTAAGTCACTTTTTTCAGTGCCGTTCAGTGGTGGGATTCAAGTAATTTAACAACCGGTTCTCTGCCTTAATGATTTCTTCCAACAACCAGTTTGTTAAACTGCTCAGAAAGTTCACAACCAGTTCTCCTGAACTGGCTGAACTGGCTGAATCCCACCACTGATGCCTTTGTAAATTGGAATTCACTAAATTCACTAAACGAACTGATGTAATTCAAGGACTAGCTGTATATGTAACACCTGCCTTGTTTCTGCCATCTGCATGCATGTCAGCATTTTATTTATCTATTGTTTGCGTTTGGGCAATGCTTGGCACCAAAGGTTTATGATTTGCAAATGTGACATCGCTGAAAACATGAAAACATGTCATTGCCATTTTTTCCCCCAGTTCTGTTGATCTGAGTTGATTCATTTCACTGCCAGATTTAACAGTCACTTGTTTGGATAAACAATGTTAGCAACTGTAATGTCACAGCAGGATGTTGCAAGTAATCGGCATTGCTTAAAATTTCTCTGCTTGAATATTCTCATATCTAAGATACGATATATCATATATAATAACTTAAATGCTCTTTATAAAAAACTTCTGTTCTGACCCAGCAAGAAAACAGACTCCTTGTCACGAAAAAAACCCTTTTTATTTACCTCTTGTGAATTAATGGCATTCACCCACCAAAAAGTCCAGGCATTAGTCCTTCAAGGAGTTAACTGCAGTAACAGACCTTATCAGTTCCTTGCGATAATTGCAAGGCCGTGAGCTCCCAGCCGAAATGCTGCAAATTAAGTTCTGGCAAGAAGTCTTTGCGGCACGAAACGCAATTAGCAGAATCTTCAGAAATACGAACGGTTGTCTCCTACGACCACCACTCCCCTTTCCTTCTATTGATTCCCCAGCCAGGGAGGGGCCATTCAGCACCACGTGTACTTTGCTTCCCAAGTCGACTCCTTGTCCTCTGTTGCTCACCTCTCCTAACTGCTGTGCGCATATGTGCATCTGGAACAGGCCCCAGCTGTTCTTCCTCCTCACTCATCTCAGCCTCCAAAGGCAGCTGCCTCTCCGGTGGCTGGGAAATGTCAGATGGCACTGGCTCTATCTCTGCTTCCGATGCAGAGCATCCATCAGAGCCTTCCCCAGACTCCAGCACTGGCCCAAGTTCTTCCCCAACTCCTCATTGTCCGAGTCTGTTGCCAGCTCCACAGGCAGCTGGCGGGCCACAAGAACATCAACAAAATTGAAGACATAGTGAATCTAGTAAAGTAGATTCTATATTTGGTTCCCGAAGAATATCAGTAGCTAATTTTTTTCCCAGCATGCTGGGATTGTAGTGAAACTACGTGCAGATGAATCTTTTTAATAAAGATGTTCAGAATTGAACCAATTTTTAATCTGCAAAGTTCATTTTCTTTAACTGAAGAAAAACATTTCTATTCTTTTTTTAAAAAACCCTTCCTATTTTATTTCAAAATTGAGTCAGTTTCCACCTTTGTATAATGAAGTCTTTGATTTCTGATGTTCCTGTTTGGAAATAAGTTATTATTATTATTATTATTATTATTTTCTTCTAATACATACATTGTGTCTGTTTCTTTGCTTGCATTTTCTGGATGTAAAATGTTTTGAATTTTATTTCGAGCGAGGAAGAAGTCTCCAGATATTTCCTCATCATGAAACTAAGCAAATTAATTCCTGTTTCCCCAGTTGTCTCTCTCCTTTTGAATAAATCAATGATGCTTTTTAACTGAGCCTATTTCATAGTGTCTATATGGACGTATAGTTTCCTTGGTCGCCATGTGGAAGTGATGCCTTCATTGGGATTTTAGATTTTTTTATTTAACTATTTAACCTGATTTATAGCCCTGAAATTATTTGATAATATTTATTTAAAACAGTAAGCAGTTTGACTCTGCTTAGCTTCTGAACCCAGAGATGTTTTCCCAAATATTATCAATCCTGAAATTTCTTTCTTTCTTTCTTTCTTTCTTTCTTTCTTTCTTTCTTTCTTTCTTTCTTTCTTTCTTTCTTTCTTTCTTTCTTTCTTTCTTTCTTCCTTCCTTCCTTCCTTCCTTCCTTCCCTCCCTCCCTCCCTCCCTCCCTCCCTCCCTCTCTCCCTCTCCTTTCTTCCTTCCCTCCCTCCCTCTCTCCCTCTCCTTCCTTCCTTCCTTCCCTTTCTTTCTTCCTTCCTTCCTTCCCTCCCTCCCTCCTTTCTTTCTTTCTCTATCTTTCTTTCTTTCATCCATCCATCCATTCATCCATTCATCCACTTTCTATATCAATCTTCTATATCTTCTACAGAGATCTTTCTCTGTAGTAATTCCAGTTTAAATCTAAAGAGTACATGGAATTGTAATTGTACTGGTTCTACAGAAAGGTAAGTAATTTTAGATGGATGAGTGCCGTTAGTTTTAGATTCTCATCAAAATATGTTTATTCTATGCTGCTTTGAAATCTTCTTCAGAATCCGAAATCTCAGGAACCTGTGACTCTGGATTTTCTGGATGCAGAGTTGGAGAATGACATTAAAGTTGAGGTATGTTGGAGTGATCGTTTGAGATTTTCCATGAAGACAAGTTAGTTCTGAAGCAAACACAAAGGTTGGCAGCCATCTTAGACATTTGAGGCTCTGATTTTTTTTTTTATAGCACCTGGTTTTTCTTTTGTGCCTCATGATGGACCAGTATCCTTAAGACAAGCAGCCTTCAGAAGAAATCTGTAGGAATATTTTGTCATGAAAAAACGAGGCAAATGTCCTAGCTGTCCTCCAGATTTCAACAGAAAATGTAGGGGAGAGGGGGAGTTTCAAAAATTAAGATGGAGGGCACATGACACTGTGACCAAAATTTAGTCCTTTCAGATGACAGTAACACATGAACTAAGGGATGGACTTTGATTATGAGCCCAATCTGCCATCTTGAAGTTTTTGACCCTCCTTACCCTGGACACTCCGATAGGCAATATTAATAAGATTGTTATCCAGTCAGCTTTCATGATCTCACAAGCAATCATTCCTTACCATACAAAGAGTTGGATTGCAATTGTTTTGCCTCCTGAAGTTTTATCTGTTTGGCTATATTAGCATATCACCATATTGTAAATGGTGCTCTTTTTTTAGCCAATACAGGGACAAATAAAGGGGGGAAAGTCATAAAAACATATATAAAGAATGTAACAACAAAGCTTTAAACCTGATGGGGAATGAGTGATTTTTAGGGTCTTTCTAAGAGGTTTCAAGAATTTAGATACAATCAAAGGTAACAGAGGAAGGAATGGGACTTCAGCGAAGATTTCAAACAGTTCCTGTAAAAGACATCAGATATTGATTAAATCCGTGGCTCAATTAATTGGTTGGGAAGAAGAGAAAATAGAATCAGAAATAGATGAACTATATAGAATAAATTCCCTATTTGCGTTGAGAAAACTAACATAATCAAAGTTCACTTTGTAAGATGAAAAACAACAACTAGATATTATGTACTTGGTCATGGAAGATTTTCCCATCTAATAATGGACATTGAGCTATGACTAAAAACAGGTAATCATTTCTTGTTGTCCCTGAAAATCAATGACAATATTCAAAGGTTCTTTGATTATCACATTCGATTAATGTTTATGAAAACATTTCTTCTTTTAGCATTTAGAAAATGGTCAGAAGGAACAACGATTAGAATAGCACTAGCAATAGCCCTTAGATTTATATACCACTTCACAGTGCTTTCTCTAAGAGGTTTACAGTGTCAGCATATTGCCCCCCAACAATCTGGGCCCTAATTTTTCCTACCTTGGAAGGATGGAAGGCCGAGTCAACCTTGAGCCGGTCAGGATCGAACTGCTGGCAGTGAGGAGTCAGTTAGCATGCAATACTGCATTCTAACCACCACACCACCAGGGCTTAAAATAGCAATAGCAATAGCACTTAGACTTATATACCGCTTCACAGTGCTTTACAGCCCTCTCTAAGCAGTTTACAGAGTCAGCCCATTGCCCCCGAACAATCTGGATCTTCACTTTAGTGATCGTGGAAGGATGGAAGACTGAGTCATCCTTGAGCCGATCAGGATCGAACTCCTGGCAGTGAGCAGTGAGTTAGCCTTCAATACTGCATTGTAAAGAAATATGCAGTGACTTCTTAATTTTCTTAATTTGTAGATTCAGAAAAAGATGATTGACGGTGAAAGTGGCGACAGGACCTTTCAAACGCTGGTCAAATCTCAAGATGAGGTGAGAATACAAAGATTTGCTTTCGGAGAAAAAGAAATAAGTTGGCTAAATGGATGTAAGACAAAATGGCAGAAAGTTAAGGTTCTAATAGTCTAATAGGCCAGAGTTAGAAAATTAGAAACCGGATCATGGCAGGGGCTCATAGGGAACAAAAATACAAAATTCCTCTTCCCTCCAAGCTTATCCTTTAACTATTCCCCAAATACAGGTAGTCCTCAACTTACGACAGTTCATTTAGTGACCGTTCAAAGTTACAATGGCACTGAAAAAGGTGACTTATGACCGTTTTTCACACTTACGACTGTTGCAGCATCCCCAGGGTCATGTGATCGAAATTCACGTGCTTGACAACTGACTCATATTTATGACGGTTTCAGTGTCCTGGGGTCCCATTTTGCGACCTTCAGACAAGCAAAGTCAATGGGGAACCCACATTCATTTAACAACCATGGTACTAACTTAACTGCAGTGATTCACTTAACAACAGTGGCAAGGAAGGTTGTAAAATGGGGCAAAATTCACTTAACAACCATCTTGCTTAGTAACAAAAATGTTGGGTTCAATTATGGTTCTAAGTCAAGGACTGCCTGTATATGTAAGTTTTACTAGTTCCCATCTCTTGGGGAAGTTTTCACGCTAACATTTGTGAAGTTGCAAGAAGAAAATAAAATATTATTGAGTGACTTCCTCCCATCCTACTTAAAGCATATACGTATATATCAAATCAAATAATTTTGATTGCAAACTTTGCTCACAGCTAAGTGAACACCGAAAGCTTCTTTGGGGACCAAAAAGACAGAATCTTGTTGATGTTTAAACTGCTTACGGATAGAATTAAGACACCTGTTATAACTTTCTGAATATTATTAGGAAGCCCACAATGCTGCTGCTGAACAATTCTTATCTTTTTATAGAAATCATTGTTTCTCGTTATAATACTACTCTATGCTACCGGGAGCCAGGAGTTGTAGTGATAAATGATGAAAACTGAATAACTCCATTCTTTTGGGATGTATTAACTCTGATTAAATCTTTGCCGAGTGTCAAGAGACCTTCTAAAATTCTCCATTGTATTACCCGCTCCATTCATTCCGTTCTGTAATTAAACACGCTGAAATGTTCAGATTAATTTTTGCAATGCCGTGACCAAGCTTGCGTTCATCCTTCAAAGAATGTGAGTCGTAATGATCCTAAAAGAGGAATGAACAATACCAGGTCAATTTTCACCTCTCTGATCTTTAAAATTGCATCCGGGATCATTGGTCCCGAATGGCCAGAAATAATATTGACTGGAAATTGACTAAAGCAATGCAATTGTTCAGATCAGATCTTTTCACAGGACTGCAGACAGAAGCATCCTTAGTGTTGTGTTAATTTTTTGGAATGATAAATTCAGCATCACAATGGAAGCTCCACCCCACTTGGACTTGATTGCCTGCCCCTGTCACCTGTGATTGTGGCTAATTCAGTAATGAAAATAGGAGAAAGTTACAGAAAGAGCAACCTGCTTTGGGGTTGATGGACTGTATTTTAGATGCTGTCAAGCACTGGGGAAATCAGGAGATTAGGATAGTTCAAATGAGCACAAAGATTTATTGTAAGCTTAAGCTCTTTGCAAGAACCTGGCCAACTAACAGTCAAGAAAGGCATTCAAAATGGGCTAGCCTTGGATTTCTTGTGGGCACGCAGCGACTCGTGACTGATGACGTGTTTGACCCCTCCCTTGTGCTCAGCCTGGGCATCTCTTACATCTGCTTTCAGTAACATAGATCTCATCAACCTCAGTGACATTAATGTTTCTAGACATCTTTTATTTCAATTATTATCGATTGGAGTCCGTTTTGAAGTTTCCGAAAGATGCCCTAATTAATTCATGAGCCATGAGCCGAACTTCAAAAGAAATACAGTCATTTATTAGGAGCACCATTTCGGCAATATTCGGATGCAGTTAGAACTAATCCCACGTAGATTTACGTTCTCCTATGACCCTGTCTCTCCCCTCCTCTCTGGCCATGTCATAAATCACATTCTCCAATTAACCACTTTGGCTGGCTGTGAAATCCAACACCCTCCTTCTGATTGTGGTCAGGAAGAATGTATGGAATGCACTTCAGTTAGGGAAATCAATCAGCTCTCTCAGTTCTCCCTCCCTCCTGCTCATGGCAATTTGAAAGCTTTGCAAGTTGACATCCGTCTTGGCTGAAGAAGACTGTCCATCTTGAAAAAAATAATCAATTGATTTCCCCCCCCCCCCCCACAAAGTTCCATATACAAACAATAGTGGGAAACACAGCATCACATTGAACAATGTGAACAGTCAATCTGATTTTTCTACATTTATTAAACCACTTTCCAAAATAGAAATCTGCAAATTAGCCTCTGAAAGAATTATGGGTTTTGTCTTAATGGGCTGAAATATAATGATTGTTTGTTCACTTTTCAGCAAAGTTTGAGTCTTGAATCGTGTGGTGTGTTTAAGCTTTCCTGAGATCATTGATAAAATGTTGGAATTCATTGTTGGAATGTATTTCTATGCAACAACATCAGTAGTATTCAGTAGACTAGATGGCAGTATTTACAAGTTTAGTTCTATGCTCTTTGGTTCTAAGTAGAGTTTCCTGTTTCCTGGTAGAGTTAAACAGTTGAGCAGTAAAGCACATAGTGACTGTACCCTTTATGTGCTCTGTGGTGCTATATATAAACAGAATTTCTAACATAAAAATGATCTTTCTGGCCAATTCTTTTGCAGCGCTATATTGATAAAGGCAACAGAACGTACACATGGACCGCGGTGAATGGCACGGATTACAGGTAACCAATTAGGGATATATTTTTTTTCAAAACAAACAAGCAAAAAAGGTTAAAATACCATTGTTCCTGACATTTCAAGAGTAAAAGTATCCTATAATATCTGTTGGATGGCTAGCTTGTTTGGCAACCTTCTGAAAAACAGGATGAAAATCAAGGTAGAATCTTTTTCCTTGTATACCTTTGTAACCAGTTTGTCTTTGGAAAAGTTTATGTGGAAAATGATTTAAGCTTCCTGGTGTAAGTTCTGTGAATATTTAATCTTTCCCTAAGGATTCTGGATAATTCCTCCCTAAATTCCTCTTTAGCCCTTATCTTTCTTTTCCCCTCACCTTTTCAAAAGGTAGAAAGGTAGGAGAATTTTCCCTGATCTTAGAGATAAATTTATTCCAGGGCCACCATAGATGCTAACCCAGGCATCTATGTGCAGCCTTTATCTGATTTTTTTTATTACTCATACAAACATTTAGTAATCATCAACTATTTAATTAATCCTTGGTTGTAAAAAGAGAGGCATAGAATCAAAATCACATGAAGTATTAGTACCACTTTATAAAGTCTTAGTAAGACCATACCTGGAATACTGCTCCAGTTTTGGCCACCACATTACAAAAAAGAAATTGAGACTTTGGAAAAAGTGCAAAGAGCAATTAAGATGATTAAGTGCCTGGAGACAAAAACATATGAAGAACGGTGGCAGGAATAGGGTATGGCTAATCTAGAGAAAAGAAGGATTAGGGAGGGACATGATAGCAATATTCCAGTATTTGAGAGGTTGCCACGAAGAAGAGAGGAGTCAACTTATTTTCTAAAGAATCAGAAGGCAGTACAAGAAACAATGGATGGAAACTAATCAAGGAGAGAAGCAACCTGGAATTAAGGAGAAACTTCCTAATAGTGAGAACAATTAACCAAAGGAACAAATTGCCTTCAGAAGTTATAGGCACTCCATCACTGGAGGTTTCTAAGAAGATATTGGATAACTATTTGTCTGACACGGTATAGGGTCTCCTACTTGAGCAGGGGGTTGGATTAGAAGACCTCCAAGGTCCCTTCGAGTTCTATTCTGAATTGTATTATGGCCTATATTTAAACAGTCAAGAAAAGGTTAACAGGGGCATAGAATCAAAATCACGTGAAGTATTAGTACCGCTTTATAAAACTTTAGTAAGACCATACCTGGAATACTGCATCCAGTTTTGGTCACCCCATTACAAAAAAGAGATAGCCCTTTTAGGCATATATCAACCATGGGAAGTTAGGCTGAAAATAGCAATAAATAGAAGGCCTTTTCTGCCCTGGAGTTGAAATGCCAGATGTTCAAAAGGTTCCCCCAATTTTTCCATGCTTTCTGTACCAAATTAGGAATAAGTCATGTGCTGTGCACGAAAACCTGGTGCTAAAAAAAAGAGGTGGCAATTGGTTGGAAAGAAGAGAAAATAGAATCAGAAATGGATGAAATATATAGAATAAATTCTCTATTCGCCTGGAGAAAACTACTGAGAGATGTTTAAGTTCACTTTGTAAGAAGAAAAACAACAATTAGAGATAAATGGGAGATTTTCCCATCTAATAATGTACATTGAGCGATGACTAAAAACATGTAATCATTTCTTGTGGTCCCTGAAAATCAATGACGATGTTCAACTTTTCACCTTTTATGAATCATGGAAGTTGACTTGATTTCTGCACATTGCAGAAGATTGGAGTTGATGGTCCATGTAGTCCCAATTATACAATTCTTTCTGGCCTTGGCAACATAAGCCACCCAGAGTTGTTAGATATGAGATGGACAGTAGATAAATTTCATAAGGAAATAAGTAAATAAACATTCCTGTAGACAAAAAACTATCTAGGTTCATTTATGGTTTTGCAAATTCTATTATTCTTAGAATAGAATAACAGAGTTGGAAGGTACCTTGGAGGTCTTCTAGTCCAACCCCCTGCTTAGACAGGAAACCCTGCACCACTTCAGACAAATGGTTATCCAATCTCTTCTTAAAAGCTTCCAGTGTTCACAACTTCTGAAGGCAAGTTGTTCCACTGATTAATTGTTCTCATCGTCAGGAAATTTCTCCTTAGTTCTAGGTTGCTTCTCTCCTTGATTAGTTTTCACCTATTGCTTTTTGTCCTGCCCTCAGGTGCTTTGGAGAATAGCTTGACTCCCACTTCTTCGTGGCAGCCCCTGAGATATTGGAAGACTGCTATCATGTCTCCCCTAGTCCTTCTTTTCATTAAATTAGACATACCCAGTTCCTGCAACCATTCTTCACATGTTTTAGCCTCCAGTCCCCTAATCATCTTTGTTGCTCTTCTCTGCACTCTTTCTAGAGTCTCAACATCTTTTTACATCATAGCGACCAAAACTGGATGCAGTATTTCAAGTGTGGTCTTGCAATGATAGAGGGTAGGGGCTACATCTAAATGTATTTAAATAGAGCTCCTTTCTAATCAACACTTCTGGTGATGGATTGTTCTGCAGCAATCGAAAGACTGAACTGACCGAGTGGCAATTTCTCTCCAAAGTTAATGCTGATGTTTGCTCATTAGTAACCATTGTTTTCCATTCTGAATTGTAAACAGCCATTTCTCCTGACTTATTGCTCTCCCTTTCTCAATGCTGCTTAGCATATATAATATTTCTGCCCAATATTTCTGAAAGATCTTTTGAATTTGGACAACAATAGCTGCGAAATCTCCCGGGAGCCTCAAGGCAATAGGCATATTTATACACACAATTATAGTTTTCAATTAGTTCCATTTTTTAAAAAAACAGGAACTGGGAATGGGAAGGAAAATCTCCCTGATTTCCCTTGGCAAATATTAGTGAAAAGATGTCACTAGATAATTAAGAATTCTTCTTCGAGCAGATGAAGTGACAACCGTAATGGCAAAGACAAGATTTATGGTTCAAGAGTCCATAGTTTCTTCTTAATGCTAATTTCAGCAGTTATCGCAGGAAATATTAAACAATAAGCATTCCATAGTAATAAATTGGTGGCGGAGCCCAAGAGGGCATAAAATATTCATGATTTAAACATCATTTTGAAAATAGGCTCTAATCTCTGAGGCTGTTTTCGATCTTTCACTGCCTTGTTTAGATATACAAATTAGTTATGTTTTAATTGAAGCCATGCCACCCAGTTCAAAAGTCCTTGCATTTTTTTTTCACTGCAGGAATGATTATTTATTTATTTAGCGTACGATAAGAACATGACAGACGAGAAGTAAACATATATACTCAGTCTACATAATTATAAGTAAAAACTTCTATGGGGGTACAGCAGGGGGTCTCACATCTGGATGTCCACTTCAGCTATCCAGCAATCACTTCTGGTGTTGCTTCGCGCATATCTTCTAAGGAACCAGAGAATGCACACTGTGAGCAATCTTGCACACTATAGCAATAGCCCTTAGACTTATATACTGCTTCATACTGCTCTAAAGCACTCACTTTACAGAGTCAGCATATCGCCCCCAACAATCTGGGTCCTCATTTTACTGACCTTGGAAGGATGGAAGGCTGAGTCAACCTTGAGCAGGTCAGGATTGAACTGCTGGCTGTGGGCAGAGTTTAGCCTGCAATACTGCATTCTAACCACTGCACCACCAGGAAGAAGAATGAGAAAGGGAATAAGAGAGGAAGGAAGGAAGGAAGGAAGGAAGGAAGGAAGGAAGGAAGGAAGGAAGGAAGGAAGGAAGGAAGGAAGGAAGGTTTACAGAGTCAGCATATTGCCCCCAACAATCTGGGTCCTCATTTTACTGACCATGGAAGGCTGAGTCAACCTTGAGCCAGTGAGGATCGAACTCGTGGCAGTGGGCAGTGAGTTAGCCTGCAATACTGTACTCTGACCACTGCGCCACTGTATTTAAGAGTTTGCATATTAGCGCCCCACGATTGCAACAAGGGGAATCTTTCTGTCCCCACTGATACGGGGCAACGGCACTTCTTCTTGGGATGGAATAAGTATGAATAAAATTGAATAAAAACAGTGTTAGATAAGGGAGAAGTGAAAGTGATAAGACTCTGGGAAGGAATTGACCACATAAAAGCATTCTGCCAAACCACATATCTATCACTTTGTCCATAGTTTTCAAGTTTACCTCTTTACCTTTTCAAGTCTGACCCATTGTGACCCCATGGACAATGTTCCTCCAGGCCTTCCTGTCCTCTACCATCTCCTGGAGTCCATTTAAGCTCACACCAATTGCTTCAGTGACTCCATCCAGCCACCTCATTCTCTGTCATCCCGTTCTTCTTTTGCCCTCAGTCGATCCCAGCATTAGGCTCTTCTCCAGTGAGTCCTTCCTTCTCATTAGGCGGCCAAAGTATTTGAGTTTCCTCTTCAGGATCTGGCCTTCTAAAGAGCAGTCAGGGTTGATCTCCTCTAGGACTGACCGGTTGGATCACCTTGCAGTCCAAGGGACTCGCACGAGTCTTCTCCAGCACCAGAGTTCAAAGGCCTCCATTCTTTGGCCTTCTCAGTCTTCCTTATGGTCCAAATTTCACAGCTATCCGTTGCAACTGGGAAAACCATCGCCTTGACTATACGCACTTTTGTTGGCAGGGTGATGTTTTTGCTTTTTAGTATGCTGTCTAACTTTGCCATAGCTTTCCTCCCCAGGAGCAAGCGTCTTTTAATTTCTTGGCTGCAGTCCCCATGTGCGGTGATCTTGGAAGTTTACCCCTAAGCTGGGGGAAATGCTGTTAAATCTCAAATGAATATTGGATGATTCCTTGATCATAATTATTTGGTTTCTTTCACAGTTTGGCTTTGGTGTTACCATCCTACAGCTTTTACTATATTAAAGCCAAGATTAATGAAACCTTAACTCAGGCAAAGTGTAAGTAACTCTGAACTTTCCCGTGTTCTGACTGCTACGGCCCAGCGAGAATGGTTCTGCCTTTGTTTTTGTTTTTTTTTAACACAGCATTTTGAAAGCTTGTGAAATTCACTAACGTTCTCGTGATGTACCCCCAAATGCTACAGCAATGATTCCGAGCCTTTGTGTAGATTTCCAAGCAACAAAAAGTATTTCACCCAAGTAGAATACATTCTGTTACGCTACGGGCAGTGGTGGGATTCAAATAATTTAACAACAGGTTCTCTGCCCTAATGACCAACTGGGTAGGCGTGGCTTGGTGGTCATGTGATTGTGTAGGTGTGGCCAACTCAACGTTACTCACGTCGACGGGCGCTTTGCCTTAGCTGTTACAATGTAACAAGGGTTAAGCAGAGAGGCAGTTTCTGTAAGCAGGGCAATAAAGATTAGGCTAGAAACAACACCAGAATGTTTCCTTCCTGCCTTCCTTACAGGATTAGCCCTGTAAAGTGGAAAAAAAAACAAAATAAGATTTCTTCCAACAACCGGTTCTCCGAACTGCTTAGAAAGTTAACAACCGGTTCTCCCGAATAGGTGCAAACTGGCTGAATCTCACCACTGCCTACGGGCTTTAACTAAATCTTAATCTCTTGGTTTTCGTACGCAGAGAATCATTGCTTTGCATATCCTCTGTTGTCTTTTGTAGGGTCTGATAGGTAAATGTTTTGAATAACTCACCAATGGGTTGTAAGTTGCGTAGTTGGAAATCCAGCAAAGCTGCTTTGTAGGATGCACAGCTGCGACCTGTGAAATGGTTACTTCATTCTAGATGTTTATGGAGATTTTCTTAGACTTAAAATAACTCAATTGTCACTTTAAATGTACACTAATCGGCATACATTAAAATGTCCATGGAGATTCTCAGTCATCCAGGTCATGGTTGTCTCAAAGGTGCTTTTTCAAGAGGCAACTGGGATTTCTGGTTTTTCTGTCAGAACTGAGGAAGCTTCTTTTGATGAGAAGCGAAATGTCTTCAAATAAAAAACAGAAAGTCCAGTTGCCTCTTGAAAAAGGACCTTTGGGACATACCTTAAAATGAAATGTAATTGCATTCAGCCCCCAAAGAGTCACCACTTCCAATATACACTACATAAACATGACTAACTAAATAAATAGAAAATTGGGCACCTACCCACATATATGATGTGACACCACCATCCAAATCATGGTTGTCCCAAAAGTGCTTTTTCAAAAGGCAACTGGACTTGTTTTCTCCTTGAAGACGTTTTGCTTCTCATCCAAGAAGCTTCTTCAGTTCTGACATAAATGAAAAAACTTCTTAGATGAGAAGTGAAATGTCAAGTCATGGTTGTCCCAAAGGTACTTTTTCAAAAGGCAACTGGGCTTTTTTTTTTTTTTTTAGTTTTTCCTTGAAGACGTTTCGCTACTCATCCAAGAAGCTTCTTCGGTTCTTATCCAAGAACCGAAGAAGCTTCTTGGATGAGAAGGGAAACGTCTTCGAGGAAAAACAAAGTCTAGTTGCCTCTTGAAAAAGCACCTTTGGGACAACCATGACCTGGATGACAGAGAATCTCCATAGACATAAACTGAAGAAGAGTACTTTAAAGGTCACTATCCTTTTAACTTAAGGACATTATTTTGCTTACATGCAAGATCAATATAACATAGAATCAATTTTTTTTTTGGCACTCAGCTTCGAACCAGATTTAGCTTCGAAAAGAAGCACTCGCTGGATTGTGCACCAAAAGAGAACAGATTCCTGTGAAAATCTGTGACATTCAATACGCCCAATATCCTAGCTTAGCAGGCAAATGTTAGTCACTCTATTTTTGGAAGCCATCTTCAAAACTGGTTTAATCCTTTTGCCGGGTTTTATTTAACTCTTCAGAGCCTCTTTCGATGTTTGCATCATTCATATTGCCCACATTGGGTTAGAAATCTGTCAATTTCTAGGGGCAGACTAAAAGCATTGTGATTAACACCAGCTGTCTGCAATTACTGCAAGTTCGAATCTCACCAGGCTCAAGGTTGACTCAGCCTTCCATCCTTTCTAAGGTAGGTAAAATGAGGACCCAGTTTGTGGGGGCAATAAGCTGACTTTGTATAAATATACAAAAGTATGAAGGCTATTGCTTAACGCATTGTAAGCCGCCCTGAGTCTCCGGAGAAGGGCGGCATATAAATCAAATTTTAAAAAATATTTTAAAAAATTGATACTTAAATTTCTATTATCTGTCTTTTTTTAAAAACTAATTAATTGATTGAATTAAAGTCGATTCCCCTAAAGCAGGGGTGGGCAACTGTGGCCCTTTTACAACCTGTGGACTTCAACTCCCAGAATTCCTGAGGAATTCTGGGAGTTGAAGTCCACAGGTTGTAAAAGGGCCACAGTTGCCCACCCCTGCCCTAAAGTATAAAATAGCAGGTCGAGGCAGATCTACAGAGATCTGTAGGCATAAAGCACGGAGCTGGGTTTGAATTATGGGAAACTAGGAATTTTGAAATTCTAATTTATTTATTTATTTATTTTTATTAATTTAATTTGTATACCGCCCTTCTCCCAGAAGGGGCTCAGGGCGGTGAACAGCCAAAATTAAAAAAACATACAAATACAAAAGTTAAGATAATTAAAAAAGAATTAAATCATTGGCTTCCCAATTTAAAACCCCCAAATCCATAAAATTTAAAATCCCAATTAAAAACCATTTAGGCTAGGCCGGCTTGATGAAATAAAAACGTCTTCAGGGCTTTACGGAAGGTACGGAGGTCCGGGATCAGTCGTATTCCAGGAGGCAGCTCATTCCACAGGGCGGGTGCCCCCACAGAGAAGGCCCTCCCCCTGGGGGCCGCCAGCCGACATTGCCTGACCGACGGCACCCTGAGGAGGCCCTCTCTGTGGGAGCGTATTGGCCGGTGGGAGGCTATCGCTTGTAGTGACTTACTGCTCTGAGGTTTCTCTGCAGTAGAAATTTGGGACATCTGGAAACTTTTATGCCATTCTTCAGGGGAACCTGAAAAATGTTCAAGAAAGCAACTCAAAGTTCCAAATATAAGCCCTCCATCCTTGGGCCAGCTGCAATAAAAGTCAAAATGGGGGGCTATGATCACATGAATAGCACTCTTCCCCCTTTTTTTATGTACGTGCACAATTCATTTCTCAACATTTTGTAAAATAAGACGATCCGATGAATGCCTTGCTAAAAATTTTGAGAACGAGTTTCACCGTTACACAGTCTGTAGAAATAGCCACAGTATACAGAAGTACAGGGAGTCCTTGTCTAACAACAGTTCATTTAGTGACCTTTCAAAGTTACAACGGCACCGAAAAAAGTGGCTTATGGCCGTGGCAGCATCACCATGGTCATGCGATTTACATTTTTGATGTAACTGATTCAGATTTATGACGGTTACAGCATCCCGGGGTCCTGCGATTCCCTTTTGCGACCTTCTGGCCAGCAAAGTGAAGAGGGAAGCCAGATTCACTGAACCACCACGTCACTAATTGAATCAACTGCAGTGATTCACTTAACAACTGTAGCAAGGAAAGTTCTCACTGAGCAACACAAATTCTGGGCTCAATTGTGGTCGTACGTCAAGGACTAGTTGTCTGTTGACCAGAAACATGCACCAAAATTTCGGAAATACTGTTGTTGTTTTCCTCCACAATACAGCTGTACAAAAACTGAACCTGTGATATCTCTCTCTCTCTCTCTCTCTCTCTCTCTCTCTCTCTCTCTCTCTCTCTCTCTCTCTCTCTCTCTCTCTCTCTCTCTCTCTCTCTCTCTGTGTCTCTCTCTGTCTCTCTGTCTCTGTCTCTGTCTCTCTCTCTCTGTGTCTCTCTCTGTCTTTCTCTCTGTGTATCTCTGTGTATCTCTGTGTATCTCTGTGTATCTCTCTGTCTCTCTCTCTCTCTGTCTGTCTGTCTCTCTTTTTCTTTCTCTTTCTCTGTCTTTGTCTTTTTGTCTCGGTCTCTCTGTCTCTTTCTCTCTCTCTCTCTGTGTCTGTCTGTCCTTCTCCCTGACTCTTTTTATCTCTCTCTCTCTCTGTCTCTCTTTCTCTGTCTCTCTCTCTCTCTGTGTGTGTCTGTCTCTCTTTCTCTCTCTCTCTCTCTGCCACAATATTTTTATTCACGTTGGCTAGTTGAATAAAATATTGGCTTGTGACCCCTTTTGTTTTACCCTGTTTTTTTTTCCTGTTTTCTTGCCTTCTCTTTCTGATGGATAATCACAGTCCTAAAGGGCAAGTATATAACATTCTTGTTGCTAATTTCCCTCTGTGCATTGTTGTTGATGTTTGTCATTTGTGTTTCATTTTTCCTCTCGGCTGCCACCCTTTGTATTGGTCCCCAAAGGGTTTTGTTTTTTCTCCCCCAATGCCGGTTGGATATTATAAAAGCAAAAAAAAAAAAGCTAAACGTCTCTAAAATGACATGACACCTCCCTTCCCTCTGCCCCATTTTTGTGTTACAGCATCTTGTCACTCTCTGATCCTTGCGTGTTCACTCCTTCGCCTTGTTGTTTTGCAAATAACCTTCATTTTATTTCCGGTCTGGAACCTTTATGCGTTTCAGCAATCCTGAAATGCAATGATGGTCAAATCAATTGAGTTAGAGACCCCTTTTGCAAACGCTTTTTGATTTGAGTTTGGTTCTCCTATCCGTGTAAGTTTCGATTGCTATGTGTGTCTATTCAATCTGGGCATTCTTGATGGAGGTGGCAGAGAATGCGACCACGCATTCATCATCCCACAATTGCAAATGACAAAAAAAGGGCTGCTGTGATGTCACAGTGCTCATTCTGTTTCCTTTGTACAGCTGGCTTAAGGGCAGAGCTTGCATTGTGACATCACAACACACCCGTTTCTTCACCCTTTGCCCGAATCTCTGGATTCAATCGATGCCTCTGACAATCCTTCGGCTCACTTTTTAAGTTGCAACAATTTTAGGTCGGTGTTTGTTTTTCCCCAAGTTGCTATTTTATAATTGGATCTATTCCACATCTAATACGAAAAACGCTGATCTTAAGTTATGGTCATTAAGAAAAGAACATTGAATACGGTCGTCTTTCATCTGGATTGTCTATGAAGACTGGCCCCGGCGCCTTACATAATCTACTGAATTAAATGTGGAATTCATCCAGGTGTTTTGGGGGTTAAAACATTTTCGCCCGTCGATCAATGCTGTCAAAGAGGTGAATTTCGTTCATTCAATGTTTCGCTTTTCTCTTTGCAGTTATTGCCACTCTCAAGCGAGAATCCTTTGATGAATTTGGATATACGTTTTTAGCACCCAGGTTAGTCATTTATGCTGGTCGATCTTCATCTTCATCTTCATTATATTAAATAATATCTCTTGATTGACGTAGTAACTATTTCTGGACTATCTGTTGTGGCTCCATTACTTGAGCCTGTGTCATCGGCAGGAGAGGACTCCAAGAGTGAAGGAGAGGAGTTGGCAAGGCCTCCCTCTCCAGGATTCTCCTCTCTGGCAATGCCTTTGGTGTCTGCCGAAGGGCAAGACATAGGGCCAGGGCCAAGCATGTCCACGCAGCCACAGGTGGACAGTGATGAGGGTAATGAGTCTTGGCTGGATCCTCGGCAGCGTCGCAGAGATAAGCGCACACAACAGAAGAAAAGGCATGCCAGAGATTAGGCTGAGTCACTGGACCACACCCCACAGGATATAAAAGGGGGTGAGGTGGCCATTCAGACTCTGTGACGGACAAAACTAACTACTATCGAGTCACATTGCATCTGTGGAAACAACATTATCAGCCTTGGATTTATTTTACGAAATGGACAATTATTGACTGTGTGTATTTTGTTTTTTGAGTAAAAGTTCTTGGCAAGCAGCTACTGGGTTGCTGCCAAGCATCTTATCGGAAGAATTGGTTGTCTGCCAGTTTATTTAACCCCTTGCTGTCTGTTTGTGTGCGTGTGTGAGATGGGGACAGAACACTATCTAATAAAGTAGAGCAAGTCAAGATTAAGTCCCTACTGAATTAAAGAATAGATTGTGAAGAAATATTGCATCCAGTTTTGGTTGCCACAATACAAAAAAAGATTTTGAGGCTCTAGAACTGTGATGGCAAACCTATGGCACGCGTGTCCAAAGTGGCACACAAACCCATGTCGCACAGCACACACGGCCTTGCCTGTTTGTCTTCTGGGTTTCTGGTGCGCATGTGTGCGCGACGATTAGCTGTCCTTCGAATGTAGCAGTGTCGAAAATTGGCATGTGCATGAATGCCAGCCAGCTGATTGTCGGGTGCCCATGCGCACCAGAACCCGGAAGTTCAGCTTTTCCGGAGTGCGATCCCTTTGTATGCATGGCAGTGCTGAAAACTGGCCTATGCATGTGCACCGGCCAGCTGATCATCAGGTGCGCATGTGCGCTAGAACCTGGAAGTTCGGCTTTTCCGGAGCGCAGCCCGACGAATGCATACGTGCAACATTTCCGCATGACCTTTTGGCACTCGGTGCCGAAAAGATTCGCCATCACTGTTCTAGAAAGAGTGCAGAGAAGAGCAACAAAGATGATGAGGGGACTGGAGGCTAAAACATATGAAGAACGGTTGCAGGAACTGGGTATGTCTAGTCTAATGAAAAGAAGGACTAGGGTTGATATGACAGCAGAGCATTGGGGTGAAAATTTCATCTTTTTCCTTTACTTTTTTTAGGGACTATTGTAGCACAGTGAAAATAACAGACAATAATACTGTATTTCTTCAGAATTTCATTGAATTTATGGATCAATATTCACCCGAAAACCCTTCATGTAAGTATGGCCTTTTCAATAGATTGCTCTCTGACAATAACGCTGAAGGTGCATCAATTTAATTAACACGCAATAATGGAATCAAACAAGTGGGAATGTTCTGAGATAGATGGACTGAGATCTTATTCCTTCGCTAGTAATTTCTTAGTAGTAGATGAATCATTCTCTTCTCTTCTCTTCTCTTCTCTTCTCTTCTCTTCTCTTCTCTTCTCTTCTCTTCTCTTCTCTTCTCTTCTCTTCTCTTCTCTTCTCTTCTCTTCTCTTCCCTTCTCTTCTCTTCTCTTCCCTTCCCTTCCCTTCCCTTCCCTTCCCTTCCCTTCCCTTCCCTTCCCTTTCCTCCTCTCCTCTCCTCTCCTCTCCTCTCTTTCCCCCTCCCCCTTCCTCCCCCTTCCTCTGTTCTTTCCCTTCCTCCTCCTCTCCTCTTCTCTCCTTCTTTTATCCTTCCTTCCTTTCTTCTTTTATCCTTTCCTTTCCTCTCCCCTCCCCCTCTCCTCTTTTTTCCTTTCCTTTCCTTTCCTTTCCTTTCCTTTCCTTTCCTTTCCTTTCCTTTCCTTTCCTTTCCTTTCCTTTCCTTTCCTTTCCTTTCCTTTCCTTTCCTCTCCTCTCCTCTCCTCTCCTCTCCTCTCCTCTCCTCTCCTCTCCTCTCCTTCTTTTATCCTTCCTTCCTTTCTCCTTTTATCCTTTCCTTTCCTTTCCTTTTTTTTTCCATGGTAGGTAATGGTTTGGTGATGAGAGCTTTGTTGGATGCAGGCTTCACAAGTGACCTGGTCCAGAATTACTGGAGTAAACAGGACCCGTGAGTATTCCTTCTTTGCTTCCTCTATCCCAGGCCATGAATAGCTCTATTATTTCTGAATCCTGATGCTGCCTTCAGCTATCAGATCAGAACTTTCTGTTTGAACAATCCAGTCAAAAGAATAGAATTCTTTATTGGCCAAGTGTGATTGGACACAAAAGGAATTTGTCTTGGTGCATACGTTCTCGGTGTACATAAAAGACAAGATACGTTCGTCAAGAATCATAAGGTACAACACTTAATGATAGTCATAGGGAAATGGTCAATATAAATCTTAAGGATACCAGCAACAAGTCATACAGTCATAAGTAGGAGGAGATGGGTGATAGGAACGAAATAACACAGTAAGACGAAGGATCTGCACGTTCATTGTTCTGCTTTAGAGGAACATTCTAAATGAGCTCTATAGAATCCTGGCCTGTTCTTCTCAATTGATGTTGATCTAAAAATCTTTCTCTTTTCCAGGGAGGGAATCACGGCACGCTTCGTAGCTACGGATGGAGGGATCACCAGAGTATATCCCAAAAGGTAAGAGGGTCATTTCATCTTCAGTAGTGGTGAGTTTGTTAATGAGTCAGGTGCTCAAACATCTGATTTGAGGCCCAGAATTGCTGCAAAAGTCTCACCGATACAGTGGGAATGAACAATTAAAATCTTGGAATAACACAGTAATTTGATACTCCCTGCTTACAACATCTTAGTTGGGATCGATTTGAGAAAGGTTTCCTCTAAAAAGTGATAGCCACTGGTTATTAATCTCAACTCACAAAGCATCTCTGGCCTGCCCTCGAGTTGCCATAGGCCAGGGGGGATGGGAAACTAGTGAAACGGCATGGCAGCCAAAGGCAGATGCATATTCCATGCTTATCTCTCTCAAGGCTGTATCCCAGGGTTACCTACAGCAGCCAGAGGGGAGTGACCTCTACAATCTGCAAAATTACTCCATTGGCGAATGTGATTGATGACACACCCTGGGGGGGAGGGGGGAACCAGGGACATGATTGGGGCCATAAATTACGTGGGGTCAGAGCTGGCTTCACTTGGGAACATGCCGACATGAAGCTTCTAATAAATAACTGGATTTCTTTTGAAGCTTGGCTCGAGGCTCATGATTTAATTAGGGCATCCGGTTGGGACCCTGACAATTTGATCTTCAAAGTAAATAAAAGACATGTTGATCTATAAAGTTTAGAACGGTAATTCTCACAAAATCCAAAACATGAGTTTTGAATGTACTTCCCCTCCCCACACACACATAATTTAAAGCATACCCCACCCCCCAAAATATTGAATCTTATTTATGTAGCATGTTTGAGTTCCAGCGTGCTCCTTAAAACCTTTTCTGAAAATGTGTCAGAGGTGGTATTTGCCGGTTCTCTGAACTACTCAAAATTTCTGCTACCGGTTCTCCAAACTGCTCAAAACGTCCGCTACCAGTTATCCAGAACCTGTCAGAACCTGCTGGATTTCACCTCTGATCCAGGCCCACCCACAGTTGCCACTACCAGTTCGCCCGAATACCACCTGAATACCACCTCTGGGTCCAATCAATCCACTGTCCCAACTGGAGATGTTCCCCCAGTCACACCTCTCCAGGTGCAGGCTGAACGTCCTTGATTCCCAAAGAAAGGAATATTGTTATGACTATATATCTCCACCAACTCCATGCAAACCCCCTCCCGTTTTCCCACAGCACTAGCCCTGAAGATCCAAAGAAAAAGATGGACTCCAGGGCTACACCTGGTTTTCTGCCTTGAGTAGCAACTGCCTTACCAGCATTTAAACAAACAAACAAACAAACAAAAATACCCAGTGAATTCCAATTAAAAAATTAATATCCGTGTCTTACGTTTAGTGCAGGCGAATATTGGACAGAAAATGCGGAAACCTATGAACAGAGCTTCTACAAAAGGAGTTTAGATAATGAAAATTATATCTTCACGGCTCCATTCTTCAACCGTAAGTCACTGGGCACTCAGAATATTCAGAATTTTCTTTGGCAGTGCAGGTTCTACCATGTTTCCTTGAAAATAAGACCCTGTCTTATATTATTTTGAACCCTGAAATAAGCACTTGGCCTTATTGCCATGCCCTCAAAAGCCCGATTGGGCTTACTATCAGGAAATGTCTTATTTTGGGGGAAACAGGGTATTATTATTTTTTTTAAAAAAAGTTTTTAAATATAGTTCAGATCCAGTTTGTTAATGGGATGACATCTAGGAGAATTACTGTTAGTTTACAGGTTGGATTGGATTTAAGACTTTGCAAAGCCAGCAAGATTCTTTTTAAATGAAATGATAAACAAAATAGCAATAGCCCTTAGACTTATATACTGCTTTACAGTGCTTTCCCGCCCTCTCTAAGCGGTTTACAGAGTCAGCATCTTGCCCCCAACAATCTGGGTTCTCATTTTACCGACCTTGGAAGGACAGAAGGCTGAGTCAACCTTGAGCCAGTCAGGATCGAACTCCTGGCAGTGGGAAGAATTAGCCTGCAATACTGCATTCCAACCCACTGTGCCATCACAGCTAAATGGAGAATGGTTTATATTACAAGCAGAAAATTTAATAGTAACCTTCAATTCTGTAATTGTTTATAGCTTAACACTGATCTGTTGCAGTACCTATTCTGGATAGCATGTGCACAACTTAGAAATTGATACACAAAGGTGCAATTTTAGATAAATCTGAAAGAAAGAAAAAAGGATATATAAAGGCTGTAAAGTAATTTTTCCTATAAATTTACCAATACTGTAATGTTCAAATAACAATCATTATTACAGAGCCCACCTAAATCTTACTAAACTATTAAAGTAACATGTTCCTTTTTGTTTAGGTTTTGAATACAGATGTGGGTGGAATGATGTCTTTTGGGAGTTAATCTGAACAGGAGAAAACATGAAAAAAAGACTTGTCTTGAAATTCAAAATAAGGGGGATGAATGATTGATTTCTAATGGGCCAGTGTCACCTGAGTGCTGTCGGTGCTATTTATCAATAGCAAGAGACTTTTATCAAGAGACATGTCATAATGGCAAGTCAACTCTTATTTTCTTTTTCTGAATCCTCAGGAAGCATCTATGAAGATGGGATCATGGTAAGCAAGGCTGTGAAAATCACCGTGAACGGAAAACTTCTAAAACCAGCAGGTAGGAAAGAAGGGGACTGTTATATCTCGTTATAACAGTCAATAATGAGTTATAAGATATAACATGTTATTGAACATAGTAATTACAATGTCTGTAAGACAAAGGCAGCATTCAGAATCATCTAAGGGGGATGAGGTTTGAATTCTGGAGGCCAAGAAATTCCCATAATGGTATAAGAAAAAAAAAAGCATTTCCAGAAGATAGATAGATAGATAGATAGATAGATAGATAGATAGATAGATAGATAGATAGGTAGATGATAGATAGGATAGATAGATGATAGATAGATAGATGATAGGTAGGTGGGTTGGTAGGTAGGTTGGTAGGTTGGTAGGTTGGTAGGTAGGTAGGTAGGTAGGTAGGTAGGTAGGTAGGTAGTCAGGTAGGTAGGTAGATGATAGATAGATAGATGGTAGGTAGTCAGGTAGGTAGGTAGGTAGGTAGGATAGATAGATGATAGATAGATAGATAGATAGATAGATAGATAGATAGATAGATAGATAGATAGATAGATAGATAATAGATAATAGATAAGTAGGTAGGTAGGTAGGTAGATGATAGATAGGATAGATAGATAGATATAGATAGATAGATGATGGGTAGGTAGGTAGGTAGGTAGGTAGGTAGGTAGGTAGGTAGGTAGATAGATAGATAGATAGATAGATAGATAGATAGATAGATAGATAGATAGAGATTTAGATGATATATAGGAACATAGATATACTAGTAGATGATAAGTATAGATAGGTAGATAGATAGATAGATGATAGATAGATAGATAGATAGATAGATAGATAGATGAGAGAGAGAGAGAGAGAGAGAGAGAGAGAGAGAGAGAGAGAGAGAGAGAGGAGTAGTCCTCAACTTATGACCACAATTGAGCCCAAAATGTCTGTTATTACATGAGACATTTATTAAGTGAGTTTGCCCCATTTTCTGGCTTTTCTTGCCATGGTTGTTAAGCGAATCACTGCAGTTGATAAATTAGTAATCTGGTTGCTAAGTGAATCTCGCTCCCCCATTGACTTTGCTCATCAGAAGATCACAAAACAGGATCAAGTGATCCCAGGACTCTGCAACCGTCATAAATATGAACCGGTTGCCAAGCATCTGAATTTTGATCATTTGATCATGGGGATGCTGCAATGGTCGTAAGTGTGAAAAATGGACCTAAGTCCCATTTTTCAGTGCCATTGTAACTTTGAACGGCCACTAAACGGACCATCGGAAGTCGAGGACTACCTGCGTATCATTTTGCCATGTTGATACATTCGTTTTTCTCATGCTACCTGTATTTCTTGTCAGTTGTTGGAGTAAAAATCAATCTGAACAGCTGGATGACAAATTTCACTACAATCACCACGAAAGACCAGGTGAGTTGCGTAGGCTTCACTTCCAGTTTTTCCAGAGCTGCTTCTTGCAATCTTAGCAGCTCTGCTTGTATAAAACATTAGAAATGCTGAACCAAAACCTGCATGGCTTCCACCATGTTGATGTTCCATAAAGCTTGAAGATCTGGTTCTTCTCCTAGACCCGTGATGGTGAACCTATGGCACGTGTGCCACCTGTGGGCACGTGAGCATTGCCTTAGCTCAGCTCCAGCGGGCATGTGCATGCTGGCCAGCTGATTTTTGGCTCTTCTGGTCCCACTGTAAGTTGTGAAAGGGGCCGTTTCCAGCCTCTGGAGACCCTCTGGGGGAGTGGGAAAGGCTGTTTTCACCCTCCACAGGCTCTTAGAAACCATCTGGAGCCTGGGGAGGGTGAAAAATGGGCCTTCCAGTCCCACTGGAAGTCAGGAAGCGGGCCATTTCCGGCCACCAGAGGGCCTCCAGGGGCATGGGGAAAGCTGTTTTCGCCCTCCCCAGGCTCCAAAAAAGCCTCTAGAGCTTGGGGAAGGCAAAACACGGTCCTACCCGTCCCACCATGCCATCACATACCAAAAGTGGGGGGAGTGCAGGGGGGGTCGCACATACATGCATTGGGGGCAGGACACATTGAATTATGGGTGTGGACACCCACGCGCAATCCCCCGCACTCCCCCTGCTTTTGGCACGCGACAGCAAAAAGGTTAACCATCACTGTTCTAGACCTTCGGGTCTCCGCCAAAAGAGCGGTAAAAATAAGAATTTATGGGTTTCTTGGCCCAACATCTGCTTAATCTTGGGAAACTATCTCCCAACTTGGATAATGCCGTGCATATTGTGTCTTCGTTGTTTTCGAAAGAGGAGTGGTTTTACGAATGCGCTGTTTCTTACATTTTTTTTTCAGTGTAAAAGTGGAAGTGAGCTTTGCGGATGTGAAAAGAACAGTCCGGTAAGAGATGCAATAGATGATTTCTTTCAGCCGAATAAACTTGTCGTTAACATCTCATCTGTTTTAAAGGTTGATAACGGGACAAGTATGTCATGTAGTTTTGGACTCCCGAAGCAGCCATGTCAGCATTAAGCATTAATATTATTGCAGGATCCAATCTGGGTCAGTCATTGGGACCGGAGGTTTTGTACCTTCCGAGCTTTTGGACTCGTGCTGGATTCCTTCCTCAGAGAATTTCTCTCTTAGCAGTGTGTCATGCCCCCATCAGAGCCTGAATCTGCAGAGGAAGTCAAGCCGGAACTGGAGCAGATGGAAATCGAGGGGGAGGCTTTGTTGGCTTCGGAGGAAAATGGGGAGGGGCAGGGCCTTTCAGGATTGGGATGGCTTGTAGGCAGGGAGGAAGGGGAAGCAGGATGACCAGGGGAGGCTGAGCAGTGAACATGAGAGACAGAGCTCAAGGGATGCACAAGGACCACCCCCTCCTGATCCTCAAGCATGGAGAGTGGAGAGAAGGCGAGAACAGCACAGACTCGAGCACCAAGCCCCTCTTCACAAAGCACACTTGAGGACTGAGAATTAAGGAGACGCTGTGGGGAGATTTGTCAAGAACAAATGCTGAATTCCTGGAGTATTGAGTATTTGAACTTTCCTGGATTCCTTGCATTCTTTCTGGATTTCTTGCTTTGCAGCCATGGCTGCAGAAAAACCTTGGTTACATAGGAAAAACCTGGCTAAAAGAAAAAACATGATGTCAGCGTCCCAGCACTGACATATATAAAGAGAGGAGAAACTTGAACTTTTGCCTACTAAATCACTTTGAAGATTCTGTCTCCTCAGAGATGGGAGGGGGGGGGAGACATTCCTGTGATCTGACGAAGAAGAGATCAGGAAAGTGACTTGGAAGATAGCCAATGAGAAGCAGAGATCGGAAAGGGAGGGATTGGGAGCAAAGGTCAGTACTGACCGCGAAAGAGTCAGGATCAGATCGCTGTGCTCAAATAAAGAGAAAATTTCCTTAAAGATCAGCAGTTTGGAAATTCATTTATTTTGAGATAGCATCGAAACCTGACAGACGGTCAGTATATATATTGCCACTAAAAAGGCACCAGGTCTTATTTTCGGGGGATGTCATCCCCTGACTAACCTCACTTGCGCATGTCACCCATTGCCTCCTTTTCGCTGTCAGAGGCCTTCAAGAACTTCTTCTGCGACCGGCAAGGCTTTGCTGAAGGCCTCTGCAGCCGATAACAGAGCTCCGGATCGATCCGGAGCTTTGTTATCAGCTACAGAGGCCTTCAGGAAAGCCTTGGGCTACCAAGGCAGGTGTCGGGATGTGCAAGGCCTGGCTACAACTGTCCAAAGGTAAGTAGTAGGGCAGCTCCACCCCTACATCCCCACCTTAGCTTAATTTTTACCCCTGCACTCTGTAGTGAGCAGGATCTTAATTAGGGCTTATATTAGGCTCACGTGTAAAAATCAAGCTAAGACTTACTTTAAGGCTAGATCAAATTTATGGGGAAAAGGGGTATAACTGGCAGTGTTTTATACTCCAAAGGACATGATTATCTAACCTGTGAATAAGATCCTGCATTATTATTTTTCAGTTTATGCAGGTAGTCCTCGACTTACAACGCTTCATTTAGTGACTGTTCAAAGTAACAACGGCAACTTAAAAAAGGGGGCTCACGGCCGCTTTTCACACAACCGTTGCAAATATCCCCAGGATCACGTGATCACCATTCAGATCCTTGGCAACTCACTCACACTTATGACAGTTGCTGTGTCCCGGGGGAGTGGGGGGGTGTCACGTGATTACCTCTTGCGACCTTCCGACGAGCAAAGACAACGGGGAAGCCAGATTCACTTAACCAGCCGTGTTACTAACTTAAGAGCTGCAGTGATTCACTTACCCACAAATGGCAAGAACGGTCGTAAAATGGGGGCAAAATTTACTGAACGAATTAGCAACATTTTGGGCTCGGTTGTGGTTGTAAGTCAAGGGCGACCTGCATTCGACGGGAAGGTAAATTTCAATAATTGTTTTATTATATTTTGTTATATTCTTTTTTCTTCTAGCACATTGACTGTGTCATTCTTGACGATGGGGGTTTTCTTTTGATGACAAACCAAGATAACTATGTCCCAGAGGTACGTGATTGAATTAAGCCCTATGCAGAATACCTTATTAATGAAGCAGTATTTTTTTTAGGAAATACATCCAGGACAGTGGTGAAATCTGAACCGGTTTGCTACCGGTTTGCTGGCTGTGCATGCGTGCTGCACGCTAAGTGCATGTTGCGTGCATACATGCACAGTACGTCCCAAAAGGAGGCTTGGCAAGGTAAGTAGAACAGGCAGCGAGGGGGAGGATCAGCTGTGCCGCGTGATTTAGCTTAGCTATAAAGCAGGATTTCCTGCTTTCTAGCAAAGCCAAACCGTGCGGCACAGCTGATCATCGGAAATACCAGTTCGGAGGAAGCGGTAGCTTTTTAAAACTACCGGTTTGCTTGAACTGGTAGTTTTTATCACTACTGGTTCGCCTGAAACCGGAGTGAACCGGTAGCATTTCACCCCTGATCCAGGAGTTACTTGATCTCTGTTTGAAGACTGACCTTTCTTTGTGCCTTAGATCGGAAAATTCTTCGGGGAGATTGACCCAGGCCTCATGCGAAATCTCATTAATATGTCCTTGTACGCCTTCAACAAGTCTTACGACTATCAGTCGGTGTGCGATCCAGAAGATGAACCGAAACAAGGAGCAGGACTTCGCTCCGTCAATGTGGTCAGTAGGCATTGCACCTTTCCGAAAAAATTCTTTACCAATGCCTCAGTTAGCAACAGTAATTTGATTCATATCGCTTTGATTCATTTTTGATTCATATCGCTTTGGCTTTGTTACGATCGCTAACCAATGCCGGTGTCAAATCTAAAATGATGAAAAACCGAGGAAAATAAGAAATAAAGTACATATTGAGAAGGGCATAGAAAGGGTGTAAGGAGCCACGGTGGCGCAGTGGTTAGAATGCAGGATTGCAGGTTGACTCTGCCCACTGCCAGTGGTTCGATCCTGACTGGCTCAAGGTTGACTCAGCCTTCCATCCTTCCGAGGTTGGTGAAATGAGGACCCAGATTGTTGGAGGCAATGTACTGACTCTGTAAACCGCTTAGAGAGGGCTGTAAAGCACTGTGAAGTGGTATATAAATCTAAGCGCTAGTGCTAGTAAGTGAGGTCTACAAGGTATTAAAAAGAGATTAAAAGATTGGCAGCAAGTAGAACAACCAGCCTTAGAAATGATAATGAAGAAGATATTGCAATGGTGAACAGCTTCTGCTTTTAATGATCAACCATCAACAGTCAAGAAATACAGTATATCACACACTAAAACAGCTATAAAGGCCTTGGAAATGATATTGAGATGCCATGATGTGTCTACACTTATAAAGATCAGAACTGTGTAAGCCTTGCATTAGATGTCTACAGAAATTCTCAGTCATCCAGGTTATGTTTGTCCCAAAGATACTTTTTTCAAAGGCAACTAGACTTTGTTTTTTTCCTTGAAAATGTTTCTCTTCTCTTCTGAGAAGAAGCTTCTCGGATGAGAAGAGAAAGGTCTTTAAGAAGTGAAACATCTGAAGAAGCTTCTTGGATGAGAAGAGAAAGTCTTCAAGAAGTGAAACATCTGAAGAAGCTTCTCGGATGAGAAGAGAAAGGTCTTCAAGAAATGAAACATCTGAAGAAGCTCCTTGGATGAGAAGAGAAAGGTCTTCAAGAAGTGAAACATCTGAAGAAGCTCCTTGGATGAGAAGAGAAAGGTCTTTAAGAAAAAAACAAAGTCCTGTTGCCTTTGAAAAAAGCATCTTTGGAACAAGACTTGTGTTACTTCATGGATGTGAAAGTTCGACTTCAAAGAAGATAAGATAAGAAGAGTATTGAGGCCTTTGAACTTTGGTGTTGGCGAAGACTATTGAAGATACCATGGACAACCAAGGAAACAAGCTGATGGACTATGAAACAAATTAACCCAGATTTCTCACTTGAGGCGTAGATGACCAGGCTTACATTATGCTACTTCGGACATGATATGAAGACCCAGCTCTCTGGAGAAGGCTCAGTGGGAGGGGAAAGGTGGGAGAAAAGAGAAAGACAATCAGGAGCAAGATGGATGATGGCCTCACTTACAGTACAGTTACAGTAGCAATGAGGATCAGGGATAGGTTAGGGTTAGAATGTCATGGAGAAAAATCTATATGGTCACTAAGAGTCAACAGTTGTATAATGTTTGGGTATCCCAAAGCTGCTTTTTCCAAAAGGCAATTAGACTTTGAAATGAACTGAAGAAGCTTCTTGGATGTGGAGTGAAACGTTTTCAAAGAAAATTTCAAGAAAGTCCAGTAGAATGGAATGGAATGGAATGGAATGGAATGGAATGGAATGGAATGGAATCGAATCGAATCGAATCGAATCGAATCGAATCGAATCGAATCGAATAACAGAGTTGGAAGGAATAGAGTAGAGTAGAGTAGAGTAGAGTAGAGTAGAGTAGAGTAGAGTAGAGTAGAGTAGAGTAGAGTAGAGTAGAATAGAATAGAATAGAATAGAATAGAATAGAATAGAATAGAATAGAATAGAATAGAATAGAATACAGTAGAGTGGAGTGGAGTGGAGTGGAGTGGAGTGGAGTGGAGTGGAGTGGAGTGGAGTGGAGTGGAGTGGAAGGGAAGGGAAGGGAAGGGAAGGGAAGAGAAGAGAAGAGAAGAGAAGAGAAGAGAAGAGAAGAGAAGAGAAGAGAAGAGAAGAGAAGAGAAGAGAAGAGAAGAGAGTTGGAAGGGATCTTTGAGGTCTTCTAGTCCAACCCCCTGTTCAAGCAGAAGAACCTATACCATATATCAAAAGTTGTCTTTTGGAAAAAGCACCTTTGGGGACAACCATGTCTTGGATGATTGAGAACCTCTTTAGATAATTGTTTGGGTATTAAGAGGTACAGTAAAGATATTATTAGCATTAACAATATCAGCATGTTAAAAAAAAAAAACTAATAAAACTTAGCCTCCCAGAAAACCAGAGGTGACAGTGAAATTCCATAAAATAAATAAATCAGTCAATCCACATCTGGAGGTTGGATGGAGAGAATCCATTGGTGTTTTCAGAGATGCTTCTAAAATTCTGCTCTTTGTTTCCTCTTTTTCTAGCCTACCATAGCAGATATTTTACATCTTGGATGGTGGGCATCTGCAGCTGCCTGGTAAGTTGGAATTTACAGACAGGATCATTACACATTTGAAACGTATGAATGTCTTGATCAAATTCTGTAAGGATAGGATATAAAATAGAGTTGGAAGGGACTTTGGAAGTCTTTTAGTCCAGGGGTACCCAAACCCTGGTTTATGGACCGGGCTATGGCATGACATCTCCGGTCCGTGAAAAAAACACTCTCCGTTCAACCAGTCCTTGGTGTCCAAAAAGATTGGGGGCTGCTGTTCTAGTCCAACCCCTTGCTCAAACAGGACACCCTATTCCATTTCAGACAATTGTCCAGTCTTTCCTTAAAGACCTCCAGTGATGAAGCACTCACAACTTCTGAAGGGAAGCTGTATCTTTTCTTTTATGTACACTGAGAGTTTATGCAACCAAAGACAAATTCCTTGTGTGTCCAATCACACTTGGCCAATAAAGAATTCTGTTCTGTTCTGTTCTGTTCTATTCTATTCTATTCTATTCTATTCTATTCTATTCTATTCTATTCTATTCTATTCTATTCTATTCTATTCTATTCTATTCTATTCTATTCTATTCTGACTATCATTAAGTGTTGTACCTTACGATTCTTGACAAACGTATCTTTTCTTTTATGTACACTGAGAGCGTATGCACCAAAGACAAATTCCTTGTGTGTCCAATCACACTTGGCCAATAAAGAATTCTATTTTGGCCACTCGGGAACCGTCCTATATTTACAGCTGTTTTGCAACATCCTACAGTGACATGACTGAAATTTATGATGTTTTTTGTCATCAAGAATCACATTTAGTGATAGTCATGGGTTACTAATAAGCAATCAAATCGTACTAGGAAACCATAAAAACAATATAAATTGTAAAGATACAAGCAACATGGTTATAGTCATAAGTGGGAGGATAGGTAATAAGTGGGATAGGTAATAGGAAGGAGGAGAAGATTAATAGTAGTGTAGACTTAGTTTGTCAGTGTTGAGGGAATTACTTGTTTAGCAGAGTGATGGCGTTCGGGGAAAAACTGTCCTTGTGTCCAGTTGTTCTGGTGTGCAGTGCTCTATAGCGTCGTTTTGAGGGTAGGAGTTGAAACAGTTTATGTCCAGGATGCAAGGGGTCTGTAAATATTTTCCCAGCCCTCTTTTTGACTCGTGCAGTATACATATCCTCAGTGGAAGGCAGGTTGGTAGCCATTGTTTTTTCTGCAGTTCTACTTATCCCCTGAAGCCTGTGTCTGTCTTGTTGGGTTGCAGAGCCAAAATCCAGAGGTGTGATTTTTTTTTTAAATTTGATTTATATGCCACCCTTTTCCGGAGACTCAGGGCGGCTTACAATGCGTTAAGCAATAGCCTTCATACTTTTGTATATTTTATACAAAGTCAACTTATTGCCCCCACAAACTGGGTCCTCAATTTACCTACCTTAGAAAGGATGGAAGGCTGAGTCAACCTTGAGCCTTGGAGAGATTCGAACCAGCAATAATTGCAGGCAACTGTGTTAATAACAGGGTGCTTAGACCACTGTACTATCAAGGCTCTTATTATGGGAGGGGGGGGAATGGTGGCCACCAGAACTTCAGAACCAGGCTGAAAGTACCTTTTGAGGGTTCCATCCTAACTCTGAATGGCCACTAAGTGACTGGCCATAAGTCGAGGGTTACCTGTGTACAAAACATGGAATTAGCAACAGAGGAAAATGTAAGAATTCTTCATTGCTGGGGTTGCTATAATGGATACTGATGTGGTTGTTCTGTCTCTGTGTCGTTATTTGTTGACCTAGGTCTATTTTGCAGCAGCTGGTCTGGGGGCTGACCTTCCCACGTTTCCTTGGAGCAGGTAAGTGAAGAAAACGGGAGAGAAAAGTTGTATCCATCGGCAACGTCACACAGAGGTGACCATGTTTTTTGTTCCACAGCGGAAGTGGAAGAAGAAGATTTCAGCGGCTTCCCATCCAAGCAGAGTTGTATCACGGTACAAACGCAATATTTCTTTGGGTCTGATGAAAAATCCTTCAATGGCATTCTGGACTGTATCAACTGTTCTAGGTAGGTGTCATCCTGAAACTCTTAATGCATTTTTCCCCGCACCTTCATAATACCTTGTTTCCCCAAAAATAAGACATCCCCTGATAATAAAATAGCCCAATCAGGCTATTGAGCGCATGCCAATAAGGCCAAGCCAGTGGTGAAATCTAAAATTTGTTACTACCGGTTCTGTGGGCGTGGCTTGGTGATGGTGGGGGTAATGTGACTGGGTGGGTGTGGCCAATTTTTTTTTTGACTTTTAAAACCATTTTTTCTACAACCTCTTTGGCGAAAAAATGCTTTTAAAAGGCTCTGACGATCCCAGCTGAGTTGCCTGATTGGCAGAGGGTTTTTTTCTTTTAAAAGCCTCTGCCGATCAGGCAACTCAGCTGGGATCGTCAGAGCCTTTTAAAAGCATTTTTTTTACAACCTCTTCGGCCAAAGAGCTTGTAGAAAAAATGTTTTTAAAAGAAAAAAAAGCCTCTGCTGATCAGGCAACTCAGCTTGGATCGTCAGAAGCTTTTAAAAGAAAAAAAAGCCTCTGCTGATCAGGCAACTCAGCTTGGATTGTCAGAGGCTTTTAAAAGCATTTTTTCTACAACCTCTGAAGAGATTGTAGAAAAAATGCTTTTAAAAGCCTATGACGATCCCAGCTGAACCACACGATCATCAGAGGCTTTCTTTTTTTACTTTTAAAAGCATTTTTTTGGCCGAAGAGGTTGTAGACAAAATGCTTTTAAAAATTAAAAATAAAAAGCCTATGATGATTGCATGGTTCAGCTGGGCATGGGAGGGGGGGAGGGATTTTTGCTACCAGTTCTTCGAACCACCCGCCTCCATCGCTACCGGATCGGGCGATCTGGTCCAAACCGGGAGCATTTCATCCCTGGGCCAAGCGCTTATTTCAGGGTTCAAAATAATATAAGACAGGGTCTTATTTTCGGGGAAACACGGTATTCAAAATTTAAAGAAGCATAAATGCATTAAAACATTGCTTTGCAACAGTCTATGAAGATTATCAGTCATCCAGGTCATGATTGTCCCAAAGGTGCTTTTTCAGGAGGCAACTGGAGAGCTGAGGAAGCTTCTTGGGTGAGAAGCAAAACGTCTTCAAAGAAAAACAAGGAAGCCCAGTTGCCTCTCAAAAAAGCATCTTTGGGATTGCTTTGCAACCTTTAAAACAGCCACATGTTCTCTCTCTCTCCCCTCTCACCCCAGAACTGCTGCTTTTAAGGGACTGCAGAAAATCAAATCTTCACCATTCTTCAAGTCTTGCACAATTTAGATATATTTCAATAGCGTGTGTTTCACAGTCCTTATTACAGAACGTTGTGGAATGGAAGGGGTGAGAGGCACATTATTTTGAGCATGATGGTAGCCGTATCCTTTGCAAGGGCCAGCATGATGATTTTCATAGGGTTGCAGCTGAAGCAGGATGGTCTCAATTGCCTCATAAACCTTCTTTGCAAGGCTGGGTACTCTTGAAAAGAACGTGTCAGGCTCCATAAACCAAGAAAGACACACTGTGATTCTTCCAAGCAAATTTCTGTATTGTTCCTAAAGACAGAATCTTGCCAAACTAAAGCATGGTAACATTCCCATAAAGCATACTGTATATTCCGGGAGCTGTTAAGGAGGAGCTGTCTTCACCCTCTTTCTCTCACACAATCTGTGTCAGGCTCCATAAACCAAGAAAGACACACTGCGATTCTTCCAACCAAACTTCTATACTATTCCTCACCTAAAGACAGAATCTTGCCAAACGAAAGCATGCTAACACTCCCATAAAAGATATATTCTGGGAACTGTTAAGGAGGAGCCGTCTTCACCCACTTTCTCTCACACAATCTCTCCGGGCCGAGTCGCCTCTTGCTCCTCTGGAAACCACTCTGGAATCCAGACTCCATTCCACCACACAACGGGGCCTATTTGCAACTATTTCAGACAATATTTGCACGGACTGTTGTTCATTTTCTAATACTGAAATTCCCTGGATCTCAGCCTTTAACTGTTGGGTGTCGTTTGGCTTTTTTTTTTTCTTCTCAGGCTTTTTCACGCAGAGAAGATTTCCAACACCAATTTGGTTTTCATCATGAGTGACAGTAAAGAGTTGTGTCATCATTGTGACGCGAGGCCCCTGATGCAAGCAGAGAAACCTGGTATCCTTTTCCGCTTGACTTGAGACTGGATTTCTATTTTGCTTACAAAAGAACATTGGAAACATCTGGAGAATATGTTTCAAAACTAAAACCCAAACCAGTAGTTGTTTTGTGTCTGGGTGTTGGTGTGATGTGATGTTATTCTTTTTTTTTTTTTTTTAAAGTTTTTTATTAGTAATTCAAGTTAAAAAACAATGGACATGGTTTAACCTCTCATTATCGTCAAATTTAAGCAAATACATGACATACGTCTTTATCTTTGTACAAATGTACGTTACTTCTTGCATGTCAAGTATATAAATTAATTCCTTCTAAACAGCTACATCTATACTGAATATAATCATATCTCACACATACAGATTTAACATATGTTGACATGTCCATTTCTAGACATTCATTACACCTTCATCTTGGCATTCCTCCTCCTGTCCAACCGTTCATAAAATTTAGTCCAGATTTCGTAGTACGCTGATTCAGTTTTATCCTTGAACTTATCCAAGGTAAGTCTGTCCATTTCTGCACAATTGAGGATTTTGATTAGTACTTCTTCTTCTTCCAAGGGGATTTCTTTACTCTTCCATTTTTGGGCAACGTGATGTGATGATATTCCATACCAGCTTCCTTTCTGTACGGTCTTAAGATGTTCATTTCCATTGACTGGTTGATTGTGTTCCATTAAGTCAGTATTCACTTTTAACAAGTAGACAGAGATAGACCCTCTCCAGGGTAAAACATAACCATAGCTTTAGAACAATACCATTATTATTATTTTTTTAAAAAAGCAGTTTGATCTAGTGGTGAAGGCACCAGGCTAGAAATTAGGAGACTGTGAATTCTAGTCCTGCCTAGGCACAAAGGACAGTTGGGTGACTTTGGGCCAATTATCAGGAGACGGAGAGTTATAGTCCTGTCAGTTATAGTCCGGTCAGAGAGTTATAGTAAAGCCAGTTGGGTGACTTTGGGCCAGTTACCAGGAGACGGGGAGTTCTAGTCCTGTCTTAAGCACAAAAACCAGTTGGGTGACTTTGGGCCAATTACTAGGAGACGGGGAGTTCTAGTCCTGTTTTAGGTACAAAAACCAGTTGGGTGACTTTGGGCCAATTACCAGGAGACGGGGAGTTCTAGTCCTGTCTTAGGCACAAAAGCACCTGAAGGCAGGACAAGAAACAATGGAAGGGAACAAATCAAGGAGACAAGCAACCTAGAACCAAGGAGAAATTTCCTAACAATGAGGACAAACAACCAGTGGAACAGAAGTTGCCTTCAGAAGTTGTAGGTGCTGCATCCTTGGAGGTTTTTAAGAAGAGACTGGACAGCCCTTTGTCCAAAATGATATAGGGCAGTGATGGCTAACCTTTTTGCAATCGTGTGCCAAAAGCGTGGGGAGCGTGGGGGGGTTGCGTGTGCCCACACCCATAATTCAATGCACCCCGTGCATGCGCACCCAACCCCCCGTGTTTCCCCCACTTTTGGCACACGATGGGCCCGGTAGGCCCATTTTCCCCCTCCCCAGGCTCCAGAGGCTTTCTAGGAGCCTGGGAAGGGCGAAAACGGCCTTACCCACCCACCCAGAGGCCCTCTGGAGGCTGGAAATGACCCGTTTCCTGATTTCCACTGGGACTGCAAAGCCTGTTTTTTGCCCTCCCCAGGCTCCAGAGCCTTTCTAAGAGCCTGGGAAGGGTGAAAAAGGCGTCCTCCCCCCCCTCTGAGGCTCTCCAAAAGCCAGAAACAGCCCATTTCCTGACTTCCGGTGGGCCCAGAAGGCCCAAAACTCAGCTGCACACGCCAGAGCTAAGCTAGGGCAATGCTCATGTGCCCACAGATATGGCTCTGCGTGCCACCTGTGGCACGCATGCCATAGGTCCGCCATCACGGGTATAGGGTCTCCTACTTGAGCAAAGAGGGGCTGGACTATAAGACCTCCAAGGTCCCTTCCAGCTCTATTCTGATTGATTGATTGAAGTGGTGCTGGGAGCAACGTTCATTTCCTAGCAGCGTGTTTTCTGATCGTTGTGATTCTTTCCTTGCTTTGGATTGACCCCGTGCCTTGTGAACTCTGGCTTTTTCTTGCCTCTTGTGTTGTGGATTTAATTTTGTCTGATGGGTTTAATTTGATCAGGAAACTTTCAAGTGCCTGGTGGACTCACTGGCCATTGTTCGGTGGATTAGCATTGGTCTGCTCGGGACAATCTTGGGTTTTGGGTGAAGGGAATTGGGGGAATGTTAATAAACCCACTAAACCACAGTTCAGTGTTTCCCAAGGGACACGGTGGCTCAGTGGCTAAGACGCTGAGCTTGTCAATAGAAAGGTCGGCAGTTCAGCAGTTCGAATCCCTAGTGCTGCGTAATGGGGTGAGCTCCCGTGACTTGTCCCAGCTTCTGCCAACCTAGAAATTCAAAAGCACGTAAAAAATTGCAAGTAGAAAAATAGGGAAGGTAACAACATTCTGTGCGCCTTTGGTGTTGAGTCATGCCACCCAAAATGACCACGGAGACATCTTCGGACAGCGCTGGCTACTTCGGCTTTGAAATGGAGATGAGCACCGCCCCCTAGAGTCGGGAGTGACTAGCACATATGTGTGAGGGGAATCTTTACCTGTATCTTAAACCACAGTTATGTGTGTGTGTGTGTGAGAGAGAGAGACCGGGAATTGTGAGAGAATTGTGTTGTGTTCCTTAACCGATGGACAGATGAAGGACCGAACCCTTGTGAAATGGTTCAGCATCCCAGATACAGGAAAGGGCCAGATGCTTGCTTTGACGATGCTAAAGTAAGTCTTCTCTTCATTTAGATGTAAGATCTTTCTTTTTTTTTTCCTATTTCTCCCTTCCTGAGAATAGTTTCCATCTTTAATTGACTTCGCTCTCTCTCTCTCTCTCTCTCATTACACATACTGCTCCCGTTCCAGATCAGAGCCCTTCTAATGCAAATGTTCTCACAATTAACCTTAAAACTGACGACGGCTGCTTTTTTCTGAGCTGCCTTGCCTTTCAGCGATTGTGCTTTCACACACGATTCCTATCTTTTTTTAAAATAAAAAATAAAATAAAATGAAAAATATAAGACGGTCTGTGCTGGATTTCTCTACACAGCCATGGCAATCTTCCATGGTGTCTTTGACAGCCTTGAAAACTGACCTTTTCGATATTGTGGGTTGTTGTTGTATTTTTCCACTCCTTTCTGACTCACTTTCTGCTTAATGCATTTTTCCCCCATTCCAAATATCTCTTTATTCGTGGGCTCATTGTGAATCTGAAGGATATTCTGTGCCTCTTTTACAAGGATCCCTTGTAAAAGGATGGTACGTGATCCCGATGACGCAGATATACTGTGTTTCCCCGAAAATAAAACCCTGGAAACACGGGTAATTACTTTGTTTCCCCGAAAATACAACCTACTCAGAAAGTAAGCCCTAGCTTGATTTTTACATGTCTGCCCAATATAAGCATTACAAATATATATATATATAAGACAGGGTCTTATTTTCAGGGAAACACAGGTAATTACTTTGTTTCCCTGAAAATACAACCTACTCAGAAAGTAAGCCCTAGCTTGATTTTTACATGTCTGCCCAATAAAAGCCCATAGGGCTTACTTTCTGAGTAGGTTGTATTTTCAGGGAAACAAAGTAATTACCCGTGTTTCCCTGAAAATAAGACCCTGTCTTATATATTTTTTTTGTAGTGCTTATATTGGGCAGACATGTAAAAATCAAGCTAGGGCTTACTTTCTGAGTAGGTTGTATTTTCAGGGAAACAAAGTAATTATCCATGTTTCCCCGAAAATAAGACCCTGTCTTATATTTTTTGAACCCCAAAATAAGTGCTTGGCCTTATTTTCGGGGAGGTCTTATTATTTTGGGGCGTGTGGAGCAAGACGGGGATCCTCTTGCCATCTTACCTGATTTCCAGTTCTGTCTCCCTAACCCTAACCAGAGGAAATGGTGGGGACCGACTGTGCATGCATTTAAATATTTTCGGGGAGGGCTTATTTTCAGGGGGGGCTTATTTTAGCGCATGCACTCAAAAGCCCGATTGGGCTTATTATCAGGGGAGGTCTTATTTTTGGGGAAACAGGGTACTTAATTTTACTCACGTTATGAAGTGACCACAGTATTTTTTAAAATAAAAATAAAAATTGGCGTCCTGACAATTGCTGGAATCCAGCAAAGCAATTTCGGGACAAATATTTAACTTTGACAGAAAAGGTTAGATCCAAGCTAGATAGATAACAACAAAAGGGACTATACATACACAAATATGTGTGTGTGTGTGTTAAAACATCGCATACCAGAACACAAAAATTATCTTGACTTTCCTGAGTTCATCAGGGGAGTCCTCCATAGAGTATATCAGGGGTGAAATTCAGCAGGTTCTGACAGGTTCTGGCGAACAGGTAGCAGAAATTTTGAGTAGTTCAGAGAATACCACCTCTGGCTGGTCCCAGAGTGGGAGGGAATGGAGATTTTGCAATATCCTTCCCCTGGAGTGGGGTGGGAATGGAGATTTTGTAATATCCTTCCCCTGCCACACCCACCAAGCCACGCCCACAGAACCGGTAGGGAAAAAAATTGGATTTCACCCCTGGAATATATATATATGTGTGTGTGTGTGTGTGTGTGTGTGTGTGTGTGTTAAAATACCACATATTGTAACACAAAGATTATCTTGACTGTCCTCTGTTCAACAGGGGATTCCTCCATAGAAATTCAGATCAGTATTTATACAGAGCATGACATTCATGAGAACTCATGATTTAAATAATTTTTTTTAAGCAATTTTTTCTTTGTTTAAAAAAATGGCACACACCGTACTTGTGAAGTCAAAGTTCTCTATCTTCATTTGAGATTCAATATTTGCTTCAAAATGCAATGAAGTCTCCATCTTCAACACTTTCTGCCCAACCAGAAGACCGCCAAGATCCCTTCAGTCCTAGAAGTCTATGATCCTATGATTCCAGGAGAGTTTTCCCCCCAAGCCAAAAATTTTACAGTCCAAGATCCGCGTCATACATTCAGTTTAGGTCGCAACAAACACGTATGTGTGAGAACATCAGAGACAGGTGTTCGAGCCGTGAAAATGTTGACACACAAAAACTTCCACTTTGCTGGGAACAAAGGTGAAGGACTCGCCGAAACATTTGATGTTCTCCACGATCGACAAAACTGGATATTTGTGTGTGAACGTACAAAGGACTCTTGCTTATTTAGCTTGATGTGCTCTTCTCTATGTTAGTGACGTAACGGTAGCGTTTTGATATCTTGGGTTAAGTTTCCTTTCCAGTTTCTCTCTGTAAGATCTTTTGCTTTTTTTTTTTTTTTTTTTTGCTTTTCACATTATCTCTTCTATCGGCCAGCCAACTTTGCATGAAATTTCATCTTCTGTGTGTTTCTTTCTGTGTTTCCTTTCCTTTTCCTCTGTTTGCGACTTTGCCCCGTTACTAATAGGATCAGCCTCTATGCACGAGGAGCTTCGCCACTGCCATGACGCCCACCTCTGTCTTCATTTTTCTGCAAGTTTTCATGTGGTGTGGATGGTCAGTTCCTTTCTCTAATTTTGTGTTTTGTTTCATTTCCCTCGACCCAAAGTTGTTGTTGTTGTTGTTGTTGTTTTTTGCAAGGACACAAAGGGAGCTAAGAATGCATATAACCGATGACATTATGAAAGGGAGGGCTGATGGATATTAGGCTTCTTCAGAACTTGGTTTCTCTCAGAAAGGGGTTAGGAGCTGGTTAAGATCCTTCCCTTCCCTTCCCTTCCCTTCCCTTCCCTTCCCTTCCCTTCCCTTCCCTTCCCTTCCCTTCCCTTCCCTTCCCTTCCCTTCCCTTCCCTTCCCTTTCCTACATTTTCCTTTCCTCTGCTGTCCTCTCCTCTATTCTCTTCTCATCCCTTCCCTTTCCTTCCTTTTCTGTTCTTCACTTCCTTTCCTTTCCTTCCCTCCTTACATTTTCCTTCCCCTTCCCCTTCCCCTTCCCCTTCCCCTTTCCCTTCCTTTCCTTTCCTTTCCTTTCCTTTCCTTTCCTTTCCTTTCCTTTCCTTTCCTTTCCATTCCCCTTCCCCCTTCTCTTCCCTTCCCTTCCCTCTCTTCTTCCCCCTTCCTTTCTTCCTTCCTCCTCCCTTATCAGTGTCCTTTCTTCCTTTCCTTTCCTTTCCTTTCCTTTCCTTTCCTTTCCTTTCCTTTCCTTTCCTTTCCTTTCCTTTCCTTTCCTTTCCTTTCCTTCCCTTCCCTTCCCTTCCCTTCCCTTCCCTTCCCCTCCCCTTCCCTTCCTACATTTTCCTTTCCTCTCCTCTCCTCCCCTCCCCTCCCTTTTCTTTCCTTCACTTCCTTCCCTTCCATCTCTCCTTCTTCCTTCCTTCTTTTCTGAAACAATCTTTGGTTACTTCATATTTGGGGGGGGGGGGGTCATCAATTCACTTGTTCTTCCAATGTTCAGCCCTTCCTCTCTCTCTCTCTCTCTCTCTCTCTCTCTCTCTCTCTCTCTCTCTCTCTCTCTCTCTCTCTCTCTCTCTCTCTCTCTCTCTCTCTCTCTCTCTCTCTCTCTCTCTCTGTCTATTGGGATCACCACACTAGAATTTCTATTTTCATTTCATTGTTTTTGCAGATCTTTAATTCTCACATGGAAGGGATGGGCCACAATTCAAGGAAGGGACATAGACTTTACACAGTTATCATTCCTAATCTGGTTTTTAGTCATTTTCTGAAGAACAAAAATCTCCTGGCCTAACTGTGGACTTCTGGTTGTCAATTAAGAAAGCATTTGACAAGATAGAACTTCTGATCTGGCTCCCCTTCTCATTCCTATTATGCATCCATATGCTATAGTCCCTGAATTTATGCAGACAATATGGGTATGTGGATCAGCCAAGATCTAATTTAAGGATTCGAGTCAATTTAATTAGAATTTGCATTTCGATTCAAAGAATTGTGTCGAGTCAGTTTGAATTTGTGGTTTGAACATCACTCTAAAGGATGATTTCAATGAACGGTTCTTCAGTCAAAACTTTGCACAGCTCAAATCGGCAATATTCGTAAACAATGGGTGAGTTTGTAGAGAGCTAATACTGTGGAATATAAAATCCCCCGTAAAACCATAACAGCAACAAATCAGCAATCTAAAAGAACATGATCAGTCTGAAAATAACTTGGCTCGCTTAATATTCACCAAAACAATAGCCGTATGGTTTTTAGAAGTGCTGTCTGCTAATACTATACAAATATTGGAATCAGTGGCATTTCTTGAATAAATTTAATTTAATTTAATTAATTCAATTTATATGCCGCCCCTCTCCAAAGACTCAGGGCATCTGAGGAAAGTAAAACATAAGAGAACAAACATAAGAGATAAGAGCCTTGGTAGTACAGTGGTTTAAAGCACCCTGTTATTAATACAGCTGCCTGCAATTACTGCAGGTTCGAATCTCACCAGGCTCAAGGTCGACTCAGCCTTCCATCCTTTCTAAGGTGGGTAAAATGAGGACCCGGTTTGTGGGGGCAATAAGCTGACTTTGTATAAATATACAAAAGAATGAAGGCTATTGCTTAACGCATTGTAAGCCGCCCTGAGTCTCCGGAGAAGGGCGGCATATAAATCAAATTAAAATAAATAAATAAATACACAATGTGCAGATGAATACAAGGAGGTGATTTTCTCGTATCACTTCGATGCAGATAGATTCTCAAAGGTGAGAGACTAAATTTGTCTTCCGTGACTTGCAGGTTCAAAGGATTAATCTGTAGGGGTGGCTGGTGGGGAATGTTGATGGAAAACCTGAATTTTGAAATATTTACCACCGTTTAAGGTTATTGAAAGCACAACAGGACTGCTCAATGTTGGAAACAGCCATGTACACCCGCAGAGAAACTGGTCATACAAAAGGTCATGAATTGCGCAAAAATGGACAAATTAATGCTGAGTTTAAAAGATAAAGAGACATCGATATTTTACAATGTGTGGGAACAGTGGTATAACTGGATAGAACGGAGATAGATTGAAGATAGATAGTTATTAAGTATAAGTAGTAGATAAAATAAGAATGTAAATACGCACAATTTAATTTTTGTAAATAATGCACGAATTATCGTCACACGAAAAACACCACAATTAGCTGTTGTTGAGTGAAATAATTTTTTTTATGTTTTTAATGTAATAAAACTTTAATAAAGTGTTTAAGGAAAAAAAAAAGAAAGCACAACAGGACCGTTTCTCTTTTCAGAGGTGTCGTTCTGTAAAGTCATAAATACACATCAAGATAGAATAGAATGAAATAAATAATTATTTCTTGCAATTTAAGTGTGAAGTATACCTGATGTATACTTGAAGTATATGCAGAAGCCCCTTGATGACGTCGGGGCAGCTGGGCGGAGCCTCCCACCAGTTTTACTACCAGTTCTATAGAACCAGACAGAACCGGGAGCAACGCAGCACAGGACAGGATAGGACAGGACAGGACAGGACAGGACAGGACAGGACAGGACAGGATAGGATAGGATAGGATAGGATAGGATAGGATAGGGCAGGACAGGACAGGACAGGACAGGACAGGACAGGACAGGACAGGACAGGACAGGATAGGATAGGATAGGATAGGATAGGACAGGACAGGACAGGACAGGACAGGACAGGACAGGACAGGACAGGATAGGATAGGATAGGATAGGATAGGATAGGATAGGGCAGGACAGGACAGGACAGGACAGGACAGGACAGGATAGGATAGGATAGGATAGGATAGGATAGGATAGGGCAGGACAGGACAGGATAGGACAGGACAGGACAGGACAGGACAGGATAGGATAGGATAGGATAGGATAGGACAGGACAGGACAGGACAGGACAGGACAGGACAGGACAGGACAGGATAGGATAGGATAGGGCAGGACAGGACAGGACAGGACAGGACAGGACAGGACAGGGCAGGGCAGGATAGGATAGGATAGGATAGGATAGGATAGGATAGGATAGGATAGGATAGGATAGGATAGTTGCCAAGCATCTGAATTTTGATCACATGATCATGGGGATGCTGGGAAGGTCGTAAGAGTGAAAAACGGTCGTAAGTCACATTTTTCAGTGCTGTCGTTACTTTGAATGGTCACTAAACAAACTGTCGTAAGTCAAGGATTGCCCATAATGAAATTTTCACTTTCTGGCAGTTCTGGAGAATCATATCATTGACCAGGACATTTATAGAAGATATCTCTCCATATTGTCTTACAATATCTCTAGAGGAAGTCATCTGTCTCTAAGAACTTCTAATAAAGTTAGAAGCATGCCTATATTAAGGAAAAAATGCATTTAATTATCTTCAGATATATTTTAGATATCTGATATTCATTTGTAATGACATCATGTTCCTCTAAGCCATTTCTGGCATTGGTTTATCTTCATAGAACATAAATATGTTGACTTATAGCTAGCTGGCTTTAGTTACTTTGCATGTATTCCAAGTGAGTATTCCACAATCAAGAGGAATATCTTCCTTCGGAATTGATCTGGTTTTGTTTTTTCGGTTTTTTCCCCCTGTTCATTTGTATGCTGGCTGAACATAACCATTTTGGGGGTTTTCCCCCCATTCATTTGGATGCTGGCTGAACAAAACCATTTCACCTCGCTTATTATACTTAGTCGATAAATACTCCCTGTGCTTCACATCCCATTGCACTATGTGAAATAGTTAATTAGAACAAGGCAAAAACATCTGGATAGCGGATGGGGCAGTACCTGGAGACAGTGTTGTGATCTAGGAATGGCTTCCGGAGTCATTAAAACACACAAGTTGTCCCAAAAACATATTTATTGCAACAGCTGGGAATTCTGTTCATTCACAGCTGAGTCCCAATTAGTCCTTCGGGATAATCACCCACCTTTATCTCCTTTGACATCCTTCCAAAGGCCTTACTTGGCAAAGTCACATGGAGTCCAGAATCAAACAAAGATGCCGACTGGGAACAGAGTTAACAACGTTGCTTTCCTGCAAAGGTCTCACGTTCCTTCGCTCCTCTTTTAAGCCTTATGAAAAGGGGCCAATCATCTCCAGGCCTTACTCCTTAGTTGTCCCTTTTGTTTTAAATGTTCTTGCCTTCTGGCAGCTCTGCACATGTGTGCACTAGGAACAGGCTCCTCCTGTTCCTCTGCCTCTCTCCTGTCAGCCTCTGGAGGCTCTGGAGTCCACGCATGACTCCCAGATGGCCCTGGCCCCATCTCTGCCTCTGACACAGAGCCCTGATCCGGGCCCTCCCCAGACTCCAGGACTGGCCCATTGTCTTCCCCAGCCTCCTCACTGTCTGACTCCGCTGCCAATTCTGCAGGCTGCTGGCGGACCACAACAGACAGCAAAAGAGAAGAGAAAGAACTGGGGGGGGGGAAAACCCCACAGAATACAAAGAACACAAAGTAAATACAAATAGACGAACCATGGCAAAAGAGAGTAAAGATAGCCCCCACTATCCATGTTTCCCTGAAAATATGATTAATGGCTCATTGGGTATTCTAAAAAATACTTCATTTCCAAACTTCTGAATGCTTAAAGGATTTTATTCGGAGCTTTCTGAAAATAAATCTCTCTTTAGCTCCCTTTTCTCTGAGTCATTTATATTACGTTTCAAGGCACTGTTCTACATGCGACATGAATACCAATAAGGTGACTTTATGCATGCTATTTATTTGTAAAAACCGACATGACATTTTTCCAATATAGACAAAGAGCATGCGGTGGTTAGACAATTACTCACTCTGTGTGTGTTTGTGGGTGTGAGCAATTCCTTATTCCTTTTGCGTGACAAAACCCTTGCCTTTCCTTGCCTATCATATCAACACTTCTGCATCTAATTTACAGAAAGGGTGTTCTTGAAAAAAATCAAAACAGTTAAGATGGAAGCCACAATATTGTGATGTCAACACCACCTCTTTAGAATAGAGTAGAATAGAATAGAGTAGAGTAGAGTAGAGTAGAGTAGAGTAGAGTAGAGTAGAATAGAATAGAATAGAATAGAATAGAATAGAATAGAATAGAATAGAATAGAATAGAATAGAATAGAATAGAATAGAATAGAATAGAATAGAATAGAATAGAATAGAATAGAATAGAATAGAATAAGTCTTTATTGGCCAAGTGTGATTGGACACAGAAGGAATTTGTCTTCGGTGCATAATCCCTCAGTGTACCTAAAAGATATAAGTGATAAATCATGATCATAGCCATCATAAATACATTCATCATGAATCATAAGATACATCACTTAGTGATGGTCATCGGATACTAAATGAGCAATCAACATAAGTCATACTAGGAGACTAAATAAACAATATAAATCGTAAAGATGCAAGCAACAAAGTTATAGTCATGAGTAGAAAAGGAGATAGGTAATAGGAAGGATGAGAAGAATAATAGTAATACAGACTTAGTAAATAGTTTGACAGTGTTGAGGGAATTATTTGTTTAGCAGAGTGATGGCGTTCGGGGAAAAAACTGTCCTTGTGTCTAGTTGTTCTGGTGTGCATTGCCCTATAGTGTCGTTTTGAGGGTAGGAGTTGAAAGAGTTTATGTCCAGGATGCGAGGGGTCTGTAGATATTTTCACAGCCCTCTTTTTGACTCGTGCAGTATACAGGTCCTCCATGGAAGGCAGGTTGGTAGCCATTGTTTTTTCTGCAGTTCTAACTATCTGTTGAAGTCTGTGTCTGTCTTGTTGGGTTGCAGAGCCAAATCAGACAGCTGAGCATTACACATACACACTGCACGCACATTGAAAGGGAGTGGGGTTGTCATCACACATTTGCAGTTGCCATTTTGAATTTTGTTTTTGAATGGTCCCCAGATTCCGTAGCTAATGAAAAGTAACTTCCTTTCTTATATTAGCTTACAAAATTGGACACCTACTTTCCTTCTGTATTATTTAAGGCTGATAACCAAAACAAATAATAACCAAGTAATTTTGGCCAATAATCAAAATTAGTAATTTCAGTCTAGGAAGCTGCTAAAAATACTTTGTGACCGAGTTATTTTAAAATGAGACCAAGTTATTTTAATACAAGGAAGAAAAAGACTTCCTGCTCACACATAACCATATCTGAGGTCGCATTTTAATCAGCGCAGACTTGTGGTAATAACTTTTATATTATATCGCGTCTGAAAGAACTGTATTGGTGTTTCCCTTGTGTGCAAATAGAAGCAGGAACCTATTATTTGTGGTCTCACCCAAAGTTTCAGATATCTGTGGTTGATAAATAGGAATTTCATCCATTTTATGAGAGGAAAATAGAGGGTGCATATATCAGAAAAAACAGAGTAGCCATAGGATGCACAATTTCCATAACTTCAAGTTCTTATTTTTCATAATTTCACAATGTGTTATTTTGCACTTCAATGGAACTCCAAAGAATAACAAGAGCTATCTCTATATAAATATATTGCTGGTCGTCATATTATTATAAGGCTGTCCCTTGAAAAAGGTTGAAATATTCATTTTTTAAAAAAATTGAGGCCAAGAACGGATAGATTTAACGGGCTACAACATGGCTGGCTGAAAAATTCTGGGAGTTGAAGTCCACAAGTCTTAAAGTTGTCAAGTTTGGAGACCTCTGGGCTACAGTATTTAATGGGGCTGCCCTAGAGGTCTATCAAGAAAATTCAACTGGTTTAGGGTACAATAGTTTACAGCCGCAATAATGGGCAAGTTTCGTTGTGCCAATATACTGCGTTATTGATTTATGACCACAAATAGAAAGGGTACTTCCATCGCTAAGCCAGGCAGTCATTAAGTGAATTGTGCCTGATTTTATGACCATGTTTGCCATAATTATTAAGTGAATCACCCAGTCTGAGTGAATTGTGCGATTCAATGAATTTGATTTTTACAATTGCTTATTCAACGAAAGCAAGCAGTACGAATTAAACCGGGGTGATTTTTAGTGGAAATCCTAAGTTGTTACAAAACATCTTTGTTTGTTGATGATGCTTATGTAACTGTGATAATTCATAATCGCCAAGTAAGGGAGGAGACTTCAGGCTATGTGAAAAGGATTTTGGTCGCTCAACAGTGAGACGCCGATGAAATGGGCACAGCATTTTTGTATTTTCCGTGTCGCATGAGAAAAGTCCTTTCCACTTTCTATAGAGGGATGATCAAGAGCATCCTGTCATATTGCATTACTGTCTGGTTTGGAAGCATTCCTGTTTCCGGTAAGAAGGCGGTGCAGAGAGTGGTGAGGACAGCAGAAAAGATCGTTGGCAATTCACTCCCTTCTATCCAGGGCATTGAAATGGTTACATAGGGTCATCGACACAATGAACATGAGTTTGGACAAAGTAGAGAGACAGTGGAGGATGGAGGATGGGATCCGGCACGCTATGGTCCATAATAATGTCATTAGAAACTGGGTGGTGACTTTCTGGTATGACAGGCGAATTTGGGAAGTCACCACTAAAGGAGTACATCAGGTAAGAAAGTTCTGCATTGGGTAACTTGCTCCTCTAACATCAGGAATTCTAGGGAATTTAGGGACTGTTCAGAAGCCTGATGGTTACATGGGCCCACTCGGCGAGACTAAATTACACAAAAGGGTTCTCAGTGAGAAGATTATTGCATAAAGAAGTCAACATCTGCCTAGTGATGTTTCAGCTAATTCAAATGAATCTCTTTCTCTCTCTCTCTCTCACCTACAGGATGATTCAGCCGAGTGTGGTGGAGTCTCTGGATTGAGTCCATCACTCTGGTCTATGGTAGGAATCCAGTTTATCCTGCTCTGGATGTTATCTGGCATCAGACCCTGCCAGTTATGACCGTGAGAAACCCCAAACCTAATCTAAACCAACCGAGATCCTGCCAAAACGTTAGCCCACCTTTTTCATTCAAGGAAAAAAAGGGGGGCCCCATCTGCTCCGGCTGCAGATTCAATGGCGACGCCAGTGACTCGGAAAAAAAAAAAAATCTTCTCGGGGGGAAAGGCGCTCGAAGGCACCCACCGTGGCTGCATGTTGGTGTGTCAGATCTGTTAACACGTGTGTGTGAATGCTTCATCATCCAGGCCATTCAGAACCGAATTCTGTATGCGCTTTTACTGTGGAGTTTCAGGGTTGGGGGTAAAGTCTTCTTTTGTGTGTGTGCTTTTGAAGACTCCGTGTTGAAAAAAAAAAGGGCTCCCCTTTAAAAGATCACCCCGTTTTCTGTTTGTTTGTTCGAACTCGGTTTTGAGTGGGTTGCACTCCTTAAACATTGGAATGCCCGATTTGTAAAGGAAAGGGGAAAAAAATACAACAACAACATTTGACATTTCCTTCGCCTTCCATAACCATCGCTCCCACTGCCAACTTCAAGCCCATCAATGCAACGGCGTTAGCACACCTGAAAATGTTTCCGAACCCCAGGAATTTAAAATATTCTGGGGGGTTGTTGTAGGGGAAAATTAAAATGATGGTCGGAAGATGGCAACCGGTTTTAAAATAAAAAAAGGACTTTTTTAAAAAAAATGGAAAAGAAGAAAGCTAAAACGTTTTTATTTAGGAAGCAGTGGTGGGCTCGATGTCAAAGTTCTGGAGAACCTCAAGCGTTGAATTGGACACCGCGAAGACTTTTCACCACGATGTAAAATGCCTTATAAACAGATCATCTTTGTTTTCCGAAAACGAATCAGCTTCCATAACTTCATGAACTGGATGCAAAGTTCTGAAAAAAAGGCGAGCAACCAATGTCAAAATGGAGTAGGTTTTTTTGTTTTTTAAAGGAAAACTTCTCTCTTCATCCCACGATCCGTCCTTCGTTGTGCAAGCTGTTAATAATGTCTGTATGGAACATCCCTGTTTCTCAAAGCACTGTCTTACCGGTTTCTAAGTCCTCCAAAGTTTTCAAGATGCAACGTTTGTGAATACAAATGTCTTTTGTGAATATATTGAACGTTGGTTTCCAAAGGTAATTTTTTGCATGATGACGAAGCTGCTATTTTGTTCAAGATTTCGTTTTGTTTTTCCTAGATTCCCCCCCCCTTTTTTTTTTGACAGTAGAGTGTAGTTTATTGAACAGGTTTTTGAGTGATTTTTTTTTCCTTTTCCTGTTGTGTGAGAAACCAAATATTGCGGTGTGATGCAATTCAATCTTAAGTTATATATTGTTAAACAGATATCTGAATCGACTGTGCAATGTAAAAGCTGAAAAGCGGAGGAGGGTACATTTAATTATCTTCTCAAATGGGGGGGGGGGAATGGGTTTTACAAATGAAAACATTCACCTGAATTACTATTTACAGGTCCAACTGTAAATCAGATCGACAGGCATTTATTTCAGGGTTTAAAATAATAATAATAATAATAATAACTGCTTGTTTCCAGCAAAATTATCCCCAATTATTATGCAGAGTCTTACCTTCTGCTTTACATCACAAATAGCAAAATGGAAAAAAAAATTGAATGAAAAAAATTGGAAAACCCAAACGAATCCCTATAACATAGAGTGACCCTTGGGTTTGAAATAAAAATACTGATTTAGCCTGAACTCAACCATCAGTCCAGTGAGTAAATGAATTAGCTTGGAGTACAGAACGTTGTAGACTGAGAAGAGAATATTTTCATCAAGGACTTTTAAAACTCACCAATGAATGTGTAGCTTTCTTGATATTGCAGAATTCTTCTAAAAACCGCAATTCTTTGTAACGAAAACCCCCATAAAATATCATTGCACTGGCAAGTGACTTCCATCTGATGTTGAACCCAAAGATTTTTGAGGAATTTCTGAGAATGTATTCGTCATAGACGAATGGCAGGTCTTTAATTTTTTTCCCCCTCCTTTGTCCGCTTCCGTTTATTTTCTGATTTTAGCTGAGCACGCTAGTGAATTTTCTTCATTTCCTCATTTTCACTTTAGCGAATCTAAAACAATTCACTGCGGCCAACTTGGCATGGCGAACTCACCGCGGGATAAGAGTTACATTAATATCAAAGAAAGGGTGGAACAGACGCATTAAAGAAAGGATGCAAAAATGGGAATGACAAAAATTAAAATCATTTTTTAAATTATGTTGAATACTTAAACTGAATTGTTGAATTGTCCGATGGTGAGTTGGCTGAGGCGAGTTATCCCATTCCTCACTTCAGCTTCTTCTAACTTTGTTATTAAAGTTAGAATTAAAGTTACGAGTTAAAGTTATGAGCCGGGGTAGCTCAGTGGTGAGAGTGCAGTACTGCAGGCTATTTCTGGTGACTGGCCGAGATGGCAGTTCAACTCTCACTAGGCTCAAGGTTGACTCAGCCTTCTGAGGTCGGTAAAATGAGGACTCAGATTGTTGGGGGCAAGAGGCTGACTCTGTAAACCACTTAGAGAGAGCTGGAAAAGAATTGTGAAGCTGTATATATTGCTGTTAAGTTCAAGAGATGATTAAAGAAGGAATGATGAAGCGAGGTCTCCTAATTTTTCTACTTTTTAAAAAGTGAGCTTTTGCAGGTGTCCCAATCCTAAAGAAATAATCTTAATAGAATGGAATGAATATAATTCGGATTGCAACTTGATTCTTTTCTAGAGAACTTAGAATGGGCTGGCAAGAATCTGAATGACGATTAATGGTAACCAAACGACACAGAAAACCTTAAATCTTTTGTGTGTCTAGTGGTTACATGGATATTTGGCAGTCCAGGTGTGGTAGCTCTACAGTTCACCAAAACTGTAGAGGCATTTCATACCTTAGTGCAGGAGTCCCCAACACTTTTGGTTCTGTGGACTGCTTGGCGGTAACTTCGGCAGAGGTGGGAAATGGGTTCTAGCACATAACATAAATCCTACACATGTGCAAATGAACCTTTGCACACTCGTGTGCCACTTTGGTGGACCGGTTCCCAATGGGCCACGGCCCAGCAGTTGGGGACTTCTGTCTTAGTGAACATCATGCTTGCCAAAAATTAGTCAGAAATGTGCTATATTTCACTGCTTCTATCCTCATTGTCTCACCGCTTCTGTTCTCATTGAAGATAATTCAGCTTATTTAGCATTAAGGAAGTCAAATCCAGCTTGCTTCTGTTAAAGAGCAGATTGGTTATTTTTATTTATTTATTGGGTTTATTTATTTGTGGTCTCACCCCGTGAGACCACAGTTTATTTATTGAATTGATATAGCTGCCCGTCTCGCGTGTATCTGTCTCAGGGCAGCGCACAAGATGAGAAATAAACAGCTGATCGGGAACGGGAGGGCAATTCCTTAAAAATCGGCACTGCAGATCAAGTCACTTGCTTCATTTTTTGCTTAACAATAGAGTTTGCCTTAATCGAAATATTGGTCCTCATCCTTAATTTGCAGAATTTTTTTTTAAAGAATCGCTTTCTCTGAGCAACATCGCCAATGAGACTTTCCACCAATTCAATCTGTATTTGGGTAGCTTGTAGCCTCTTCAGATGATTACTTTTTGTTAAAACGTCTTTTCAGGTACTGCTACTAACTACTTCCTGTAAATAATGCTTACAGTTACAATATCTACATCTATTATTATTAATTATTATTTTTTTAAAAAAATGCCTTAATTAATTCCTAGTCTTTGCAAAGGATAATTTCATGGCAGGTTTCTCCTCTTTCTCTCCAAAGATGGAAAGAATACAGCTTAATTCTCCTTATGGGAACAGGAAGTTGAGTGTTTCAAAGTCAATTCATAAATAAAGGCGTAGCATAAGCATTAACCAGGAATGGTGCGGTGGCCTAGAGGTGGAGCTCTCGCCTCACAATCAGGAGGCTGTGAGTTCAATCCTAGGTAGAGGCAGATATTTCTCTCTCTGGGCACAATGAGAATATATCTGCTGAACAAAAACTCCTCATTGGAGACAGGAAGGGCATCTGGCCAGTAAACAGTCAACTCCGTTCAGTTGCCCAGACTCTCAGATTTATGGGGTCATTAAAAAGAGATTATATGTATTAACCCGGAAGCAAGAAGCTTCTACTTAAAGTGGTAAGTCACCATGCTGGAAGAAGCCACAGATATAGGCATAGCTGGAAGATGCAGTGAGGTTCATGTAATATAGGGGGAAGTAGACTTAAAGAGTTTTTTGTCTTCTTTGCTGTCACCTAGTGGTCAGATGGAGTTCGGCACCCCAGATCTGGCAGCTTTGCAGACTGAGTTCTGTACAGCTGTTAGAAAAACATCAGGATTGCTTACCACGTGAGCAGTTCCTGATCAGCGTGTTCCAAGATGACATCGCTAAAACCATATCAGCTTGAATGCATGGATTTCTGCAGGATCAAATTCTATAGGAGAGTTGCAGAAAATCCTTGCCTGAGTAGCTCTGAGTAGCATATTATCCGTGCGTGTGAGCACAGATCCTCATTCTGGCTCATATTGCAACCAAATAAAAACATACAGTAGTGGCCAAAATTGTGGAAACCTTTTTGAGAAAAGTATATTTTTGAGGTTTGATGGCCAATAACACCACTTTTTTGGGGGAAGTCTCAAGATAATCCTATTCCACTGCTGGAATGGCCTGAGAATAGCCCAGACCTTCACCCAATAGAAAATCCATGGAGCTGACTAAAGAAACTTGTTAGTCAGAAGCAATAAAACCCAGTTAATAGAAGCCATCATTCAATCTTGGTTTCACATGATAACAGCTGCAGAACTAAAAGACTTGGTTCACTCCATGGGAAGACGTTGTAAGGCTGTAATTTAGTCTGTTGAGCCTGGATAGCTCAACAGACTAAAAGCCTGTTATTAACATTCAGCTGTCTGCAATTATTGCATGTTCGAATCTTCCCAGGCTCAAGGTTGACTCAGCCTTCCATCCTTTCTAAGGTAGGTAAATTGAGGACCCAGTTTGTGGGGGCAATAAGCTGACTTTGTATAAAATATACAAAAGTATGAAGGCTATTGCTTAACGCATTGTAAGCCGCCCTGAGTCTCCTGAGAAGGGCGGCATATAAATCTAATTAAAAAAAAATCATGCTAAAGATTACCCAAGTAAGCATTAACTGACATGGTGATCATTTTTCTATATCTCGTTTTTTCTATGGTGATTATTTTTGTAGACCTCATTTTTTTCTAGCTGTCTCACTTTTCTTCTTTATACTGTAACTGCTATTCTAATAGCAAATCCTTCCTAAAAGTTACTGCATTACATTCTTGATTAAATTATCTTTCCATTGATATATAATTTTATGGTACTACTCAAAAAAAAAAAGTGGTGTTATTAACTAATTTTAGAAAATACACTTTTCCCAAAAGGTTTCCATAATTTTGGCCACTACCGTAGCATCAGGAAACAAGAAGCTTTTACTTAAAGTGGTAGGATACCCATGCTGAAGGAAACTTTAGCCTAGCACTTAGAAACCTGGCCTTGAAGCTTTTTCTCCTGGGATATGTCATATTTGGCTGGAGGAAGAAGTAACTTGAACAACGTTGGCAGAAGAGAGACTCCAGTATAAAGCCTGAACGAAGTTTTAAAATGTTTTACGAATTCCCTTTCTATTGTTCTAAAGTCATCCCCTTTTTCTACTTGGCCAGAAATCTGGTGGAAGTTTTCCTTAAGACTTGGCATACGATGAGCAGCCCTACCTCATTCGTTAAGGATTCCCAATGTCGGAAGTCTCCAAACTATTTAGACCTTGCCACTTATTATTATTTTTTTGGGTTGGGCAAAAAGAAAAGAAGAACGGGATTTCACTTTAAAAAAAAAAATGTTGGCTTTCCTGTAGGAGTGAATTAACCTCTGCAGGATCCAGGTTTTGACCCTAAATTAGAAGCTAATTTTGGAGAAGTGTCTCTGGTCCTAGAAGTTCAGTTTCCCATGGCTTTAGACCTTTTTCTTGGCATATTTAGAAAGCATCTACTTTTGGCCATTTATGACATCAGAGCTCTAATGTCAGAGAGAGAGAGAGAGAGAGATAGAAGGTTTCTCTGGGGGCTGAGAGGAAAGATCTGTGGTTGGATATCCCCCTTGCAAGATTGGAGTCCTTTTTCAGAGTTTTCCACCCCTGTGACTCCCAAAATTATCTCCCAAACATTGTAGGATTGCAGGATAATGGGGTGTTGGCTCTCATCCTTTAGAATTTCCCCTCTGTTTGACCCCCATTCTTCGTATTTAAAAGCAGTGGTGGGATCCTGCCAGTTTAACAATTGGTTCGATGATTGTGTACTTCACTCTGTGTGCGCGCAGTTTTACGAAAACTTACCTTCTGCGTTACTGCTGGGGAGTAACACAGCTGAGGCACGGCAATCCGTTCTGATGCGTGAATCAGCTGAAAAGATATAGGTCAGTAAATCGCAGGGACGGGTGGACCAACCTGATCATCAGAGCAAACCAGTTGGCTCCCAGCTGATCGTCGGAGTTATCGGTTCGCCCCGAACCAGTAGAATCCCATCCTTGTTTAAGAGTGGGGAAAAAAAGCAAAATTATCTCTTTCACCGAAGTGTTCTACAGTTGACTGATTCTACCTGTCTTCAAAATATCAATACCTATTTGAATTGCGTCGGTTTTGAGGTTAGGTTTCATGCTTTGTGTTGCTGACAATAACTGCTTAAGTCGCTTGCGTGGTGATAGAAGCAGAAATAAGGGCATTTCGTGATGAATTTTTTAAAAGAAAGGATGAGCAATTCCAGAAAGAGCTGAGTGTCCATTGGACACATCAACAATTCCTGGTTGCCCTCAAAAGAGATTCAGAAGTGTTCAAAAAACTTTTTTTTTTTAAATAACCCAAAAGCATTTTGGATACAAAATGGAGTGTTTTGAATTCAAATTGCTGGAGGTTTTCAACAATAAGTTTGGACAACTGTTTGACTGGGGTGATATAAAGTTTCCAGTCTTCAGCAGGAGGTTGAACTAGAAGACCTCCAAGGTTCCTTCCAGGCCTTGGAATCTACATTCTATGTTCTTCTATTCCAAATGCCTTACACATTATTCATATACAGTCAGCCTCCTGCCCCCAAAAATACGTAATGCCAAATTTTTCAACTCTGCTTTGTTTCACTGAGGTTTTCCCTGTGTCAAGTTCGATTTAGGGTTACATCTAAAAGTGCGCAGAACTAACACGGAAAAATCAGACATTTCTTTGCAAAGTCTGATGTTCTCTTTCCTGAAAGAAATACCTGTTTTTCTGAATGTCAATCAAACGATAAACGTTTTCCTAAAAGTCTTCTCCAAATTTCTGGCTTAGTTACTAGAAGGTCACTGATGTGCCTTTAATAGACATCTGATATTTTCTACATTTGATACGTTGAAGTAGAAGTGAGCAAGAAAAAGATATCAAAAAAGAGAATCCGATTAGTTGAATAACTTTCTGATGGTCCATATTTAACCAGGTTCCCTCTCCTGGTTCAGTCCCGCTTTCCCAAAAGTCACAATCTTATCACAACTATTAGCAAAAGTTCCAAGGTGTAACCAGTACAATTCAGTGGCCGCTATCTACAGATCTTGACCTTGAATGTGATCCCTGGTGATCCACAGAAGCAGGAGACTTTGATCTATTGAAGGAAGCACATTTATGATTTTTTCAGGAACAGGAGATCGACGAATATTGTGATTTGCTACGGCTCCTGCCCCTGATGTAAGACTTGCAGCTTCTGGACCGGTTAAGGGATCTTGAAGAACAGTTATGGGATCTTGAAGATCTCCTGCTGTGGGAGGGAGACCTGTGGTTTTTTTTTACTGCCTTTAATTAGTTTGATTTTCCTTCCATTGATTTCCTTGCCAGAAAGTTTTTCAATGGCAGGACGAACCAGTAGCAATGGCGGAAGGCTCCGCCCACCTGCCTGGATGTCTCTGCACATGCGCAGACGTATCACACGCCCATGCGCACCCGCGAGCAAACCGGTAGCAAACAAAATTTAAACCCACTATTGCCAACCACCCCTTCATTTAGTTTGGGTTGTTGAGCATCTACAAATATTGCTTTCCCAGCTTGTCTCATGGAGTCTTTGCGATCCCACTGGCTGACTCGAAAAGACAAATTTTCGACAATGAGACGTTTGTTCTGTTCTTCCAGGTGGTGCATTTCTTCTGTCATTTCATGGACGGTGGTTGCTGAAATGATCAGAATGACTCCCTCCGCCTCTTCCATCTCTAGAATGGACTGTAGCGCGTTGAGTTGTAACTCTTTTCACATCGCAGAACATTTTTTCCATCCAATTCATTGAACGTATCCTCGACCTCTCTGGGATCTTCAAACTACACACCTCCTCCCTCCCTTCTGAGTTCATGCCATTCCCTTGCTTTTATTTATTTATTTTTTTTACAACAAATGGCCCACCAGCAGGTCAAGAAACCATGGATGGAAGCTATTCAAGGAGAGGGACAACCTAGAACTAAGAAGAAATTTCCTGATCATTGGAACAACTTGCCTCCAGAAATTGTGGAGGTTTTTAAGAAGAGACTGGACAACGATTTGTCTGAAATGGTGTAGGGTTTCCTGCCTGAGCAGGAGGATGGACTAAAAGATCTCCAAGGTCCCTTCCAACTTTGTTATTCTGAGTCCACCAATCCAAAACCTCTCTTCAGATCAATGTCTCTGAGGTGTCCATATCCTTTAAATCAGGGTCCCCAAACTTGGCAGCTTTAAGACTTGTGGACTTTAACTCCCAGAATTCTCCAGCCAGCTGCTGGCTGGAGAATTCTGGGAGTTGAAGCCTACAAGTCTTAAAACTGCCAAGTTTGAAGACCTCTGCAAGAATCTCTCTATGTCTTTCTCTCTTTTGCCTGGATTCAGCCTTCCGATGAATCCACGACAGCCACTTAAGATAGAATTGTTGTTATTAATTGCGAAGTCATGTCCAACCCATCACGACCCCATGGACCACGTTCCTCCAGGCCTTCCTGTCCTCTATCATCCCCCGGAGTCCATTGAAGCTCACGCCGACTGCTTCAGTGACTCCATCCAGCCACCTCGTTCTCTGCCGTCCCCTTCTTCTTTTGCCCTCCATCGTTCTAAGATAGAATAGGATTAGTTAAAAAACAAAAGTGCAAGCATCAGTCGACAAAGACTGATGTCCTCGCCTCAACTCACACATCTGATATTTCTACAACGTCATCTTCACTCGGAAGAAAACCAGAATGAATACAAATCAAACTTATCCCTCTTCCCTTCACTTCTCACAGAGGTGGAATACATATTAACTGCCATTTTCTGCTGTAACAACTCAGGCTGATTCACCTTCTCCAATTTCCCCAGGGTTGTTGTGGGTTTTTTTAAAAAATCAATTTTAGTATCCCTTTCGATGTTTCTAACGCTTAAGGCTTTCTGCCTGAAACTTGACGAGAAAAACCAGTATTCCTCTCATTTGTAAGTTTTCCTACAGGGTTCTTTTTACTGGCCTCGCTGCACTCAAATACGGTCCCATTTTGAGTGACTTTTGCAACTTAAGTGTTACTTGATCTTTTGAACTCTTCAGTATTCATTAAAAGGATGCAAAAGGGGGTCCTTTTCTCTTCCGTGGGATCTTAAGTGTGGTAGGAACTGTGTTTCCTTCACATCCTTCTGAGTCTAGGTGGCCTTCTCCAAGTGGAAAGGATTTGGGGCCCTGTGTCCAGGTTTTTCAGCACACAAACTGGTTCTGCCCTTAACATCCTCAGCCTGGTCATCTACACAAATCACATTTTCCACCTGGCTGGCATCTGCGACAATCCTCTCTTTTTATTGTCCTCTTTGGGGGTGTTGTGTTTTTCTTCAGGGAGGTGAGTCTGAGTCGCTGCAGTTCCCCTGGTCTTCTCTTCTTCTTCTTCTTCTTCTTTTTCTTCTTAAACTTCTCGCCGTTCCTCTGCTGTCAGGCATCACCGTTTCCTGGGTTTGGGATCAGAAATGGGCAAGCAGTGAGTTAGCCCTTTAATCCAACTCCCCCTGCTTAAAACAGGAGACTTTTTCCTACCCTGGTCAAACGATTGTCCGGTCTGTTTTTTGAAACCTTCCAGCAATTGGCATTCAAAACGTCCCGTTTTGAATCCAAAATGCTTTTGTAATTCCCCCACCCCAAAAATTATAATAATACTAATCCTCTTTTGTGTTGTGAGGTGAAGCACCCCATCTTCGTTCATTCTGGAAGCGTTTGAAATTCAAACGCTTCCAAATTCCAAAATGATTGGAAAAAGGTTCGTTTTGCTTTTGAAAGAAGCTGTCCCATTCTGGAGATGGAGCATTTCTAATCTGGGGTATCTCGAATTTGAAATTAGTATCCAGTTGAATGTTTGAAACATGTCCTTAATTGTTTTGTTGTGAGAAGGTTAGCATACCGTCAACCCCTTTAGCAAAGCGGTAGTAGTAGCACAAGTCATAGAAATAGTTGGCGAGATAAAATGAATTACTGTATCTTACTCATTGGACATTTCCTTCCTTCCTCCCTCCCTCTCTCCCTCCCTTCCTCCCTCCCTCCCTTCTTTTCTTTTCTTTTCTTCTTCATCCATCCATCTATCCCTGTCTCCCTCCCTCCCTCCCTCCTCCCTTCACCTTTGTTGACTCTTACCTCCCTCCCCCTTCCTTCCTTCCTTCCTTCCTTCCTTCCTTCCTTCCTTCCTTCCTTCCTTCCTTCCTTCCTTCCTTCCTCTCTTCTCTTCTCTTCTCTTCTCTTCTCTTCTCTTCTCTTCTCTTCTCTTCTCTTCTCTTCTCTTCTCTTCTCTTCTCTTCTCTTCTTTTCTTTTCTTTTCTTTTCTTTTCTTTTCTTTTCTTACTTTTCTTCTTCCTCCATCCATCCCTCTCTCCCTTCCTTCCTTCACCTTTGTTGACTCTTCCCTCCCTCCCTCTTCCTTCCTTCCTCCCTTCTTTTCTTTTCTTTTCTTTCTTTTCTTCTTCTTCCTCCCTCCCTCCCTCCCTCCCTTCCTCCCTCCCTCCTCCCTTCACCTTTGTTGATTCTTACCTCCCACCTCTCCCTCCCTCCCTCCCTCCCTCCCTCCCTTCTTTTCTTTTCTCTTTCTTGAGTTTTACTAGACTTGGGTTTAATCATTCCTTCTCATAGTGTAATTGGATTTACTGTTCAAAATAGTTACGCTGTTAAAATAACAACAACACATGTAACAGAGTTGCTCCTTGTTTTACAACTTCTGGCTATTTCATGGGACGTAGAGAAGTTGGTCCAACCGTTTCCATTTTTATAATAAGCCTGGAATGCTTCTTATCTGACAACTAAATCATCTCTGCTCTGGGTATGTGGGGGGGGGGTTCTTTTGAGAAAAAGCAAAACAGCTGGATGATTAAATGGCTTAGTTCTTTCCTTCTCCCCCTCCATCCCATCTCTCATTGCAACACAACCAGCATTACTGCCAAACCATGAAGTGTGGTCCATATTTGTATCAAGTTTTTAACATGACATATATTTCCCCGAAGTCTGATTGAGAAGGTTTTTAGGCCTTGTTATCTTGAACAATTTTAGTATCATCCCTTTCAATGTTTTTTGAGGCTTTTTCTTGCTGAAACTTGACGAGAAAAATCAGTATTGCTGTCGTTTGTAAGTTTTCTTACGGGATTCCTTTTACTGGCCTTGCTGCGCTCAAAATGCGCAGTGCCCCATTTTAAGTGACCTTCGCAACCTAAGTGTTACTTGCTCTTTTGAAGTCTTCAGTATTCGTTAAAAGGGACGCAAAACCCTCCATGGGATTTTCAGCGTGGTGGGAACCCATCCTCCTCCACGTCCTTCTGAGTCAAGGTGGCCGTCCCCAGGCTGAAAGGATTTTGGGTCTTCTGTCCAGGTGTTTCAGCACACAAACTGGTCCTGCCCTTAACATCTGGTTGGTCACCATGGAAATCTTCTAAAAGACTCCATGGATCAGATGTAAGCATGTTTTTTTTTTTAAAAAAGAGAACGACAGCTGCGTAACAGTCTTCAAAATGGGGGTCTTGAACCCTCTGTGTGTGTGAGAGAGGCTTTCTCCACTCTAAATTCACGGAATGGACATGGCAGGAGGGATGAGGCAATTGTTGAGATGTCCCTTCAAGATGCTGAGCTTATTATCTTCCTTGGTTCCACCGAAGGCGTCCCTCTGTCGTGGTTTCTTTCCTCTGAATTATAAGCTTTCTGCTGAATGTATTGACATAATTCCAAGCAAAGGATACGATTTCGAACTCCTGGGGTCAAATTCCGAAAGGAAAATTCCGAAGGAAAATTAAAGAAAGGGGGCGGGGCCTCGGGAAGCCAACGGATTGGTATCATCTAGAAGCCACGGTGATATTGTACGTTGTTCTGGTGTCACAGTGCAAATGATGGAGATTTCATAACTGACATCGTTTTCACCACCAGGCCCGTCCGTCACCCCTTGTGGGGTGTGGGGAGGGGAGAGACCCATGAGAAGAAAAAAAAATGACCTTGGGTCTGAATTGACATCATTTGTGTAGCTGTTACTTGGAGTCCGTCCTCTGCGTTTTGCAAAATTGAAGGAGAACGATACAAATTCAAATGTCGATGATCTAGAATTCCTCCTTTGGTTTGTATTTGGGACAATTGTTCTCCAGAAAAGACAGGCCATGTAATACGGTTCCTTAAAACAGGGTCCTATCTGTGGGTTGCTACTCCCCACCCCACACGTTGTCATATTGCATTGTTTAATATTGTTAATATCAGCGTTAGAGTATTGTAAACAGAAGGGTGGGGTTTGACAAGTGGACACTTGTGCTTCATGGTAACCCATTAACTAATGGTTTGTCCATCAACCTTTGGACCTATTCTAGAAAACTGGAGTTCACACCACAGAGAGATATTTTGGTTTGAGATCAAGCGATACCCTTCGGTCCAAATCCTATCTGGACTCGCAGTTGAGTTGCGACAAGTCTAATTGACCTTCCGAATACCAGAGTGGATGTTTCAATCATGATTTGGAGTGGTTTGTACTGGGGTGGGGGGGGGAAGTTAACCTATGACCCGGGCCCTCCCCCCTATTCTCTTCAGTGCTGCTGAATGGACAGATCAGTCTTTCTTCCCTTTCAATGCTACTTTTTTTGTGAATTTAAAAAGGCTGAAATGAGGCATAAAGCGAATTGTTTTGTAAAAATTTGTATAATACTGTGATAAAAAAAAAATAATAATTTATAATCTTAAAAAAAAAACCTGTTGTGTTGGATTATTGTGGAATAAACTGTATATTCAGAATAAAAGTTTATCCTTTGAATCGATGGCTTGTCTGTGGATTGTGAAATCCCTTTGTCTTTTAAAAAAGACAGCAATAGCGTTTAGACCGCCTTCCGCCACCAATAGCCTCCCACCGGCCAGTTCGCTCCCACAGAGAGGGACTCCTCAGGGTGCCGTCGGCCAGACAATGTCGGCTGGCGACCCCCAGGGGGAGGGCCTTCTCTGTGGCAGCACCTGCCCTCTGGAACGACCTGCCCCTGGAGATACGCACGATACCAGACCTCCGGACTTTCTGTCGGCCCCTGAAAACATCTTTTTCACCTAGCCGGGCTGGCTTGATCCCATCCCTTTGGTTTTAATTTGTAATTGTTTTAAATGGATAGCCAAAATTATTTAAATGTTTTTTAAATTGCTTTTAAATTTTATATGTTATGTTTTACCATGGCTGTTCACCGCCCTGAGTCCTGTTGGAGAAGGGCGGTATACAAATTAAATAAATACTAAATAATACAAGACAAGGGGCTGGCAACCTTAAACACTCAGAGAGCCATTTGGACCCGTTTCCCACAGAAAAGAAAACACCGGGAGCCACAAAACCCTTCCCGTGCCTGACTATTTCTTGAGCGACCACAAAACTAGCATACGTAGTTGAATTAAACGTTCTGTTTTCTTCTGAAACTTTTCTTTTCTTGGATTTATCCATGGTTGGCCTACTGGGGGTTGAAAGGCTCAATAAATTGGCGGTTGTGACTCATATATTTTGAGCAACAGGAGCCGCAGCAGAGGGATGAAAGAGCCACATGCGGCTCCAGAGCTACAGGTTGCTGACCTGTGGTTTAGACTTATGTACTGCCCCATAGTGTTCTACAGCGCTCTCTAGTTGTTTTCCCAGATCTACTGAAATGAAAGGGGTTGCCCCACATTAAACAGGATACACTGTGTTGCTCAGAAGTGGGTTTCACATAATTTTACCACCTTTTCGCTGCGCGCCGAAAATGTGAGCGTGCGCACATGCTCACTTCACTCGTGTGCTCGCCTTCCACACGTGTGTGCGCCTTCCACACATCTGTGCAGCCTTCCACACATATGCTTTACTCACATGCACAGCTTGCACACACATGCACGTGGCTTAGAAAACGTGGCTAAATAGGATGGCATAGTGCTGGGGCGGGTGGACAGGCCCACCCCCATCCACAGGTCGCCACTACCGGTTCACCCAACTGGTGCTGCTGTTAGTCTGCTGTTGGCTCCGTCAATTACAATTATGTCAGAATAACAAGAGTTGGAAGGGACTCTGGAGATCTTCTCATCCAACTTCTCATCTTCACATCCAACTCATCCAACATCGTGGCGATCAGTTTTGGTTGCCCCGATGTAAAAAAGATGTTGAGACTCTAGAAAGAGTGCAGAGAAGAGCAACAAAGATGATTAGGAAACTGGAGGCTCAAACATATGAAGAACGGTTGCAGGAACAAGTTCAAGTTCTATCTGCCACTCACCTCAGTAGAAATGGGAATGCTGACGATTCCACGAAAGATATCTTTATTATTTCCAGAAGACCTTTTGAGTCATGCAAAATTGATACCTGGCTCCTATTCGCTTTTGCTGGATGGATTTTTTTTTTTTTTTTTTTGAAACAACCCTTTTTAAGTGCATTACCAAATTGTAAAACCACGCTTCCCTGGAGCAATTGAACTTTTACAACAGCTTTCAAGATTCTTACACCTTCAGTTAAAAAACAAGGGGGGCGGGGAGAGGGGAGATAAGCCCTCGGCCCATGGAAATGATTGGGGTCCCAGTGTAAAATGAATTCTCTATCGCAATTGCACGCTCTTTAGCCAATGCCAACTGAGAATTCTCATTGAATTCATGTAAGCTTCAATTGCTCTCCATAAGACGCGTATTAACTTTGAATGCTCTACTCCCTCCTTATTTATTGTCAAGGCATGTTCCACCCAATTTTAGTTGACAATATTATTCAAGCAAAACCCTAGATAGATATTAAGTGGATGATCAAAGCCGTAGCCAGTATATCTGGAAATCAATGACTAGGAGCATCTGGTTATGATAACAGAATAGAGTAGAGTAGAGTAGAGTAGAGTAGAGTAGAGTAGAGTAGAGTAGAGTAGAGTAGAGTAGAGTAGAGTAGAACAGAACAGAACAGAACAGAACAGAACAGAACAGAACAACAGAGTTGGAAGGGACCATGGAGGTCTTCTACTCCAACTCCCTGCTCGGGCAGGAAACCCTACACCACTTCAGACAAATGGTTGTCCAATCTCTTCTTAAAAACTCCCAGTGATAGAGCACCCACAACTTTTGAAGGAAAGCCATTCCTCTGATTAATTGTCCTCACTGTCAGGAAATTTCTCCTTAGTTCTAAGTTGCTTCTCTCCTTGATTAGTTTCCACCCATTGCTTCTTGTCCTGCCCTCAGGTCCTTTGGAGAATAGCTTGACTTCCTCTTCTTTGTGGCAGCCCCTGAGATATTGGAAGACTGCTATCATGTCTCCCCTAGTCCTTCTTTTCATTAAACTACCTTCAAAAGTATCCACCTAAAAAGACTTTATTCAACTGTGCTAAAGTATTGTCCAGCTGGGTGTTTTTCTGAACTACATTTTCACCGAAGGGTTCAAGTACTATCTGGTGTCCACCTTGGTAGACATGGGATCAGAAATGCTGACGATTCCACAAAAGGTATCTTTATTATTTCCAGAAGACCTTTGAATTCCAGCAACCGTCCTTTAGATGTTTCTAGCCTCCAGACCCCTAATCATCTTTGTTGCTCGTCTCTGCACTCTATAGCTCTGAGAAGAGACACAATCTTCAAGAATCTAGACAGATGTCTACTGAAAATTCAGGGTGGGCTCCTTTTTTTTTCTTTTAAGGTTATTTTCCAGACTGCCAAACCTCACCGACCAAACTCATGCACATCGTCAAGGCCACATATATTTAATATAGGATCTATGGTGGAGGCTAAAACATCTGCAGGAGGGGGTAAAAAAATACCCAAATTAGCAGCATGGTTTCTTTTTTTTTCCAGTTGACTTCCTCAGTGTTTTGTCTTGTGGTTTTCCATTTCAAGATTAATATTTCTGAGTTGATTGATCTGGAGCGTTCGCATCGTAGGCACCCAACCGAAAGAAGGAAACGTATTGATTTAAAACACAGGAGACAATTTCCGAAATGCTCTTCGGGTTCCTAAAACATCTTTCTAATCCAGAACAGCAGGAGTGCTATTCTCAGCCAGTTTTCTGATCTCTTGCCTTGTCTGGTGTTATAGTTTTGACATATCTTGACGTCTTTGTTTTGACAAATAGCCTTTTGTACATCCTATGCTATGAAGTACAGATGTGCTGTGGATAAGGAGCTCCGAATAAGAGCATTGGACTATCTTCCTGGGACATCCCTCCGTGTAGCATTTGTAATAGTTTACAACTGATTTATCTATACAGGTAGTCCTCGACTTACAACAGTTTGTTTAGTGACCATTCAAAGTTCCATTCCCCACCATTCAGTCAGAGCTGAGGAAGCTTCTCGGAGGAGAAGCAAAACATCTTCAGAGAAAAACCAAGAAAGTTCAGTTAAAAAAAGCATCTTTGGGACAACGATGACCTGGATGAGTGAGAATCTCCATAGACATTTAAAGTTACAATCTAGTTTAAGGAAAAGAAGGATTAAGGGGTGACATGATAGTGTTCCAATATCTCAGGGGCTGCCACAAAGAAGAGGGGGTCAAGCTATTCTCCAAAGCCCCTGAGGGCAGGAAAAGAAGCAATGGGTAGAAACTAATCAAGGAGAGGAGCAACCTAGAACTAAGGAGAAATTTCTCAACAGTGAGGACAATTAATCAGTGAAACAACTTGTCTCCAGAAGTTGTGAATGCTCCAACACTGGAAGATTTTAAGAAGATGTTGGCTAAGCATTTGTCTGAAGTGGTGTACGGTTTCCTGCCTAAGCAGGGGGTTGGACTAGAAGACCTCCAAGGTCCCTTCCAACTCTGTTATTCTATTCTAATTGGCACTGAAAAATGTGATGTAGGACCATTTTTCATACTTATGACCATTGCAACATCCCCATGTATTGTGTGATCAAAATTCAGATGCTTGGTGATAAGCTCATATTTATGACAGCCCTGGGATCACGTGATCACCTTTTTGTGACTTTCTGATAAGCAAAGTCGATGAGGAAGCCA